>CM037793.1:40734179-40784179 GCA_021229015.1 Solen grandis
TAAAAAAGGAGGAATGAACTCATTGTTGTTTTGTGTTGGCATTTTAATGTCAGTACATGCAGTGAATCAGAAGGTTATTATTCTTATTGTTTTCAAATTGGCCACGTGATTTGAATAAAACTTTAAATTAGAAGCTCATAAAGGTTACCGAAGATCTTGATCAAGGAAGAAAAAGTTACCGAGGACTGAACACGTCAATCCGAATATCAGTTTGACCATTGGTCATTTGGAGACTATGTCTACTTGAGACAGATTTAGTGCTGCCATACTGCGGTATCACGCCGTAGACATGTGTTATGAAACCACACCAAGTCACATTATCCTGACCCGGGCCAGTCAGTACTTGAACAACCCTTATATTATGCTGAGCGCCAAACAAAGGAGCCATACCAGTACCAAGACCTCTCGATTCCGGGGCGGACGCTCTTACCACGCGGCCACCGGGACTGGCGCCTGTTCTAACTTCCTAATTTATCATCAGCAAGGAAGACACTTGTTTAGTCTGTGAACATTCCGCAGAGCTTCTGAATGTTTTGGACTGCTGTGATAAAGAATTGTTCAATGATGAAGGTGCTGTAAACGATACCGATGCTGGTGATGATAATGCAATCATTACGGTGATATTTAGGGATGCGCGGTATTACCAATATATCGCGATTCTGATAGTATGATACGTATCGGTACGTTAATAATTAGGTCGTACAGTTATTTATGTTTTTTCTCTATACAAGGGATTTGCATTTGTTTTAACCTTTCAAAATCAAACATTCATTTAATTGAAAGCTATATATACATGTACTTAAGACTTGATCTGTATAGACAAAGACTAAGCACGATTCTTCACGTTACTGATTTCCCAGCGTGGAACAGTAACACATTGACGGAATTGTATTCTACGACCAGATACATATACTTAATATAGAATACTTGGGAAGATCTCTGAGTACATGAATAATAATTATAATAATTACATAATATGAATTTAGTGATCGCATCCGCATATAAACTATCAGTCTATTCTTGACATTCCTTCTACAACATCAAATAGATTTCCCCAATGTTAATAGTCAACTAGATATATTAACATAAACAATCATTTTATCTCAATTATTCAAGGAAATTATATTAAGAGCTATTTTTATGTAAATCATTTAAAACGTTATTTTCACAAAATAAGTGCACTTTGGTTAAAAAGATGAACTATATTTATAGCCATAAAATACCGTGATACGTATCGCGATATTCTTTAAGCGATATATCGCGATACGAAAATTCTTGCGATACTAATTCCTAGTGATAATGAAGATGATAGTCGCGCCTATACGTATCATCGTATACTAAGAATTACTGCCTGCAGGGATAAATCAATTCCTGGTTTGATTGGGTTTTACGTCCCCCCGACAGTCATTTTAGAATCTTATTCTACATATAAAACATATATTAGTAAAGTCTTACCCACAGCAGTATCACGGCATGTGCATGTGGCATGATACCACACCCAGTCACACTATCTTAGTACCGCAAAGGAATGTGTGAAGTGGCGTAGAAATTGAACGAAATGATTTTTCATAGGAAGAGGGCGATATTGTTGTATTATAATTTAGTTCAGTGATGCGATGATTCAGCGACGTCTGGTGGAGGAAGAGGCAACCAAGAGGAACCACCCATGTACCGCATCTCCTCTCAGTGAACATATGTTCCATTGAATAAGAGCAAAAATAAAGAAAACAGACTACGATTAAAATATTTCATGCCGTTAGTTTCTTACTGATAGAATATATATTCTGGATTACAGAGCTACAGTATAGGCGTTATGAACCTTCGACCTTCCTTATTCACCCGTAGTCTACGCATGTAAATCTACAAAAACAATTTTCCCACTGTACACTTGTCCTGTAATTTTTGACGTCACGGTATTTGGAATACCTCGGGCCTCCCGATGTTCCGGCCGATTAGCCGCGACATCAGAGGAACAATGCAACTTGCTGAAAACCAGTGCCCCCATCCACATACTGAACGGAGAGAGGAGGTGAACTGAAGTTTAAATCATCGCCAAGGGAGCAAATTAACTGAAAGAGGGTATTGTATTGGTAGATTGAAGCGAAATGACCTGTTGTTTGAACTTGAAAGAACAAAAATATTTCATTTCCTGACATCTAAATTTGGGGATCATCCTCTTGATTTTTTAAAATGAATTAACCGAAAATTATCCTTTTGGTTGATTTACTTGCAACACCGTGTGTTTTTACTTCTATCAAAAGCCAATAACAACATCATGTTTTAGTTCAAGTCGAAGGTCCAATCTCTGGTTTGTATAATCTTTCATTACATAACTGATACTACTTCTAGAAAACACAAGACGATTTAGCATCTTTAATAGGTCAGTAAAGATGTATAAAATGATTTTAATTTAAATGTTTGCTGCAGTCATATAATCGTACAAATTTCATTTGGTCATCGCTAAATAAACGACATTGTTTGGTGACCTACTCGATTGAATATATTGTTTGTGATTATCAGGGTGTATATTTTGTGTGAATCTCAAGGTGTATACTTTGCGTGAATTATAGTGTGAATACTTTCCTGACCCTCAGGGTGTATACTTTGAGTGAATGTCAGGGTGTTTACTTTGTGTTTTACTTTGTGTGATTGTCAGGGTGCATATTGACCGGTGTATACTTTGCGTGATTATGTGTATACTTTTGACCCTCATGGTGTATACTTTCCGTGACCCTCATGATGTATACTTTCCGTGACCCTCATGGTGTATACTTTGCGTGACCCTCATGTGTATACTTTCCGTGACCCTCATGGTGTATACTTTCCGTGACCCTCATGGTGTATACTTTCCGTGACCCTCATGATGTATACTTTCCGTGACCCTCATGGTGTATACTTTCCGTGACCCTCATGGTGTATACTTTCCGTGACCCTCATGGTGTATACTTTCCATGACGCTCATGATGTATACTTTCCGTGACCCTCATGGTGTATACTTTCCGTGACCCTCATGATGTATACTTTCCGTGACCCTCATGGTGTATACTTTCCGTGACCCTCATGGTGTATACTTTGCGTGACCCTCATGGTGTATACTTTGCGTGACCCTCGTTGTGTATACTTTCCGTGACCCTCATGGTGTATACTTTGCGTGACTCCCATGGTTCATACCTTGAGAGATTCTCATCGTGTCTACTTCATATAATTATCAAGCTTTATATTTTGTGTGATTATTGGTGTGTATATTTTGTATGATTATATTTTGTGTGATTATCATGGTTTATATTTTGTGTGATTATATTTTGTGTGATTATATTTTGTGTGATTATCATGGTTTATATTTTGTGTGATTATATTTTGTGTGATTATATTTTGTGTGATTATCATGGTTTATATTTTGTGTGATTATATTTTGTGTGATTATCATGGTTTATATTTTGTGTGATTGTTGGTGTGATTATATTTTGTGTGATTTATACTTTGTGTAATTCTCTTGGTATTTTTCCTTGTCATCGGCCGTCACGGTGCGTTCGACAACAATATATTTTAGTCATTTATTATTTTCCACTTTGGAAATCGAAAATATACGCTGATTCTGAGGTTTTAACTCTTCACAACTAACTGTCATAAATTAAAAGCCAGGATGTTCCTCAACCCAGGGGGAAATTTGACAAAAAATGTAACTTCAGTTTCTCTTTGCTTATCTCTACACCCTTGGTGTACACTTTGGATAGATCAGGTCTTTCAATTGTATTAATACATCTTGGATTTATATAAAGCTGTCAAAATATGCACGTATGAATAGGATTTGGTCTTGTTTGTATAAGTTTCAGATACTAACAAATCCCAGCTGTAATAGTTTTAAAGGTTTTCATATGATGCCTTGCAATTTGATACGGGGCAGCAAGACGGATACATGGGTCAGTTTCCAATGGGGGGATTTGTGAGACTAAGTCGTTAGAAACATCTGCCCTCTACATGTTTATATACACGCATGTTGTAACGTGAACATGGTGGGTCACGAGGTTTGAAATAGGAGCTTTCTGGCATGGAGGGAAAATACGTAGTCTTCTCCGGTCAAAGTTCAAGTAGCCCCTGTAAATGAACGACGAACTTGATTACTGTGCCCTAACCATGAACTTACTTCAATTCTCAATCGTTCCTATCCATCTATTCTTCCTTTTGCTCTCTCCATAATGGAGAGTCAGTGTCAATTTGTGTCGTTTTCATCATTACTTTCCGGCATTGGCTCTTGCCTATAGAAAGCCCGTCTTTGAAAATAATAATGATAAAAGCTGTCCGCTAAACTTCAACGTACATGTACAATACACCATTCTAAAGTAAATAGTAGTAATCTAAATAGTAGAAGTATTAATTACTTTTTTCAGTATGGGTGATGGGGTTGGGGTCAAGCAATAAGGAAATGAAGAGTGAGGTGCAAAATACGACATCATCATCATCATCATCATCATCAATCATATCACACACACATCAACAAACAACAACGACATCATCATAATAATCATCGTCATCATAATCATCATCATCAACAACAACAACAACAACAACAACGACGACATCATCATAATAATCATCATCATCATCATCATCATCATCATCACCACCACAACAACAATAATAACGACATAATCATAATCATCAACTACAACAACGACATCATTATCATTATCATCAACATCATCATCGCCATCATCATCTTCATCACATTATCGTCCTAATCGTTTTTTATAAACTGTTTCAGAGACTGAGTTTGACTGGCAACATAAATAAGCAATAAAAGTCACTGGGCTATCCAGACGGCGCAGTAGGTTTCCCATTGTAGAGGACAAATCGGATAGATTACAAGCTGAAATCGGTCTCATGTCCAACAAGTAAACAATGACACGAAAACCCATGGTTTTGGGGTCGTGATTTATTGCCCTGCCAGACATGGTATTTCGCCCCAAAAAGTCCGCTCAGATCTTGATGGACTGATATAGCGATACGGGGCGAGGTTTTATTAATTATTCCACCGTACAATTTGCTCGTTTGTTAATTTGATAGCATGCTTTCGTGGTCATAGAGGAAATAAAGTTTATGTTATAAAACTGGAAAAGGTCACGTGATTTAATGTAATTGTCCATGTATTGTTGAAAACGGAAACAGGAGAACGAATAAAAAAGTAATATGTATTGTATTTGTACATTATTAAATGTAAAAATGTGAATATGATGCCTATAAACAAAATAATGGAAACAGTAAATCTGCAGTATGAACTAAAAATAGAATGCGTACAAAAATGGAGAGTCCTTTGGAGTCATTCGATTTGATTCTAGTAATACAACTTTCAAAATATTAAATTGCAAAACAAAATTTAACTCAGTGGTTACTAGAAATCATAAATTTTCGATTACATTGAATTTTGTTTTTTATGTACCTATGGGAATTTGTGGGTTCATTTATTCGCTGATTTATGTTCTAGAAAACGTGAGATCTATATAAGAGACAAGTTTTCGTGGGGATTAATATTCGTGGATAAAATTAGTGTCCCACGAAAATTAATGATTTTACAGCATTACACCTCTTTTACATCTCGTTTAGACTCGTTTTGAAACAATGGCAAAAAATTAAATATTTCCTCTGTGTGCTTATACAATAAAACGATACTGACTCTATATAGTCTGCATGGCAAGAAAAATATCCTTTGTTTCGTATATCACCTAAATCTAGTAAAATTTATTAATTAAGACTTACATTTGTACAAGACATGAATATGATTTATAAATACATATACTTGTATGAACCGTTTATTCAATTCATATTTATATATATAAACCATATGTTTTGTTAAAAAAATATAATTCAAATGTAGGTTACTATGTAAACGGTAGCTTTTAAGGTCACAAGTTATATTGGAAACCCGACACAAACCTATACATATGCGTAGTAATCTGACATTCTTAAGATTACATGTTAAATTACATAACGGCCATTCTCCATATTCTTTACAAATGTTGTTCCTTTTTAGTGTGTGTGTGTTGATAAATCATGGCACGGAATGTGATGCCAGTGTATTTTTTCAAATCTGTTAATCAGAGTCTGCAACTGAGTGAAACATATGTGTTTTGAAACCAATTTCTTAATACGAACCGGTCTCTCTACTTTCGCATACTCTGGGGGTAAAATAATAAAGCAGACGGTATTTCTACGGGCGAATATACCGAGTTGTTTCCAGAATACATTCATTCCATTATCTTCCGCCTGGAACTGAGACCAAAAATAGCTTAACTTTAATATAAAACCCCCACACATTTACGTGAGTATGGCACCAAGTCTCGCGAGAAATCTCATAACGTGGCTGCACCTGTTTCCAGTTGAGAAAGATCTCCCAGTTCTCGCTTGTTTTGAAGAGAATAAATGAGCGCTGGTTAAAGTTTTGACAAACCTATAAACTAAGTGAACAAAACTCTAATAGAACGCGAAACATTCGCACTTTGCTCAAATGAAACAGGGCTATGATTAATTGTGCACGAGTACTCTTCTTTGCTCTTCAATGCTTGGAGGTGAGAAATTCACAGTTCTTGTGACCTGACTGAGTTCCTGTGCAATTCCTTAAAGTGCTTATTTCATGTTATATATACTGATATTTTTTTATCACATTCACACTAATTATACATTAACATTCGACTACTCTTTGCTACTTAAATAATGTAAACAGATTCAGAACTATTTTTTAAAGATGCTTTGAAGTTATATCGGTGATATCGATGATAACAGAATCCCTCAGCATTGCTTTTATTTAATTACTGAAAAGGTTGACGATGCGACAGTGCGGTACAATGCAAGCAGACGACAATTGTTGTTGTTGTATTGGGATTTACCGTCGCTGCGATAGTATTTCAATCATATAGCGACGTCCAGCTAATTACAGGTGGAGGAAGACCCCGAGTACACAGAGGTACCCGGGTAGAACCACCGACCTACCGCAAGCCAGCTGGAAGGCTTCCTCACATGAAAATATCCTTAGTCCCTACCGGGATTCGAACCCACAGCGGTGAGGGGCTGAGAGATTTGTAGTCCAGGACTGTAACCGCTCGGCCACGGCGGCCCCACAGACGACAATACGATACGTGATGGCAACGGCAAAACAAGACGCACGAAGGTACGACAAGATATCTCGAGGTCACTATACATATCTCCTAACGTATTGACGTGATAATGCATCGTATCACACTAAAGCGATATCGTATCGTACCGTTGTATCCCGCATCGTACCGTCGCATTGTCGACTTGTCAGGGCAGCTCGTGACGGTGCGGGGCGAGAGCACGATGTTGCGATATGCGCGGTGACGTTACGACACATCACAACAATACAACACTATAGCAGGTCCCGATGATACGATACGATGCGACGTCATCTAAAATGCTTCGCCCTTGGCGCAATGCCTCGTATAGTAACGTCACAATCTTGTTTCACATGGACATAACTTATTCAATTATTGTAAATGGTACAAATACAATGCAACTTGTTACCATCGTGAGAATTTGTTTGCACGTGTTCTGTGAATCAAAATATCCAAATATCTTTGCCTTCTATCTTCTTAATAAGGAAAAGTTGCTCCGAATAACTTGTGCAATTTGCAAAAGTACAAAGAAGTGTTATGGCTTTAAAGGACGCCTCTTGTTGTTCATCTGGTTTGAACCACGGACGGACGGACGATTAGCCCTCCCAGTCACAACATAACATGGCATTCGGATATGTTGGACAATTTAATTATCCGAAGCATGCACACTCCGCGATATTTGTCCATTAAACTTCTTGTCTATTATTCTGAAATAAAGCTAACACGGCACAACATTATTGATGCGAAATAGTGCGATAGTCGGCTTCTTTGTCTGTTTCCAGCTCATCAATCAATGTGTGACAGGCGTTTTGCTTTATTTGAATAAATTGAATCCGACCATGTTAAACAAGCGCCTGCGAGTATTGAAAGGGATTTTCAGACTGGATCACGATGTATCTGGGAAACAGAAACAGGCGAGACTAACATTTTAGACAAGGAAACTAGAACCCGTCACGAGCAAAATTTGTTAGTCACTCTCAAAACCAGCCGTTGTAAATTAGGAAAATGATACCTAAATGCGTTTGTCTGAATAAGAGTTGGTCTTTTCCCCTCCTGGAAATTATGCCGAAGTATCTTGCCAGAGAAGCTATTTTGAACATTGTTACCGCCTTTCACAATAGTCTAATGGTCTCCTGGAAGTGGATAATGGTACAGGGGGATTTGCGTCCACGAAATTAATTACTATCTCGTGCTTTGTCTATGATAGGGTAAATTTACTGCCAAGATTAGTTTGTGCAAAACATAATGATCAAACGAAGTGCAAACTTCTTTTGTTTGTGGCTTCAATCCTCTGATGAAATCGGAAACAGTTGCAGTGGTGCACAGGAAAATTATGACGTGTCTTTGGTACGATTTTGATTATCAGAATTAAGAGAATCAGTTAATTAACATTTTATTATACCAATTACCCCTCACATCATACACTGCACAGTTATGCAAAGATGCAGCTCGTACAAGACTTTAATAAGAACAAAATTTTGTAATACATGTCTTTAAAAAATACTTGTTTGCGATGTCTCCTCTGACGGAACTAATATGCTCGTGTGTAAGGCGCTTTTCTGATATAGGGTAACTAGTAGTATTTGGTATTGAAAAAAAATCCAGTTATTATTATATAATGGTTATACGTATTACCGCGAGTCTAAATCTTCATCAGTCATACAATTTACGACATTGTTAAAAAAAGTCAAGAAATTATAAATACTGTATATCCATGTATATTTTTAAAGTGTTTGACAGTTGCCAGTATACGCAGTGTAAACAAATACAGACAAAAGCAGAAGTTTGGACTCAGCGTGTGTCCGGTGTATTGTTTTATAAAAAAATTTCGCGGTATTATGTGTATCGCGATATTATGTATAAAATGGATATAAATATATTTTCTTTAAAATTACTCGTATTTTACCCTTAATTTCGAATAAGAGTGAAAAATATTAATTGGCATTTTAAAGAGCACTGTGTATTTTTTTTTATGTACACTATTAGACATTAATGTTGACTTTATACAATTATAAGTATTTGCAATGTATACATTTAAAATAAATAAAAAAATAAAATAAAAACTTTTTTTTTTCTTTCAGTCATACGTTCGCCTTTACCTTAAAAGAAGTTTTTTTCGAAATATTTAGTGTATTTCATTTCCGGACAATTCTAGTGTCACATGCACACTCGCCAATTTCCGACTGGCAAGCGTAACTATCCGATGAATTCCGACAAGTTCCGGAATTTAAATAAGTGACTAGTTACGGCTGGAAACTCTGTCGCAGAGAGTTATTCGAGACCACTGTTCTCACATTCATGAGGCTAGGTATAATTGGACACATCCGACCAATAAAAACATCAATAATGTACAAATGCCATGAACAGACGTATAAATTTCAGCCGATAACAATAATTGTTCGAGATCAAAGATTTGAAAGAGAGATAATGATGAACTGCTATTGATCTTCAACTGAAAATCAAGGAGCAAAACTATGATCATGCACGTTTTTTTTTAATTGATTAAAAAATAAATCAGCTGAAAATTTGCATGTACTTCCTGTGTCGATTTTACGCTAGACCACCTATTGTGAGAATAAAGCCCCCCCCCCCACCCACACACACACCAAAGAGAGAGAGAGAGAGAGAGAGAGAGAGAACATAATACTGACCAAGATTCAGGTCAACCCCACCCCTGGAATCGAGCAAACAACCCGAACCCATTTACTTAGTATAGCTATTGATTTTGTTTATCTGGTTATAAAGAAAATAAATAATGGATATCTTAGTAACATAACTTTATCAATCCAATTAACGATTTTGGAAATTTGGGTGGAATCTGACTTGATATATGTTGTACCAGACAGATGGAAGAAAACAAAAGCTGTTTTTGTCTAAATGAAAATAACCGTTTCTGACGTTTTAACAATATTGCACTTATATAAAGAACATTTTCTCTACGACCTGTATAAAACGCCGGATTCGTCGCCGGGAATTAATGAAAATATGGTGTTATGTTAAAAGTATAACCATTAAGTGAAAACCAGTCAACTGATGTCCCATATTGACTATAACTATTGACCCAAAATCACCCAAAAGAAGAAGAAAAAAAACGAACTCAAAGACAGAAAGACACGTTTACAATTACGAAATGATTTTGCCTTCAAAAATAGAAAGATGGAAAGAAAGAGTAGGGATGGGGAGGGAGAATCAGACAAATGGACAGATAGAAAGATAGATGGATGGGTGGAACTTTGAATCTATGGCTATTATTGATGAGTGTCACACAAAGAAGACCATGTTGCCGAAGTTGCGTGACTAGGAACAGTTTTCATCAGTAAACAAAACCTTGTCATCTCTACCTTAACGATTTATTTGCGATACTATCTGGACGGGTACGGTACCTGATATCTCTTATCTAACCAACTAAGTGTGGTGTTAATTAGAAAACAGACTCGAATTTCAAAAGTAGTAACCACAATTCGGGGGTCAGCGGGGTGCGGAGTCTAGCATGTAACTAATGTTTGTTTATGAATACTAAAGTACCAGATAGTGACACACTAAGAGAGAGAGAGAGAGAGAGAGAGAGAGAGAGTTCTGTCTATTATTTGGAAATAAATGAGGTATTGGGTCTAGCCATGCAGTTGCCAGTGAAGCACTACGAGATATATATATATATATATATATATATATATATATAAGTGACAAACTCTATTTATTATTTGGAGGTAAGACAGGAGGAAGATGCGTGACAAGTGAAGGTCCGAGCGGTCACAGTCTATGGACCCAGTTCATGGGTCAAGTTTGTTAGGTTTTGGATTAATAAACTGGTAAATGAAAAAAAAAAGACATCAATACTAACAATTGAAGATATTCTCTATCAAAAAATAAGGAGATATTGGCTGAAGAAAAAAATCCACTTTATCAATATGAATTTAAATACGACAAAGCACTGACAAAAATAGTTATATCGTTACTTGTAAAGGCCTGTGTATCATTAAAAATGTGTGATTTTGTCAAAATAAAGACATTTAGACAATTTCCCTTATTAGATAATTATTTAATATATTTTAGGATCTACAAGATCAATGAAATTTCTTAACCCTTTCCCTCATAGAGGACACCATGAAAAGACCTATGCGAACAGCATAAACCAGATCAGTCCTGCGAGTAACTCGCAGGCTGATCAGGTTTTATGCTGTTCGCTGCTCCTCAGTGGTCTGGAAATGAGGATTTTGTAATTAAATTTGGTAAGGTTTAACTGTGGTTTTCTGCAGATCAGGCTTTATGTGATACTTATTGAGTGCGTCAAGATGAGTCT
Source organism: Solen grandis (assembly GCA_021229015.1). Lineage (NCBI taxonomy): Eukaryota > Metazoa > Mollusca > Bivalvia > Adapedonta > Solenidae > Solen > Solen grandis. Next base: position 40,745,604 of record CM037793.1, read on the forward strand.
ATATGAGGGAAAGGGTTAATGTTAATATTAATGTTAATCATTATAATATATATTGTTATATGTTCATGCCTTGCAAGTAATATTATATTGGGCATACGTTCACAACATTGTCTTAATTTTCGTTTAAAATTGCATTAGGTTTTCAGTTTATACATTAGTAATAAGAGACCCAGCTTAGACATTCAGTTAAGTAATTGTTTGTACCTGTATACTTTGTTGTGTTTTATTCTAAAATTTAATTATTACAGACAAAAATATAAAATTGTTTATAAATGTTGCTAAATTATAATAATGATACATTTATATTTTTCATTTTAATGATATCAGTATGAAATATCGAGTTAAATAAGTAATGCACAATGAAATGAAACCTAACTAAAGGGTTTTTGGGGGGTGCGAAGTAAATTAGGTCCGAAATGGTATTGATTCCTTCGTTGTAGCGAATGAGTTTAACAATTGGAAAAAAACACATCAATAACACAAGATATCCTCTTCAAAAGCAATTTGGTAATAACTGAAGCACATGAAATTCAAATTATACCCCGATTTAATAACGTTCTTCAAAATGTATTAAAATGCAGCGGTCAACATGAGCAACATTTGTTTAAAGGGACATAACCGCGCGATGACTGTTCTATATTTAGTGATGAAAAAGAGTTTACTATTTGGAAATACAAATTTCAAACTTAAAGCATATCAAAATAATTTTCTGTTTTAATTGAAAATAATGCAAATTGTTATTATGTGAATCTATGTAAACACACGAACTTATAGATTCTATCGATATAAGCGTAATAGAATTTATATATTAAATTAGTCGTATGTAGATACAACGCCTCCGTGGCCCAATGGATAAGGCACCGGCCTCCTAAGCCGGGGATTGCGGGTTCGAGTCCCGCCGGAGGTTCACTTTTTTTTTTATTATTATTTTTTATTTTTAATAGATATGCTTTTTATAAACATAATTTTTCGCACAACAATTAAAATTCCTGATCATTTTTTTTAATATGTATCATTTTCACTTTAAAAAAAAAAAAGAATATCGATATATTGGTGCAATTTAAAACAAAACTAATGTTATAATCTATAATAAACTGCTTGCTCTGTTTGACATTTGCGTATCTTATTATCCTCAAGGGCCATGTGGTCTATTTAACTTGTATTTTTAATAGACCGCTTCATATTAAAGGAATAATGCTGTGATACACAACTTCTTACGAAAAAAGTTTCCATCTGTATCCATTCTTTTTCTTCACAACTTCTCCAAACAGTCTCATTTCGTCATCAGGTTTATATATATATATATAAAAAAAAGAAAGAAAGAAAGAAAGAAAAAAAAATGCCTACCAATATTATGTATGATAACACATTTCACCGAGTTCAACTGGATGCCTTTTTTACCTAGACTTCTACCGTCTACAAAACAACAAACATTAATTGCTTCTAATTGGCATCTCTACGAGATCTCGTCTAGGTTTCCTTTGATCTTTTCTTTTAGGTTGAAAGGTGCGCTTTGAAGATTTCGTCTGTTATCTTTTCCAAGAAAGAAGTTTATGTATGAAGATATATACCATCTGTCAAGAGGATGCTCCTCCCGAAAGTCTTACGGTCGCCCATCAAAGGGTATTAAATACTGTAAGACGGGGTCATGAGATATAGCACATCACGTCGGTGTTTATTGTCCGTATATCAAACATAATATAAATAAAGGTAGAGAATGACATGTATGCTGGCTCCTACTCGATAGTGCCAAGTAACATTATGTACTTCTCGCATTCCACAATTCCGGTTTTTCGAAATATTCAAGTTGACATAAATTCTTACCTTCATATTTATTTATTCATATACTTTAAGAGAAACATGAATTCTGTAATTCGCCCCTGAGTATTTTAGTACATGTAGTTCTTAGCGTTAAGCGGAAAGTGGGTCAGATCTGATATCTCGTACACATGTACGTTTTCATTTTTTTTTTTTCTTTCTTTTTTTTTTTTTTATAATTATTATCATTTCTGTATAATTAAAATTTTCTGATCAGGGTCTTCTTCTTTTTACTACTACATTGTATTATTATCATTATAACTGTTTTCATATTATTGTTGTTTTAACGTGGGTGTTATTTACTCTAGTGAAACAATATACAAAACCTCAACGTAAAACTGAAATTGCCACGATGAGCTGTTCCCGTCGGTTAAATTCAGAAGAAACTTTTTATCTGATAGGAAGCCAACCGTCAAATTCATATTTGAGTGTTACGTTGAATATCATTATGTGTCAATAAATGTCCTTTAAAAGTGATATGTCTTGTCGAGATGAAATGCTATACGGCCCTTCAATGAACCATTTTTTTCATGCTCCGATATTATGTATAAACATATAACGTAGCCCTGAAACAAGGAACAAACACAAGGAAACTCTTTAACCCTTTCCCTCATAGAGGAACCTATGAAAAGACCTATGCGAACAGCATAAAACCAGATCAGCCTGCGAGTAACTCGCAGGTTGATCAGGTTTTATGCTGTTCGCTGCTCCTCAGTGGTCTGGAAATGAGGATTTTGTAATTAAATTTGGTAAGGTTTAACTGTGGTTTTCTGCAGATCAGGCTTTATGTGATACCTATTGAGTGCGTCAAAATGAGTCTATATGAAGGAAAGGGTTAAACTAATTTGGTACACTTGGGAAATCGAGGACCAGTACATGTACCACTCCTCATATCATAATAACAATTCATAAACAACAACTGAATGTTATAATACACCATTTCACCATAGTTATCTTTGAAGTTTACAAAAAGACGATGTGCATCTGTCGATTTCCCAAAGCTCAATGCACATAATCAACCTGCAGCACACGGGGTCCACGTGCAAATACACGCCACCTAGCGGATGCTATATTATAAACAAGGGATATTAATTTTCTTCTAATTCATTCCTCGAACGCAGAAAATATCCGATTAAAGGGAGACAACAGCCGGTAAATAAAGAAGGACGAATATTGTTGGTTACTTCCCTTGACTCGGCGTTCGATTACATTGCAAATTACAAGTAATAAAGAGGTATTGGCGATGCTATTTAAAAAAAAAAAAAAATAGACAAGAGAATGAGTGCATTGGGAAAATTTTATTTATTAACATGAATTTATAAAGTAACAAGGAATATTAAACTAAAAGATATTCGGCGTTATTGGAATTATCATATGTATGAAATGTGTTCATAAAATTAAATATTAAAGCCATTAGTCATTTAGTTGGAAAACATAATTTGACACGAACACATATCCAATGCAGTAACAGTATTTCTTACTCAGGCAGTATACTACACGCAATTAGATACGCTACACAACAAGTTCTGTATTTTAGCCTATATATCATCTCTATTCATTATTCATGTTTTATCATATGAGTGCAAGTAATTTAACACTACCTTTTATTTTTGTATCTCTGATAACCATAGCAATAACCTCAGGATATACACTCGACTATTTTTATTATTTGTTAAGCAGCAATGATGATTCAATTATCAATAACAATTCTTGTTACATATATCATTTACTAAATGCAATAAATTCGAAGAATTGCTAAAATATGATAATTGATAATAAATGCTTCTTATATATAACTTTTTAAATAATTCCATCTATGCTTAAATGATATAAAAATCTATTATTTGAAAACACAACTCTATATATTGTTAGAATTTACTTATGTATAATGAAATGTATTATGGGCCGGAGGCCTTAATTTACTGAATAAAGAATTTGTACCTGTACTTGAAACTTACATTACGAATGGAAAACTATTTACATACAATCTCTTCTAAATTGTCGCGTAACCTTTTATGCGCAGTTTTGCCTTATTAAACATATTGCATGATATCTGTAAATTCGGGAATAACAACCTTTTCTTTTTTACACATTTGATTGGTATGTTAAGTAGGACAAAAGGCCAAAAGTAAAAATAAATAAAAAAAAAATAAAAAAAATTAAAAAAAATAATAAATGAATAAAGATTAAATAAATAATTGAGAAAAAAAATGAAAATTAAAATAAAGATAAAACAACAATATACTCATTAGTATTAATTCTTATAAAGGTTTTATTGACAACACAGATGTTGAAAGGGGTGAGTCCCTCACGCGATAGTGTAGAAGGAGTTGACGTCAGTCCCGAGCATTCCGCCAGTCATGATATCGTGCACTTTGGGAACATCGTCACAGTACTGGATAGCAAGCTGATAACACAAATGTCATGACAGACAGATATTCAAATCTAACTTTTGTGCATTTTTTACACATACCAGTAAATATAAAGAGGGAATATTATTACATAATTATATTTACTGTAAAATCATTAATTTTCGTTGACATTAAATTTCGTTGATTATGTACCAAAGGAAATTTCGTTAGTACATTCATTCTTGGATCTATATAAGAGACAAGTTTTCGTGGGGATTAATATTCGCGGATATAACCATCCACGAAATTGACGAAAATCAGTGTCCCACGAAAATTAATGATTTCACAGTATACTTAATAAATTTTCAAGACACGAGACGCCAATTATACAGATTTTAAAGCAGCTCGTTCACAGATGGCCCTTGTCTATGAATTTGATTTTTAACTATATGTGTGCATTACGTTTATCAATACACATCTACAGATGCATAGTCATCTAATGCAACCATCCGCGGTTGTAAAAGAAATCGATAGTTTCTCCATCACAGACAATAGCGTCACGAACGGTATTGAAACTATATTTAGAATTATAAAACCTATATTAAGATTATTATTTTTTTCTTAATTTCTACCGATCATCTGAGAACGAGCTGCTTTAAATAAGTCAATTAAAAAATCAAATATTTATCAAAGGTGGAATACATTCTGCTTACAGTGACTGGCATAAACAAAATTGAATTGGTGTCATGTACATACCGCAAATCAATCAATCAATAAAGCAATCGGTCAGTCGGTCAGTCAGTCAGTCAGTCAGTCAGTCAAATAAATCGAGGGTCAGAGAGTGGTACGCAAATTTCGGTTGGCATGAACAATAAGTACGTTACCTGGATACCGCCGTCAAGACAACCCAGAAGGACGCCACTGACGCCACTGTCTGCCGGGTGGACGCCGTTGACGAATGTGGCCACGGGGGTGCCGGCAGGGATGGACTTGCATGACTGCATCACCTGGTGTTAGAAGGGAAATGCAGTATGAATGAAATAGAAAGAGGGAGGGGGGACTTAACATAAGAAAAAAAAAAAGAAAAAAAAAGAAGAGAGAGAAGAGAGAGAGAGAGGGAGAGGGGCGAACTTAATATACAAAGGAAACAGAGAGAGAGAGAGAGGGGGTGGGTGGGGGCGCGAACTTAATATACAAAGGAAACAGAGAGAGAGAGAGAGAGAAAGAAAGAGGGAACTTAATATACAAAAGGAAACAGAAAGAGAGAGAGAAAGAGAGATCTACATACGTTTGTTCCGCTGTTCCACTGAGACGGCATTGTGACGTTACAGTGGTTGAGCACGAGCGCCTCGGGCGAGGTAAAGTACCCGGATGGACAGGGTCTGGCGTTCACATTGGACGCCATCAAGTGAAGGTCAATATCATGTGTTGTCTGTATCATTGGACACATGAAGTTGTCTGCGACATTAGAATTACACGAATCAAAATATAGTTTCAATACGGTTATTGTGAAAAATTGTGCATGTAACATTAAACTAATATATTTGTTAAAACATGTTGAGTTATGTTTTGAGATATAATATTATAGTGCATCCTATATTTAACCGATGTAACATTTTCAAATTTTTCCCATTTCAAGTGCCCCCCCCCCCCCACGGGAACATAAATTGTTTTCAGTTTCCTCTCTTCAGGAACACAAAAATCGTTTTCAAATCACCACACCCGTTTTTACGTCGGGAATAAGTAAAACTTAAACACACATATATAAACAAATATAATATATATTTTTGTTATTTCTATTGGTATTTAATTTTTCTACATTATATGAGGTTTTAAAAACGGCTGGTAAAGCAACCCCCCCCCCCCCCCACACACACACTGGAAACTTAAAAAACGTTGTTTTCAAATGACCCCCTCCCCCTTTTATATTTCTACGTCGGGAACGCTTAAATTATTTTAATAACTTATACTTAAATGTGTGGATAGCAAGTATAAAATTCACATCGATGCATTGATATTCCTAAATTGAATTTATACGTTGCTTAAAAGAGAAACTTTAATAAACGTCCCCGGGATAACATGAAAGATTTAAGATTCCTATGATCCTATGAAGGTGTGTGTGTGTATGTGTGTGTGTGTGGTCTCAATTCGTTTTCATTATGTCCCGCCCGGGAATATAAAACGTTTTCAAATTCTCGAATGTGTTTATTTGAAAGCGTTTTAATGTTCCCGGGATATTATTAAGCTTAAATCGGGTGTCACATGAAATCGTTAGTTGTAACGTTTACAAGCTCCTCTCATTTCAAGTTTCCCCAAGGAATCTAAAACGTTTTCATGTTACCCCGTGGGTATTTTAAAAAACGTTTTCACATTCCCGGGCAGGGCATTTGAAAATGGAATCTAAAATGGAATCAGTATGCCCTACCCTGGAATATATAAACGTTTTCAAATACCTGGATGTAATTTGAAAACGTATTCATTTTTTTCGGAGGGGAAATTTGAATTTGAGAGTCACTTGAAATCGTTACACCTGCCCAAATATCTGAGTAGCGAGAGGTCGTCAATCTATTAATAGAGACTGTGACATCACTAGCTGCACTGTCAGACGTAGGTTCGACGTACGGTCGCAATATGCTAAATTTGTCAAAAATACACGGTCTTGAAAAATATTAGAGTATGATATTCCGTATTGAACATACACGAGATTGAGCAAGAAAATCGTACTTAGGTCTAGTAACGTTATTTATTTTCGAGAACACGGGACATTATGGGTCAGGATAAAATTACTTAATGATGTAATATGGCTGCGATTTCAAACTACGTACAAACACAAAGAATGTGATTAAAATCGTTCAATAAAAATATACACACGGTTCGACACTGGGGCAGCTGTTGTGGTAGAAGGGGCATCGGTTGCTATGGCTGAAAGTCAAATAACAGTAATTAGTTTCACATAATATTATCATTGTTATAAGCTTCCATTGATATCCGTCTTTTATTTAGTATTACCCCGCCGCAGTAGTTACCTCCCCTTACAGTTGTAGATAACCACTGCCACCACAAGTAAAAATTATCAGAATATAGCTAATTTTTCATTTTATTTCCAAAATTTTTCATTTTACTGCGAGTGTCATTTCCCTAAGTACGTTTTCTTTAATAAACATCAAATATCGCCTTGTGGTAAAAAGAAATCATTTTAAAAAATATTTTTGTTGTTGTGACAGCAGACGGAGACGCCATTTTGTTTGTTTACCATCATTACGTGACATTTGTGACGGCAGTGATTATTTTTTGCTTGCAAGGGAGATCACTGTGTGGAGTTTGATGGTGAATATGTTCATTTAGCTTATTGACTACATTTCTGTTTAAAAATAGGATTTTTTAATGAAAACTGAAAGAAACTGAACGTTTTATTTCTATCATAAAAGAATATATAGAAGATAATTGTTTGTTTTGGTGTAACATCGTATACAGTTGAACCTATATTAGCGGTCATCTGTACTAAGCGGTCAACCTGCATTTAGCTATCAGATTTAACATTTCCAAAATAGCATTTTGTTATATATTAAACCTTCATTTAGCGAACACCTCTGTTATGCGGCCAAATACTTTAATTCCCTTGACTGACCTCTTAGGACAGATTAGACTGTATTATATATTTCAGTATCTCATCGAAAATCATAAGATAAAACATCACATATACAGTAAATTCCCCTCTATCACGATAATCATGGGGCAAATAGAATTGGTAATGATATATCTCGTGTTAATTTGTATCTCAGAGGTTGTCTTTACATTTTGAAATATACTCGAGAACTTTAAAAACACTTTAAAAATTTCGATTTTCACGTCATTTTCTTACCTTACATATTGCAAGACGTGCATTGATCAATTTGTTCCTGAAATACAGTTAAACCTGTATCAAGCGGTCACCTGTATCAAGCGGCCAATCTGTATTAGCGGTCAGTAAATTCAACAATCTTAAACCTTGGCATATATACACATGCGCACTTAGTGTATTTTCGATGAGATACTGATACTGAGATATAATTTAACTGAGTGAGAATAGAATTTTGGTTCCCGTTCTGTACATTGAAATATATAGCAAAGTAGAATGACTTAAACGGATGACGTCACGGTCACATCATGTAATTCTACGGGATTTGTCGCCACTTTTGGTAATATTGACTAGGTTAATACAAAACTTACAAAACGACATACGATAAAAAGTAAATTTGTTTGTTTTGAGTAAATATTGAATATATCTCACTTAAAAGCTTCACGCTCTTGAAAATATTTGAAAATTCTCACTTCTTATTAAGATATATTTCATATTCTCTCAAAACAAACAAATATCCTCTATGTATACGTTATAACTTGTCATCTACCTTCAATCTATTTACTCTGCTCCATTTACTCAAACTCAAAGGAAAAAGAAACGCACTGTAAACTTTTATGTCAGTTTTAAATAGTAAGTATTAGTGGTGAGCTGATTAATCATAAAGTCAACGAATCAGTGACGAGCTACTAGTTGACGTGACGATGACGACGAAAATAATTCGTTGACGAATTATTGACCAAAAAAGGGGTGTTGTTAATATTTCAACGCGCATCTGATTGGGTAACTCCATTAATTTGATAAATTGATACTCGCAAAGTTGCACTTCGCACATCATTGGCCTCTGGTTGTAACCTCTTACACTTTATTGCGGTTCAATGTTTATACATGTAATTGAATATTTGAGAAATTCTATACCTAATGCATATCTATATAATCTATATAGTACAGAATACTTTGTTTTCATGTTGTACAGTAAGAGGGTTTTAATAGGCATTTACTCCAAACAAGGTATATTTGGCATTTAATCATGATTAATCAATTAATCAGTGACTTTTGTCTCTGATTAATCGACGAATATTTTTTCGACTGATTCCAATCACTAGTAAGTATTCGAAGGTATTACAGTTTAAATTATTTTGATAAAGATTTTTTTTTTCAAACAAAATAAATACTTTAGAATGAGATGGGGTCTATCATATGAGGTTTATTGCAAGGTTAGAAGGTAAAACCTTGAGTCTGGCTTCTACAGTTTCTAGTTACCCTGCGTTTCTTTTTTCTTTGAGTATATATATTCCATTCAATCTGGCTCAAATTCGTCCATCAATAATACTTAGCGCTAAGTAATACTTAAATCCATAAACTAGGTAAATAAATATTCTAACATTACTATTTATTAAATATAAGTACATAACTAACCTAAAATGAATTATTACATTAATAAATATTTGTTAATAAATGAAGTATTTTAATAACAGGACCAAGATCGATGAATTTCGCCTTTAAGTAACTTAAGTTTTAATTAGCGAAAATAAAATGTTCATTGCTCCTCTTATTCAATTGTGCTCTGTTTACTCTGCTAGGTCCAATCCAATTTCTTTGTTCACTCTATTTACTTTGCTCCGCTCACTCTATTTATTTTGCCCCGTTCACTCTATTTACTTTGCCACGTTCACTCTATTTACTTTGCCCCGTTCACTCTATTTACTGTGCTCCGTTCAATCTATTTACTTTGCTCCGTTCAATCAATTTACATTGATTTGCTCAATCTCTTTACTCTGCTCCGTTCATTCTATATACTTTGCTTCGTTCACTCTATTTACTTTGCTCCACTCACTCTATTTACTGCTCCGTTCTCTCTATTTACTTTGCGGAGCTCCGTTCAATCTATTTACTTTGCTCCGTTCACTCTATTTACTTTGCCCCGTTCACTCTATTTACTGTGCTCCGTTCAATCTATTTACTTTGCTCCGTTCACTCTATTTACTTTGCTCCGTTCAATCAATTTACATTGATTTGCTCAATCTCTTTACTCTGCTCCGTTCACTCTATATACTTTGCTCCGTTCACTCTATTTACTTTGCTCCGTTCACTCTATTTACTGCTCCGTTCTCTCTATTTACTTTGCGGAGCTCCGTTCAATCTATTTACTTTGCTCCGTTCACTCTATTTACTTTGCTCCGCTCACTCTATTTACTTTGCTCCGTTCACTCTATTTACTTTGCTCCGCTCACTCTATTTACTTTGCTCCGCTCACTCTATTTACTTTGCGGAGCTCCGCTCACTCTATTTACTTTGCTCCGTTCACTCTATTTACTTTGCTCCGTTCACTCTATTACTTTGCGGAGCTCCGTTCACTCTATTTACTTTGCTCCGCTCACTCTATTTACTTTGCTCCGCTTACTTTATTTACTTTCCTCCGTTCACTATATTTACTTTGCTCAGTTCACTTTGTTGACTTTGCTCCGTTCACTCTATTTACTTTGCTCCGTTCACTATTTACTTTGCTCCGCTCACTCTATTTACTTTGCTCCTTACAATCTATTTACTTTGCTCCGTTCAATCTATTTACTTTGCTCCGCTCACTCTATTTACTTTGCTCCGTTCACTCAATTTACTATTCTCCGTTCACTCTATTTACTTTGCTCCGTTCAATCTCTTTACTTTGCTCCGTTCACTCTATTTACTTTGCTCCGCTCACTCTATTTACTTTGCTCCGTTCACTCTATTTACTTTGCTCCGTTCAATCTCTTTACTTTGTTCTGTTCACTCTATATATTTTGCTCCGTTCACTATATTTTCTTTGCTCCGTTCACTCTATTTACTTTGCTCCGTTCATTTGTTGACTTTGCTCCGTTCAATCTATTTACTTCGATCCGTTCACTCTATTTACTATGCTCCGTTCAATCTGTTTACTTTGCTCCGTTCATTCTATTTTCTTTACTCCTCTCAATCCGTTCAATTTGTTTACTTTGCTTCGCTCACACTATTCTCTCTGTAACATTCAATCCAATTTCTTTGCTCCCTTACATTCAATCCATTTACTCCACTCCGTTCACTCTTATTTACTTTACCCAAATGCCTCATTCACTACAATTACCCTATTCTATTCTCCACATTGCACCTTTCTTACTAAACTCTCTCTGGTCTCGCCTCTCTTGTCCATGCCATTACCTTGGTCACAATACTGCCCCGTCCACCCAGTACGACAGATACAGTGATGGTCTCGGCAATGTCCGTGCATGCAGAAATCATCGCAGTCGTTACCTGTAATAATCAATTAATAGTTTCAATGACCGTTCATTCAATATCATAAGGCGTTTAAACGTTGTACGTTTCCGCTTCCACGACCGATCCCTTTTTTTACCATACTTTTTTTCTTTCATTCGGGTTCTCATGGTTTTTGTCACAATCTCGGAAAATGGAGTAAAAAAGAGAAAAAAAAAATGATAAAAAAGTTTTGCCCAACTATCTATGTGTAAGTGGCAAAAAACTTTTTGTGGCCTTATTTCAACATTTATCTTTATTTTCATTTCATACAATTAACTCGTACATCCATGGTAACAAATTTATTTGAATGTTTAATTACAAAATAAATTTTTTAATGTTATTAAATGCTCATATATGCATATCGATCCACAATGACCGTTATAGCATTACATTACAGATAACAGAATTTGTACGTAATAAACGTCTGTGAAACATGTGCAACTCGTTCAGAACGAAACCGACGTCACTTCCGTGCTTATCGGTCCATGTACCCGAGGGTTATTTAGTAGATCGTAGGTTCGATCCCTAGCCGCTACATACCACAGTAATTATATAATAGTAATGGTGTCTTCATCTAAATTTATATTGTGCTTGACCCTAAGGACATACCGAGAGTAGTTTTAGGACTGGTTGCCAAATGTCAGGATAATGAGAATGATATTTCGTACTACTTGTCTATCGGCATCTTGTCTATGGTGTGAATCATAGCGAGGCAGCAGATCTCATATTCATGGAAACAAAATTATCAGGGGAGGTAATCAATAGAACTAAAGTCACTATATATCTTGTTGTTATGTCCCTTGCTTTCATATAGTTTGACATCTTTAAGCTTATAGTGTCAAGTTATATTAGTATGATTATGGTGGAATTAAGGGTTTAACTTTACGGAAACAGCTATGGGGACGTGGTAATATAAAGAAAGACGCAAAGTATTGGCTGCATTTGTTTAGCATAAACTTGTTTCAAATGTTCTACAAGGAGAAACATTCGTATCAGAACATGTATATATCTTACCAAATATCTCCTGGGCCACCAAGCATAGCACCAGCATCAACAGAATACCTGGGATGGAAATAGTATTATTAACATGTGATGACAACTATATTCCTCTTCTCTTTCTTCCTTTTCTTCTTATTCTTCTTCTTCTAATTATTATTATAAAATGTTTCTATTTTAGTAATAGTAGTAGTTGTAGCAATAATAGTGGTAGAAGAAGTAGGAGAATAAATATGATAAAGAGTTGTAGATGATTGATTTGATTTATACAAATTTTATTGCCAATTACAAAATATTGGTACAGATTACAATTTACAAACAATAGATTGTAATCTGTACCAATATTTTGTAATTGGCAATAAAATTGTGTATAAATCAAATCAATCATCTACAACTTCTATAACATATTTATTTTCCTACTTCTTCTACCACTGTTGATTAAGATGTGCAGTAAAAGAAATTGCTGTAGCAATCGCATTCGTCGATAAAAGTCGTGGATAATAGTCGTGGATAATATCGTGTCGATGGTAGTAGTAGGGTAGTAATTTAGTGATGGAAGTAGTATCAATGGATGTGGTGATGGTTGCATTAGTAGTTGCGGTAGTAAAAGCACCAGCGTCGGACACCACAACGGCCTATTATATTTGTCAGCCTTGGGATACTTGGCTAGCACTTTATCGTTATAAGGATATTCATAAGAGGTACGTCGACCAATCAAAATACAGCTTACACAAATGAGTACTTTTCAGTTGGAGATCAAAAATCTTTAAGTCAGTAACACCCTCCTCACAGTGATTATGTCACGCTGCGCTACCGTTAATTCGAAAGTTTCTATTGGTCAAAAATTCCCCACTACCTAGTGGGGCTGCGAATGGTGGCGCGGCTTTTCAAATAATCGATAACGAGTAAATGCTAACTAATAATCCCACGGGCGATGAATGAAGTAACGGAATGAGCGCTCGTGGGTGTCCGACGTTGTAAAAGCACTTGCGATAGTTGTACAACTAGTATATTAGAAAAGTAGCAGTTGTAATAGTTGCGTTAGTAGTAGTAGTAGTAGTAGTTGCTGTTGAAGGAGTTGCTGTTTAGTAGTGGCTGCTGAGTAGTAATGCATCAGTAGTAGCAACAGAAGTTGTTACAATGGGGTAGAAGTACTAGTAAAAGTAAAAGTGGATGTTGTTGGGAAAATGTTGGTTAAATTTTGCCTGTATAATCTTTCGAATAGTACAACACTATCTTCATTTTATATGAAAGGCTGAGTTCATTAATACCGTCCTTTTCGTTTTGTCAAACAAACAAAAATAAATAAATAAAATAAATAAATGAAGTTCTTACCGACCTTTGTTAACCATCATCTTCTTAGACGTTGTTCTATCTTTTACAGTTGTCCGTCCGGTATGTATGACACATCTATTTCGTATTTCATTATCTTGAAAGGGCAGACGTCCTCACGTATTTGCTTATTTTTAGAAATCTTTTTTTTTCTGACCCTTGAACGTTTATCCTTGAAATTGGAAAGGAATATCTTGCTTGTTGTATACAACGAGATGCTTTTAAATGAAAAAAAAAGAAAAAAAGTCGGCATAATACTACATTTCCATTAACTTGTAATAAAAGGGTCCCTGATTCTAAAAAATAAAGATCAATTCTGTGATGTCGTTTCCTTTGTGTTAATTGTTGTCGTGTTGGAGTTTACAGTGGCACCCTGGTAACACCACAGACCTTCCACAAATCCTATGAATTTAAATAATAGGTCATATAAATGATAATAGCTCATGGTACTGGTATAACTCCCTTGCATGGCACTCAGCATATGACTGGTTGGCCCGATGTCAGGATAACGTGATTGGGTGTAGATTGCAAAATGTCAATGGCGTGATACTGCAGTGTGGCAGCATTATATCTGTCTCAAGTAGACATAGTCGCCAAAATGACTGAATAATGTCGATGGAACCTTTCAGTTTACAATTATATGTCGCTACTGGGGATCGAACCAACAGCTTCCCGATTCCGGATCGGACGTTCTTACTTTATGGCTACCGGGGTCAGTCACAGTGTTTAAGATAAATTTCACTTTACGAAGTAAAACGTTATTTTAATCATTAATGGTATGAATTATATTCATTTCTTAAATCAAAAAGAATCTCTCCCCAATATTTATATTGTGTATGCACTACTTAGTACTACTGTAACAATGATTTGCGATAAAAGTTTATCCTGGTTTCATTACAGTGAATTACAACGACTAGAAATGAATCTAAACAGGTGTATATAATGTCACAAATAAGTACAACACAATACAAGGCAAAGAATTGGATGTTATCTCCCATAAATCTGACTATAAGTCTGACCCATATGAGGTTCAATGTTTTTAGCTTCTTGTCTTACTGTAAAATCATTAAATTTCGTTGACATTAAATTTCGTTGACATTAATTTTCGTTGACATTAAATTTCGTTGACATTAAATTTCGTTTAAGTGGATTCATGTTCTTTTAGAAAAAATATTTTCGTGGGGATCAATTTTCGTGGGAAAAGCCAGTGACGAAATCGGCGAAAGTTAGTCTCCAACGAAAATTAATGATTCTACAGTAGATTCGATCTTTTAATGGTGTCACCGAGTTTATCGTTGATTTCTAGAGAGAGAGAGAGAGAGAGAGAGAGAGAGAGAGAAAGAGAGTTCTTATCATAAAAAAAAGATTCAAGGACAATGGTGATAAAAACAAAACCAAAACTGTTCTAGATGTCCTTCATACGTAAGTTTAACATGAAAATGAATGATTTTAATGGAAGTCTTGGCACATGTTACTACAAAGTTTCGTCGAATGCGACCAGAAGTTCTCATGAAAAAATGTGGGCATAAAAAATTGATTAAAATGAATGTTAACACACACACACACACACACACCAAAAATAAATAAATAAATAAATAATAAAATAGGAAAACAAAAATAAAAAATGTTTTTGAGAGGTACAAAGAACTCATTTTATTTATTTTATTTATTTTATTTCGAACATTTAATACATTTCTCATTCTGAGCATCGTCTCAACGTCTCTCACTTCACGTCTCTAACACCCCTAGACAATTGGGTAGCTAGCTAGGGTAGCGACACCACACATGTTGCCTTTGTTTTTAGCTATCTTGATGTATCCATGATCTCCCCAGTATTTCCCCCAACTGAAACATACACACAGATATATATATATTTTAAAAAAAAAAAACACAACGAAGAATGATACAAATAAAGTAAAATCATTAGTTTGAGCTTATTTATTTTATATCGACTGGAAGTCAAGTTCTTACAATCTGTACAAATTCCTCTCGTGGGTTGGACCAGTACTTTGCGTCCGGGAAGGTAATGAAATATTCTTGCCCCCTAATGGGTTTCGAACCCATATCCTTTGAATTCGCGGACAGGCATGTTACCACTGGACCACGGCGCCCTTATAGGTAAAATTATCAATTCATCATCATCATCATCATCTACTATAATAACAACTTCTGCTT
The DNA here is from genome assembly GCA_021229015.1 of Solen grandis. NCBI lineage: Eukaryota > Metazoa > Mollusca > Bivalvia > Adapedonta > Solenidae > Solen > Solen grandis. The sequence goes on from CM037793.1 coordinate 40,761,384, forward strand.
GCTACTATGATCGAAGAAGTCACCTTGGCCGAGCGGTTTAGGCGACCGCTCCGCGACCGGAAGGTCAAAGGTTTAATTTCTCGCTGCGACATGCAAAAATCATAAAAAAAGGTACGGGTATATCTCCCTTGTGCAGGATAATATGACTTGGTGTGGTACTATGCCATTTGTCGTTGGCATGATTCTACAGAGAAACATCTCTATTCTTGTCTCCTGTGGACTTCAGTCTAAAAATGACTGAAATATTGTCGGTGGGTCATAAAACCCAAACAAACAAACAATCACAATGCAATGACTATTTTGAATTAAATAAAGTTTTACTTAAAAAAATGACACATTTAAATGGTAAATGGCGTAATTTAACCACCTGTTCTTAATGATCCAGTATTCGCCTCCATCCCTCATGTCGTCATATCCGGTGACCAGGACGCCGTGGTCCAGCTTAAAGCTGCTGCAAAACGGGTTGCTGTAGATGCCATGGGAATATAGGTGGAATCCCGACCCCTGGCGTCAACCGCCACGGATACAGGCCCGACAGTCCCGACGGCTGCCTGTAATTCGTATGCTTCGTAATAGGTATTTAATAATAATAATAATCTCTCTCATTCTTGTAAATAGCTATTGCAAATCCTGTCATGTTTGTTAAATATAATACATTGGATCATGTAACAAGAAACATGTACATATTTATGTTACTGAATAAAACATGTAATTCTAACGAATCTTGAAATATAACGGAAAAATAAAGATTAAGTATTTCTGTAATATTTGCACATTATTCATTCTGTCTCTTTACACACGCGCGCGGGGGGCGAAAGATGGAATTGAAAAAAATAATTGCGCATTTATTAAGTTCTGTTCTTTTGGAGACTTCATCAGTTCTGCCAAGCCATATTTACTCAGGTGATTGTTTTTCAGATTCACAAAGTAAGTGTATTATAATTATTTATTGTTCTGTTAGTTGTTTTGCTCTATTGAAACTAAAACTTTAGAGAATATTAAATACTTATATCATCTCTACTTAATCAAAGACGAATTTGAGAAAAAAATCCCATTTTTGTACATATAAATTATAATGCTATAAATCATGATTAATTAAACCAATAAAAACATTTACAGCCCTTGAAAAAGCCACGCTCACCCACTTCCTGTGTAATTTAATTTTAGGGAAAAAACTATGGTGGCATATTCTTACCATCAGCTCTTTTTCGTTTCCTCGTGGAATGTCGTAGTAAGAGACCATGCGTGCCCCGATGTCTTTGGGATTGTAATGGCATCTCGTTCTCTGAAAAAGGAACGTCGCGAAATAATCCTATAAATAAATGTATATGATACAAAAGTGGCCTCCATGGCCGAGTGGTCAAAGTCTTTGACCTAACAACATTTAGACCTCCAATGCTGCGAGTTAGAATCTTGGTATGGTCATTTGGATTTTTAATGTGAGGTTGTCGTAATATGATTTCATACACATTTAGCGAAGACATTAAAGACATTAAAGAAAGAACCAAACACAAAATTACAATCTAAAATGATACTATTTTTGAGCAGAGAGAGAGAGAGAGAGAGATGCACTTGAAACTGAATAACAACATTAATTATTCAATTTGATAAAACTGGAAAAGGTGACAGCTAAGGAAGGAAAACATCCCCGTTTCCTAACAAATTCTACAAACTTGTTTTATAATGTATGTAAACGTGATTCGCTAATGAATATATTCATGTAGATTTCTTGACCATTCTATATTTTAAATTTGAAACTTAACGGTACATTAAAACACTCTAACATAATCGATCTTTGCCGACGATAATTTGCGGATTAACGATGTATTGTTGACCTATTGTATATTTGTCAGTTTTCAAATATCAGAAACAGGAAAATGGTGGCCTACTCACTTCCGCCTTGTAAGCATATGACGTTTCCGTGTCGAGCCCTTGGTTTACTATGATGTATCTAAAGGCCTTGTCCATCAATCCACTGTGACACCCGTGGTTGCCTAGGATGGTTTAACAGTACAATTGTGATAAACACATTCGAGTCTCGGCGATCTACGGATGGGACCGGAAATTGCCGAGTAGATATTAGTAGTTGTAATATATAAGATGCTTGGATGCAGCTAAGCGAAATAATAAAAATATAAAATTAAAGAAATATATACAAATGAAACTAATCCGTACTCGCAAAGCTTTAGTTCAGTTGTATACTAAAATCATAAAATAAAAGGGTGTAAAAATTCAGGGTCTTGAAAGAAGGGTTTTGAAATAGAGCTTAACAATAAAAAATGCTGATATGTTGAACATATCCAGTATCAAGCGGAAATAAGAACTGTTATTTGGACATTTCACTTTATTTCCGAAAAAAAAATTATGCACTTTGCCAAGGGTGAGAAGGGTTCGCTTAAACACACATTTAATGAATATCATACCGCGAAAGTTACGACCTCCGTAATTTAGCAATGAGATATTCCGTTTCTTACCATATTTCAATATACAAAGGGAAAAAAGGACGACAGAACTAAAGATATCAAAACTTTGCACAGCATTGATGTGTATTCATTCTGTTGACAATAGTTTATGAAGTCACATGATGCGTATTTATGCGTTGAATAATGTTGTTGTTGTTGTTGTTGTTAATGATTCATCATTGAAAAAATCATCCAGTTTAAAAAACTATATCAGACTGACTTGACTTGACTATTTGAGTTTACCGTCGCTTCGACAGTATTTCAGTCATATAGCGACGTCCAGCTAATTCCAGGTGGAGGAAGACCCCGAATGCACGGAGGCATCCGGGTAGAACCACCGACCTACCGTAAGCTAGCTGGAAGGCTTCCTCACATGAAAATCCGAATGACCCTGCTGGGATTCGAACCCACGCGTTGAGGGGCTGAGTGAGTGTTAGAGTCAGTGACTTTACCCTCTCAGCCACGAAGGCCCCAATATCAGACTGCATGTGTCAGAGCATCACTAAAATCTGCATTACAAGACCATAACAGTTAAGTGAAATTGATGTATCGAAAATGGGACAAATAAAAGATTGTAATAATTTATCCACGGAATTACGTGGTCGTGTGTTAGAAGCCAAAATGTAAATGAGTTTCGAGGCTGCGAATAAGGGCATACTTTTATTATTTATATATTTAGCGTCAACCCTATTTCTTAAAACCTAGTTACTTACTCAATAATAAATAAATAAAATAATTTTCGCGCTAAAGGCGGACTGGATTGGTATGGAATACACCCACAACTCACAAACACACAAAATTTTGTTGGCAATCAGGCACTAGAACCTAGGTATACGTGGATGATAAACATAAAATACATAATGATAATAAAGTACAGCCTTTCTCGGTATCCAGCAGTAAACATTAACACGTCATTGCTAAGTTACCATGTGGTTTCGGAATATTTAGCTGTCTTTAAGCGCCATGCTGCAAAATTATGCGGTTCTTATGCCAGGGTTACTTCTTTTTTAATATTAAGCAGATTACTGGGGGATTGCAAGCCATATGTTCATTTGAATTTGTAATTCCAATATGGCAACGTTTATTTTTCTCGTAATATTTCGGACATGTGGCATTTGGCAGATGACCGAGATTATCCGATTTTGTACACGTCATATGTGAGTTTCCTATAGTTAAAATGAAAGAACAATCATCCAGGCAGAAATTGAGGCTTGAACAAAATCAGTTGGTGGTTAAGTAACAGATACTTTGGACTAAACCGGGCAAGCCTTTTCAAAAGGCAATTTTATTTAATAATTAAATATGTTTTTACCGTATGGCAGGGAGCAGTCGATGATATTTTGCTCAGAGAGGGACACAAGCCGCCCTGTCTTCCGGAAGTGTTGACCCTCCAATGACCCCGTGGCAGAGAATGCGTAACAACTTCCGCAGTGTTCCTGTAAAACGAAATATTACGTGAATTAAGGATATTTGATTTTATCATTAATTTTTTCCACTAATTCCAGTGTTGTAAATAACACTACCCACGAAATGGTGTGGCTATGTTACACAACATCAATTTTAAAAAGAAAATGAAAAGAAAAAAAAAAGAAGAAGACTAGCTTGCTCAGTCCTGTACTACTATTAGAAATATTTGTTTACCACGATAAACCAAAATAGTCAAATCTGGATTAAGTCTTTGACCTAACATCTTAAGTCGTTGACTTAACAATATAAGTCGTTTACTTTACATTATAAGTCGTTAAGTTAACAGGTTAAGTCGTTAACATAACATCTAAAGACGTTGTCTTAACATTTCCCAGCCCTTCGCTGCTCTAGGTTCGAATTCCGACATGGTCACTCGAACTTTTCGTGTGTGAAGAAGCCTTCCGGTTGGCTTGAGATGATTTTACCATTGTCGGAAAACCCCGGGTGACTTATTTCATCCCACTACATGCTATATATGATATTGACTGGCGTGGGTATCCGACGATGTGGTCCTAATCAAAAAGCATAAACTAAAATCTTTTCAACACTGGACAGACCTGATTCTTCACCGGCGTGACATAGCCATGTTTCCGCCAGTCAATCCTCGTCGGAATTAATTCTAGAGTTGTCGAATAATTCCCACTTGAGATTTCCTCCATAGGGTTTAAGTCTATCTTGAGTCCGTTAAGGGTATTTTCAACTTCTTCCGTTGTCTGCAGATAAAAACAATAGACTTACAGGCTACCACTGGACTCTGCACTCAAACGTCAAATAAGGAAATTTACCAATACATGTACACAACTTTCGAGGTAAAATATGAGTTTGTGCAAATACTGGCCCATGGAGTTGAACAATATGACAAATGAACTTAATTATGTCATGGGAAAATTCATATCGGGGTTGGCACACCCACACACATGAGCAGCAAGTTTCGAGAACCAAGGTCACTGGGCGCCAAAGACCCCCTCCTCATCGTCTTATTCATAACTGTCCAACATTACATTGTACTAAAATGCTGATCCTGTTTCTCCAAAATGTGAATGTTACCTCTTATATGGTGACCTGCCTCTACACATACATGTATATGTATATTTTAGAATAGCAAATATACGAGACTTCGATATCATAGAATGACATATTTTACTTTTTTATTATTATTATTCTTTTCTTTTTTTTTTTGGGGGGGGGGGGGGGAATAAGGCTTTATTGAAATTTAATCCGTTAAAGATATATGAATATTAATCATGTATTATATTAAAAATAAAAAATAACAAGAAATGTTTGTGAAATATATATGCCCCCCTCATATGCCATAATATGTATATAGCTATATTACATGCAAGGAGTTTGCCTTCATAATGTTGGCTTGTCACAAAAAATTCTCAAATTTCAAAAATTTGAGTGAAAATATAATGTGCTAAAATGTGGAACTAAACATTTACTGAAATAAATGGGCTGGAGAAATATTTACACAAGTCCACAAAGGTTTAAGTGAAAGAAAATTGTCAGTTATAAACAAACAAAACATAAAGACTTAGTGCTCTAGGTTTATTATAAAAATTAACAACTCAGCCTTGCTAGACATAAGCACAAACATCCACAATAAGGAAAGAAAATAATACATCATCCTTCAAATATCTCAAACTTTAAAACAAAACAACATTACAACATAAATTATGTTATCTTGATCTAAGTAATAAAAAGTCTTTTGCATAATTTCCATATAGTGGCCAAGTCATCAAACATATATACAAATGCAACCTTGTGACCTTGACCTTTGAGGTATTGACACCAAAATTGATAGGGGTCATCTACTAATCGTGAGCAACAACACAAGAAAAGAACTTAAGTTATCACTCGGACAAGGTCTGGTATTATACATACACAACATGTGACCTTGACCTTTGAGGTAATGACACCAAAATCAATAGGGATCATCTACTAATCATGAGCAACAACCACATGAAGTTTGAGACTTAAAGGTCAAATAGAACTTAAGTTATCACTCGGACAAGGTCTGGTCTACCGACGGACCGACGGACCGACCTACGGACCGACCGACCGACATGAGCAAAGCAATATACTCCCTCTTCTTCGAAAGGGGGCATAAAAAGGAGTTCTTTATCAACGTTTTTAATGTAATTTTGACCGCTTCCTTGTTTGTAATCTAATCCCTTAATTCTACAAACTGGCAAGTCTCAAATTATTACTTTTGGAACACGTATCCCGTTTTCTACGAAAACGAACGGATTTTATACAGCTGTTGCCATATCGGCGGTTGATATTTATTCCCATACACTAGCATTCCACTTCCATAACATACATTCTGGTTTGAAATCCTTCCAAGATTGAGATAAATCGGCTGTAACAACAAATTGTCTCGTGCAATCATAAAAAACTCCTGAAAACGGTGAGAATATGATAGGTTCGGGGAACCATATATTTTAATTCAATCATTACGAGCCCTGTATCGGACTATCCGAGCACAGCCGGAAATGGCTGAGTAGTTACGATTGGATTGTTTATATTATGCAGACGTACCCAGTCAGCCAGATGGTTGACCTTGAGCCAGTAGGTATGTTGACCATTGTCCGCCTCCTCGTTGTGCTGCTCTATATGTTTTATATTGTACGACCATATTGTTCGTCTGGAAATAGTTAGACTAGATATAAAACAGTGAATGGATTGTTTCACATGATATAAAAAGTTTGATGATATATTATGTAAAGTGCTAAAGTAAGGAATTTCCACAACATCATCATCATCTGTTACTTCTTCATCACCATCATCTTCATCTGCCGTTACATCATCAATATCATGATCAACATCGTAAACTATTCTACATTACTTATGTATTTAGAAAAAAAAGCAGGTCCCCTCTGCTAAAACAACCTACTATACTTGTTACTTACAGTTAATTACTTACCTATAGCTTTCTTCGTTTACGTCACCATACGTCTTATTATACAAAACCTTGAACTGTTCCCAATCATAATCCCAAAAACTAGCCCCGAGTGCTACACCGGCCAGAGTAAGGGACACAGTCAGTAGCAAAACACGCCTTCCGGTAGTGCTGAGAAATATATAGCGAATATATACATTTATTTCTTATACGTGAATTTGAAACAAATTCATGTAACAAATATTTGTTCCTTTCTACTGTACTTAGGTTAGACCAGTATACATGTAGTCTTAAATGAAATTCTCGAATGTTCAATGTGATGTTTACTCAATCATTGGTGAGAAAATGGTGGTTATGATGAATTACTTGAATTATGGAGCTTACATGTAAATAATTTACCATAAATTAATCAATACAAAATGTCTGAATGTTACTATACATAGAAACTAGGTCAGCAAAATAGCATCAGGTTTGTCTGGTGCCAAAGCGTCCCCTATCGACAATATCACCAGAGGATCGGCAATACCCGGTATAATTCGCTCATTTAAATTGACCAATCAGTGACTGGGGAAAATCTCAAGGCTATGATTATTTCCCATTGAACACACTAGCATGTTGATTAGGTGTTCGGGAAGTTCTCGCTGATTTACGTAGGTTTACGTCTCATTTCGGAGAGAAATGATCTATAGATACTGAAAAATCATCCCATTCACATGAATATAAGTAAGGCCTTTTAAAGACACCGTATTGTCGTTTATGATTTTACTGTTATATTTATCAGGGACTCTATATACCATCCCTGTATTTAGCCTATATAAAGAATGATCAGGCTAAAAGATAAAAAAGGTAGTGTTTCCTTGTGGTCAAGAATTAATTAAAACGCTCTTATGTTGAAGAAAAATGCTCAAATTATGATAAATAATCACTCATTATTAATAAAGGCAGTGTAAATTGATGGTTAAATATGGTCACTGATTAAGTTTACAGTTATGTTTTTTTTCTTCTTATGATCAAAACGTACGGATGGATACATAACTTTCAACTCATTTCATCAGACAATTAAATTCAAAATTCAGATTGGGAATTAAAAAAAACAGCTATGTATATAAAAAACAGAAATAATTGTTATATATATATATATATAGAGAGAGAGAGAGAGAGAGAGAGAGAGAAAAGAGAGAGAGATATATATATATATAGAGAGAGAGAAGGGAAGAGAGAGAGAAGGGGGGGGGAAAAATATATATATATATATATATATATATATATATATATATATATACTAGAAAGGATTATTAAGAGGGAGAGAGAGAGAATAAATGAAGAAAGTCAATGACTTACCCCATTTCCTATCAAACTATTCGATGACAATGACTATAAATTTCCTGAGTATGACTATATATCTATAGATATATGTACATGTATGTGCTTTAATTATATGCAAAATGGTATGCCTACCGTACAATATATGTTAAAAGCCCCTGTTTTAATAACTGAACATATCCTAGTCTCAAGTTATGCCCAAGGTAGACAGTCCATGATTTCTGTGTAGAGCCGGAGGTTTGCTCCAAGGGGAGCCAAATATAATTCTTACTCCAGTGGTTTTTTAACTCATGACTTTCAGGTCCAGAGTCCCTTTCCCAGATTGTAGCTGTAACTCATTCCTCGACAATTTTGTTTTGCCGATCCCGTCCGTTTGTATTGAAGTTGATAAATTACATTTAGGGTTATGTATGAATAAGACATATCTTCAAAAACGATATTTTTTGCGACATGTTTAGTTACTAGATCGTTTTTTAATTTTTCGGTACTGTTGCATAGTAAACAGTTTTTATCTCTGACTTTGCCCACCATTTACGTTACATTTTAAGGTAAATAAACCAGTCTGGACCATAAACCAATTGAACACTTCTTTAGGCAGGAGAGCCTAAAAATATTTTTTTTTTATATTTCTGATTGGTTGAAATCCGATGAAAATTCTTGGTCAGAAGCAAGCTCTCTATACGTTGACGAGTGAATTTATAAATGTCGTTGTAATATATATATATATGTATATATAATATACTTTAAGGACAGTTAAAACCTTTTACGTGGATGGAAAAATCATAAATACTAAATAAATAATTATTAAGACATTTCTGAGTAACTTCAGAGAGAGAGAGAGAGAACGCGCCCCTGCCACCCCAGACAGTGGGTTCGAACCCAAAAAACCGCAAACTTTGGACCCTAAAATAGTTTATGTCCAGAAAAAAAAAAAAAAAAAAATAATAAAAATGAAAAAATATGAATCTGAACCTGTAGGCTACCTCTGGACCACGGCGCCATTTTATCTTACAATGGTAAGTACGGTAGATCTTTACATCCTTTAATTAAAGGAAATAAATGATTAAAGGATGGTGTGATCCATTTTAGGGAGACGGATGAATGATGATGATAAATATCCGGTCATTTATGAATATCGAAACTTAATTTTTCAATCAAAGGAAGATAAAAATTGTAACATAATTTATGGTATTGTAAACTGAGTCATACTTCATATACTTTCAAATAGAATTAAGTGATATATCTGTAGATTATATATATAGCTACATTTCTTTAACTTAAACGAAAATTTAAGTAATTTAATATTACCATGTAATTCACTGGCGGATTAAAGAGGGGCGCCCTCTAAAACTTCCCGGACTATACATTTAAATGTAGACACACGACCCCCTAACATTTCACAAGAATGCAATTCGCAGGGGAGTTCCCCTTGACCGAAATGTTTGCTTGTTGGGTTTAACGTCCCATCGACAGTAGTTCAGTCATTTTGAGACGATAACCCTAACCTGAACTCCTTGATCCGGCTCTGTAATTTAAAATACATGTGTATTGTTTTGATGAAGTCTCAAAGGATTTTTGACGGCTTATGACGTAATATAGCGTGACGTCATAGAGTACTTGTAAATAAAGATGGCCGATGGGGAAGAACGAAATGATCTTTATCGTTAAGGAACCTTGACAGATTTCCCATTTTTCTCGACAATATGTGATGACTCGACAATGCTTTGTTCTATTTATTTGCTTATTTCTTCTAGGTAAGATTAAAATATGTACATATATTTCAATACATAACAAGGGTGGCAAAATATGAAGATTTTTGTCATTTATGATATTTTGTGTGTGTGTAAATTTTTCATGGCATGTAAGACCATGAATAAATGACATAGTTTTGCCATATAATGGATTTTTTTCTTTTTTTATGTTAAATTAAAAAATACCTCAACTTTTCTTAGGTGCGTCAGAACTGTGTACTCGATGGTAGATTAATTATTTCATAAGTTCATTTGCATATTACATATTAGCTCTGGGACAACCAGTGTAATACGGGAAATGAATATGCCCACGCCTACATATTTTCGTCCAATCGCTATGTTTAATATAAAGATTCAAAATCCCCTTAAATACATGTATTGATGAATGACTTTCTTCTTTATCTTCTTCTCCATCAAAACAATAAGAATCTTTATCTCTCCTTATATGTATTTATTGAGGAATACGTGTGTGTTGCACTTTGAACGAGTTGTTATTGGCTACCCTGCTTTAAGTTATATTTGACACTAAGTAATTAACACAGTAAATAATCATTTTCCTTCACTTACCAGCATGCACGTTTCCCCCTGTAGAGGTTTTTTTATTTATTCCCCCAAAAATATCAGTTTTGTCATGTACCCCAAATTCTACATGAAGGGGTATAGAATTAAGGTACCCTCAGTTTCAAAACTTAGTGGGCACCTGGTTACCATGTAGACCCCTTCCAATTTTCCTGTGCGTATCCATTTTTTTTTTTACACACCTAATCTGTAACTTTCTTAATGGGAAAATTAGCGTCATATGTAAAAATATTAGGAAATTATAATGAAAAATTATCTAATGATAGGTGGTTTATATCCTAGAATGTTTCAAATCAGCTTTTGAATTATGACAATATCACATAATTCATTAAATTCAGACAATTACTTATTATGAAGGAAACTATTGGGGAAAGTGGTCAGTTTTTGGCTAGGAGAAACAGCCTGTATCAGCAGGGTTCATACGCTTCAGGGAAATGTCAGGGGGAAAAAAAAACAGAACTTTTTCAAGGTCATGGAATCGTCAGGGAATTTTAAAATTTGTCAGGGAAAAAACATTCAGGTAGTAAGTTATGTAGAAATATCAAAAGGTTTCAAGTGTGATTCCAGCTCGGAGCATGTCCAAAGTGACAGACACATTATTATCTTTAAGGGTTATTTTTTTTCTTGTCTCTTTACAGGAGCTGACTGTAGAACCCTAAATTTTGTCATCAATCACAGACAGTCCTTTGTCGTCACAGGTAAACTTGTTTAAAATTATTCTTATTACACTTTGAATTTCTATTTCGGGGAATCTTTCTGTCTTTACAAGAATCTAAAAAGGCAACTCTCATAAACCAACTAAAAAGCACTGCTCTGATGTAATTAAAAAAAAAAATGGAGTTATTCTGACATCTTCTTTCTGACTTGTTCCATGACAGTATAAATTGCATCATAAAATGCACCCACCGTCCAGAAAGGCTAAAAAAAGAAAAATCAAATAGATTTATATATCTATATTTTCCTATGTATAAGTCTGACCTTCAACACCCCCGCCCCCTACACACACAAATAGGTTGGTATATATGACCTCTTCCCCATCATCAGATAAAAGCCATTTATGTAGATCTAATGAGTCATGTAGGACTTCTTGAAATTAAACCCTGCTCGTTTCCGTGTGTCAATTCTTAGAAACATTCGCATGGCAACAATACTTGTACTTGTGTGTGTGTGTGTGTGTGTGGGGGGGCAATTTCGGACTGAGACACAAAAAATGAAACTTGTAAAAGGCAGAGTGCCGCTCAAGGAGCAAGGCATTCTCTCGAAAAATACGATCTCATGCTTATACTCAAATATATGATCAACTTGGAGCCTGAGTCGGTATATGGTATTAGAGCATTGTTCTCGAAAAAATGGCACTCAAAAATCATGATCACGCTTCAGTTTAAGTTTGATGGGGTGTTTTCAAACATAATTTCAAACCTAAATGAGTACGGAATTTGACTAAGCTAATAAAAATGCCGTTAAAAGTCGTTCTGAACGCAGCATATCGAAGTTATTGGTCAAACTTTATTTATTTAGTTGAACATCATGCATGATAATCATCTTTAGAGTCAGGGTTTGAGTATGAGTCTTCGAGAACTTGGAACCAGGACCAAATGGGTGAGTGTCTTATCTAGGGTATGTGACTCATCAGTCTTAGCATGTCACTTTTAAACGGTGTAATGTCGTAGAAACTTAGAAAGTGAGTTTCTCACGTAAGCATACTATCGGAGAAAAAATCACGGGAGGCAAATCTTACACGAACTTCTTTTAATTAATTTAAATAAATAAATAGTCTGGCTAAATTTACACGATTCCTTATATTGTTAGCATGTACTATTGTGATATCATTCATTTTCCGCAATACACAAATTTTCGTTGATTCTTGGTGGGTTTTATCCATGAATATTACCCCCATGTAAACCGTTCCATATAAAGACTTTACTTTTACTATTACATGAATAATTGTACCCACGAAATTTCCTCAAGTATATAATCAGCGAAATTTACTGTCAACGAAAATTAATAAATTGACAATATCGATGAATCATTACATCTGGTTACACCAATCGATGTGACTAGCAATGTCCATGCTAACCTTTCCAAAGAACGTAGACCTTAAAGATGAAAATACAACGGAAAGAAACACAATTAGGAAGTCACCCTAAATGTGTGGCCAATCATAAGCTCAAATAATTTAATTGTATCAGCGATTTGTTCAATAGAACACATTATTCATTTTGCCATGTACAAAATATCTATTTCTATAAATATATCTATTTGACAAAATCATTCAAAGTAACGTCTAAGTCGAATATGTGTATACCATGGGCATAATACCTACATGTATATTTTTAAAATAAACTCTAAAAACTCTAAACCAAAAAAAAAAAGAAAAAAAAAAAGAAAGATAAAATAAAAAAAAACTACATATGCTTCGGTCTTCTTTTGTAAAGACTGTCCTTTACTTAGAACATTTATTCCTTTCCTCAGTATAATTTCACTAATCAAGCGGTATATATGTCCTTTATTTCAGACGGCGAGGAGACTCTGTATGTGCAACTTGAAGATGTCCTGGAGAAGAGGTTGGGACTAGAAAAACCTCCCATCTCTGTAAAGGTAATTAAATGTTAGACTGGTGGCAGAGCCAGTCTTATGTAGCGGGAAATCAAAAACAGGCATTGCTGATTTGTATAATTACTGCAGCCTATTTTAGTGTACTGCATGACTCCGTGCCACAGCAGATAGAGTATGCTATTGAAAAAAGGTCATGGCTTCATTATGTATGCAACTTTTAAATATAATCAGTCAGTGACGCGTTCCTTTTTCCGGATCATTAACAAAAAGCGAGTATGGCTGACTTGCTTTCAGGAAATGTCGTAATATGACAATTACCTCAATGGAGTTCAATCCTGCTAAAATATAGCTATTTCAAGCAAATACTGCCAACGGTCTTTCAAGACATTGAACCCTTTGGATTATTTTACTGACAAAGCTGTTTAGGAATCACGCGCGTTGCGTCGCGTCGCGTCACGTCCCTTATTACACGCAAATTATACAAAGATTGATAACTAATGTTAATAATATCTCCACACTTGTATTCATGACTTATCTTGATAAGAACAATTATTCAGCAGACAAGTGCAGATAACTGTGTCAAGGATTTTTTCTGAATTATAGCCCTTTAACAAGATACCGTTTTAGAATCATAAGCACTTCCACATTTGATGAAGAGATGAGGAGGAGGAGGAGGAGGAGATGCTGCTGCTGATGATGATGATAATAAAAAAACATTTAAATACACTGCATACCTACACAAACACAAAAGAAGGAAATATCTCATATGTATGTATGTTCATACATGGCCTCGTGTATTTCATCTAAAAAAAAATGACTGTGATAGTTGATCATTCAGACAGATATGTAGAGCTACACTCCTCGCCCAGCGCCGTAGTTTAGTAAATACATATGTAGTTTCAGAATAATGAAATTGGGTTGGACCACAAGTTCTAATAACTTAGTAACAGTCCTTACACTAAGTTTTACAAAAATCATTAATTTTCATCAAAGAAAAAGAACTACTGCGCCGTATACATAGCATACTATAAACGGATTAAATTTCGTTGACATTTAATTAGAGGAAAGTGTTATAATATCAGTTTTGATAGCACATATTTTCGTGGATTCATGTTCTAAAAAACGCAAGTTCTGTTGAATAAATAATTCTCGCGTGGATTTATATTCGCGGATAAAGCCGTCCACGAAATCGACGAAAATTAGTCCCCCACGAAAATTAATAATCATACAGAACTCTCCTTATACATTTACAGCCAATGAAATATGTATAAAATGCAGAAAGATGATATAAGAGGAAATGAGTTCAAAGATGGCACAGTTTGTTTACAGAAAACATGATAGTAATTTCCTTTACGACACTGGTAAACCTGAACGAGGTTTGTTATCAATTATATTCATATTCTGGTTTTACATAAACAGAAGTGGTATCTAGTACTTTATAGGATTGTATTACACGAGCCTGAATCTTACAAAGAACAATTGTTTACAGTAGATAACACTCTAAACAACAACAAGCATCAATATCAATCATAATTAAGAATACTTGAGAGCAAGTATATAAACACAACATTTATTTCATTGACTTGTAATTAAAAAGGGAAGGTTTTTTTTATTCAATGCTATAATTATGTATCATTGTAAAACAAGTAGGTTAAAATTTCATTCTTCCATTACTTGAAAATATTTAAAAATATTAACAGTAAGATAATGAAGTTACAGAAAGGAAAAAGAAAGAGAAAATGATAAGTCTAAAAGAGGAAAAAAAACTCCAAACACTTGATATTTATTTCATGTTATTCAAAAGTCGGTTCTATGATATAAGGAAACTTTTTTTTATTATGATAAAATGTTTTAAAAAATTAAATAATATGTTCTCAATTATGATAGGAAGGGCAGACCAATATAAATAAAAATCGGTTTTTACTCCTCCCAATTAACAACACAGGCATAATCTCGCTTCTCATACTAATCTGTTTTAAGAATATCTGCCTGTCTGTTTTCTCAGAAACTGTGAACTCAGTCTGACTTTTGTCAAGTAAAAACAATACAGCGTTTCAAAAGTAATTCCATTTTACATCACGTACCTTTATGTACAAACCAAACTATACATACATGTTTATATTGAAAGTCCCTCATAAGAGGAGAGGATATATACAATTCGTGCAATTTATAAATACATGTTAAAATTATTAGAAATTATAAGAGTCGGTCACAGAAAAATAGTGTGAAGCTCTTTTTCATCAAAACTTAACATTATTTACTGAGACATATAACGCCGGAAAAAATCGTAGAGGTTTGTCATAAAGCCGCCCGTCTGATTGGCCACTGCACCTTTTTGAGCAAAATGGCGCTTTATGAAGATTTACAGTGTATTTGCCAAAGCATTAAGGTTACTGTATAAAGCCTGGGGTTACCGATGCCGATGCCATTGTAGCAGCGTTAAATGTTGCACCAACGCTAAATGTCGCACTTTACGTTATATGTCGCAAGGCTGACGCTAAATGTCGAACCAACTCTAATTGTTGCAAAACCTCCTGACGTTATATGTCGCATCTGCAGCGCCAAATGTCGCAAAAATTTGCACTGCCGCTATATGTCACAACATCAACGCTAAATGTCGCTCTCCTTTATAAGTTGAAATTAATAATCCCACAGAACAACATCCGATAATATTATTTTCGTGTTGTTTCCCTTGTGAATAGGTAAAAGTGGAAGCAAACAGTACAAACACACAGAGCAGCAAGGGCATGTTCACGCGGGAAAAAAATGAAATTTTAAAACTCTATCTTCACTTCATTTGTTTCTTCTTCCCACTTGAACAACTCTGAATGAGAAATGGGTCTTGTATATGCATGTTTAACAAGTTAAAAATACAAATAATTATGCAGCTCAGTGAATGAAATGTAGGTCCTTTTCAAAATATAAATAAATGAACAATTAACATAGAATTTAGTGAGGTACCGGTATAGGAAAGGAAAAGTTTATGAAATGGAATAAATGTATTATTTGAAGAAAGATGGATTATCAGAAGAAAGAACTTGCTATAAATGTTCCGTGTGTTTGTACTGTTGACTATAGTCTCCGTGAGATTCTACTCACTCACTTTCGGTGAGATATACTCCATATCTACTAAAAACAAACAACTTCTATATCTCAAACTGGCACCGTAAAGACTTGGCCTTTACGGTCGTGCCCGGTTCATCCCGGTTACCCCTAGCTCAGTGTTACGGGTAAACCAGATAATTAATACTACAAATGAGTGCTCATAAAGGGGTGCGACATTTAACGTTGATGTTGCGACATATAGCGGCAGTATATTTTTTTGCGACATTTGGCGTCACAGATGCGACATATAACGTCAGGAGGTTTTGCGACATATAGCGTTGGCTGCGACATTTAGCATAAGCCTCGCTACATATTACGTAAAGTGCGACATTTAGCGTTGCTACAGTCATTCTTTGTATTTTGATGAAAATATTTTACAGGAATTTCACCAAAACGAAAAGGAGCCTGATCGGGATGCAAAGAAGTCGGCCATAAACGGCATAGGTCAGCAGAGTTCCCACGTAACTGATGATGCCATTAATCATTCCCCGGACCAGCGCCATCTAGAATCGGAACTGGATCAGCTTAGAAGTGATGACGAAGATTATTTTGACAACACAGATGATATTGATGACGATGATCACTTGATTTCAGACCTTGATTATAATTCTGAGGATGGCACATCGGAGGATGAAGACTTTTATTTCAATGACGGAAATGACAATCACTATGGTGATAACATAGATGAGTTTTATGATGAAACGGAAGAGATAGACGATGTTCATAGACGACACCGGAAGAGAAGGGCTGCAGAAGAGCAGTGGAAAAATTCACTTCCGGGAGTGGAGCAGACGACAGAGATTGAGGATTCTGAACCGGATCACTGGGAGGTAGGGGTGTTTCTAGTTGTGATATGGAGACAAGGTTCAATATATAGGATGAGAACTGAATAAGCATATACACTTCATTGAAAATCAAAATTTCATTTCTTCTGTCTAGGATATTAAGTAGAATATTGAAAGTATTTCAAACATATGTTGAAGATTTTTTTTTTTCACTAAAAACGTGTGTTTATTTTAAACTAATAGATAGACATGTAAGTTTTTCTGAAAACAAAATTCCATTAGTCCATACCTCTTTTCTGTCCCTTTAGAACATTGTTGCGTTTAATAGTACCACCTGGTGACTCAGAACGCATACTTGTTAAATTTTTTTAAACTACTTCTAAATATGTATCTACAGATGTCGTTATTTTATATAATAGTCAATTATGATATCCTATTTCAATGAATTCCAGACGATTTGAATGTTGTCAAGGTTAAAAGTATTGTTATGAATAAAAATAGTACTTGATCAAATTCCTCTTTCCATTGCAAACAGACTGTAACGGACGACGAGATTCAGCAAGGGAAATACCGGAAGTACATCAAAATCGCCGAGTATGTCGGCTTCACACTGCTATCCGTCTTAGGCTTTGTTTTGATTGGCTACTGCTTCTTCCGGGACCCAGTCGCGTGCATCTTCGCGTTCGGCACGGGATGTCCTTGCTGTTTAATATGCTGTCCGTGCTTTCGTGCGTTCACAGACAAATATCTTGACGTCAAGCGGCTGGTACGAGACTCTATGAACAAGTACATGCCTGGCGTGATAGTGAAGGAAGATGGTACACTGGATTATTATGAGCCGACTGCGGAGGAAGTGGAAATACTGCACGAGATATTAGAAGAGATAGCTGGCCTCTGATTGGACATGTCCTTAGCAACGATTTGTTTACAGAAATAAACACCGGTAAATTTTAATTGAAGGACAGTAATAGCCAGAGTTGATTCAAGATCTACTCATTTATTTATTTGAATAATGTCTATATATGCATATTTAATTATATATATATTTAGTTAATCAATGAAAAAATAATTTGTTCAGTCATTCGTTCCTTTATTTATTTGTTATTTATTGGTTTATTTATCATTCTGCGGAATGTATCCTATATGCAACTGACATTTTGGGCTGTTACTCATGTGTTTGTTTGTGTGTTTACATCGTTACTGTTAGACTAATACATCTATATACATTCTAATTATTTAATACGCTAATTCGCGTCACGGTATGACACTTCGTATTTATCATATTTGTTTAAGTTTACAAAGAATCATCAATCAGCTGTCTTGTATTTTGTATGTTACAGAATAAAAGTGAGGTACAGATTTTTTTTTTCATTTTTTTTTCAATGGTATACTTGTTCTGTTCAATTCAGCAAGGTAGAACTCACGTGTGATACATGTAAATTGTGGGAGGGGTAAACATGGATGACAATGCACTCTCAATTCAACTGTTTATTATTATTTCAGATGGCTGGAACTATGACTATACATGTGACAGTATATGATAATAAACGATATTTCACGTGGGATATTCTACATTACAAAGGTGTGGGTGATCAAAAATATCTTACACTACAATATTGAGCCTCAAATATCAACTGGCCCCAACGTTTACAAACAATTTCAAAAGTATGCAAAACTAAATTTATTTCATTTTTTTATGACATCACTAATCCATTGTGGTCTATTTTTATTCTAGTAAAATGAATGTCATTACATTTTCTTATACATCTTCCTTTTCTTGGAATATTTCTCATATAATTCGTGTTTAAAACAACGTAGAAATTGTGTCCGGGTGGAAACACATGCATTAAGTATATATACAGGTACACATTGAATCCTTAAGTGAAGAATTGACACTATTGTATAGTCATAAGGCACTGTGTATTATAATATATTGACCATATTTTCAATACAGTAAAAAAAAGTCCTCCTTTTTTTCGGCAAAAACATACATGTGCATTCATGTCCTATTTTTGTTTTATTTTAACAAGACTTTGGGAAAACCCGGGTGGAATTAATCAACACATTCACTTTTGTAACCATGACAGCTGTTTCTTTTTATTTGATATTTAGATATATATGTTATGAAAGAAGCCAGTGCTTGAGAAAGAAAATGCCAAAATGTCACTTTCAAAACACATACAAAGTTCACAAAAATTAATTTATGCTAAAATATAATTCAGTAATAATATGAGTTATTTAAAATATTCTTAATTTAGCACATAATCTATGAAGATTAAAACTTCTTAAACATGAGTGAGATATCACTATAAGATACACATTATTCAACACACTTTTGACTGACATTCAAGACGTATACAAATAACAAAAATATGGGAAAATGGGTCACATAAAAAGTGAAATATATCTATTTTATGTAACAAGTCACATAAATTCTGTAAAAGTAAATAATATTCCATGTGTGCTCTCAAATCGTAATCATAAAAAAATTGCCATAGTTGAAAATAATTTGTACTTATTTCTAACTATATAATTTATATATTGTAAACTGTATGATTTCTGTAACACTTTCACAATTTAGGATGAATTAAACATATGTGTTAATATATTATGGCAGTTATAGCGATACATGTTGAATTTTATGTAAAACAAAAGGAAAAGTGTCATAAACAATCAAAATAGGATAACTACGATAAACAAAGAACAACTTAACAATCTAACAATATATTTCATATTGCACACTCTATGGCATAACAGGTAAATAAAATGGGTCACACTGTTACATATTGGTAACCTATCTATAAATGCATTTATATATACAATCTAACAATATATTTCATATTGACACTCTATGGAATAACAGGTAAATAAAATGGGTCACACTGCTATGTATTGGAAGACATGTCTAGAAATAAATTGCAATTAATATATACATATACATACAATTTAGCACAGAACAATAGAATACATAGAAAATCATCATTCTCAAGCCACAAACGTTGTGCAATTCATTAATTTTTTTTCTTCAAATTTTGATAAACGTTACAGCTAATTCCATTGTTTTTGATACAGTGTCATATATTAAGGTAATTTATCAATCATTAAATTATAACAATGGCACTTCAAATACTTTAAAATAAAAACTTCAACCAGATGCAAGCATCCATTGACTTAGAGTTTTAGGCTCTTTAGCTGAAAATCTATAGAGGCTAGTATTTACTCTGAAATTCCCACAATCACTTGAAGGACCATGATCACAATTTTTATAGCCAGTAATTGGTGGGCATTTCTCCAACAAAAACATTGCATTCTATATCATATAGAGGCTTACTAATTTTACTAGGAGGGAGAATATAGAAAATTTCATTGGATTTGTCAGGAATGGGAAAAAAAAAGTGAAATCGAATGAAATATGGTTAGATTAAGGTATCCATCCATCATTAAATTGTAGTCCTGTCCTTCAAATGTTTATAAAGACTTCAATGCAGATGCAAGCATCCATTGACTTGGAGTTATGGCTTTTGCTCCAGGTCTATAAGGGCTTGCATTTACTATGGAATTCCAACGATCTCTTGATGGACCATGATCGATAAGGGCTTGCATTTACTATGAAATTCCTACGATCTCTTGATGGACCATGATCGATAAGGGCTTGCATTTACTATGAAATTCCTACGATCTCTTGATGGACTATGATCAGAATTTAATGATGAATTGATTACCTTAAACGCATTCTACTAAAACGTAGAATTATATCTTTTATGTCCTTTATCGCGTTTAATAGAGCCAAAAATGTATTACTGTTGACAATAAACTTTATCAGGTGAAGTAATTTCGTTGAATGTTTGCTCTGTTATATTTAAGGAATGTTATTAAATCAGTAATGTACTTCAAAATGTTGGCAGTTTATGTACATTTGGGGGAAATATATAAGAGCTATTCGGTATGATATAAACAAAATAAAAGTAAAAAATATGTTTCTTGATACAATACAAACACACTTCAATGATACACATGCACACATCAACGGGGCTATAAAACGAAAAAAAATCATAGGAAACATCCGGAAGGTCCATTGCATACTTTTAATCACCACTGTTTAATATTGGTTTTTATTATGAATTTTCTTTATAGAATAAATATATTTACAGTGGCAAACAAACGATGATACAATTTTTCTTTTTTCATACATTGAAGTCGACAAAGTTGAAATTGTTTTTATATAATGTCATGATTTTATTAATGTTTTTGTCGTTAAACACATCAGCAATCAGGGTAGGGAATCGCAAACATTCTTTATGACTGCATGTACATTGCACTTTGCCAGAGTCTGTCGTCTGTGGTTTATAAAAACAGAATTGATTTATACGTTTGTTTTAAATGTAAAACATCAAATTATAAACTTATAAAGGGAAGGTTGAGAAAATAAACAATGGCACATAAAAATAACAATATATATGGGCCCTATGTTTTATTTAATGCAGTTAGGTATGCCATTGCAGTTAAGAAAAGGAAATTAAACTGAGATTGACGTTATGTCAGACAACCATCCATATTACTAAAAACAAAACAAAAACATGTGTAGAGTACGAGCCATACTTACATTTTGGGTAATTTTCCAGCAAAAAGAGGATATTAGTTATTTTTTTTATTTATCTGTTGATTTTTTAAAGCTTATATTTCCCTTCAGGCTTGGTCATAGAAAACCTATCATCATGAGTGGTGAATTGAGCCAACGTGAAAATGTTGCATTTTCAACGCGTCTCATGATAGAAATGATGATCTTGCAAGAAAAATCAACAAATCTTATTTATTTTATGTTGCCTTTTCTCTTTCTTTCGGTATCGGTATTTTTTTCTACGTTGGGTAAAGGTATGCCCGTCCTTAAAGATGACATTATCTATTTACTTTTGAATATTTTACTTTTGTAAGTCTTTACAACAAAGGAATGGAATACATGTATTTCTTTTTTTTCAGTTCTTAAAAACGTCAGTCATTTTATGCATGCTTATAGTGCGTTTGTAAAAAGGAAAATTCACTTGAAACTTAGGGTCGGTATGACAAAATACTATATATTAAAAACTGATTTCTAAACTAAGTATATCAAAATATAAAATCTTGATGTTTATCTAAGAAATATGAATATAAATAAATGACATTTTCCATCAAACATCTATAAATAGACAGATGTCGAATGAGGCTGGCGTCAGCACATGTCACCGCCATTTATCTGTTTCCGGTCAGTGTAGCTTCTCTTATACTTGACATACAAGTTTTCTATAATCTGTGCCACGAGGATGTCCGTGGCGTTATGCGCCGCGACGCGTAGCACAAAGACGCCGTCAAACTTCAGGTACGTCATGACAAACTTGTTGACTATGCGTCTCTCAAGGTCATTGCGCGGCGTTATCAACTTCCGCATAATGAGATATTTCTTTATATACTCAATACGTCTTAACGGAAACATAATGGCGTAGAAGTTTGAGCAAAGGCTGAAGAAGCTGACGACACAAAGGAACACCAGCCAGAACCAAATGAACAGAAAAATCTTTGAGTTGAACAAATTTATTGGCAACACACATTGAACTGTCCAACGTTGCACGTTCATCATCTGGCGAATTTGAAAATCACATAAAGTCACACGTGGAAATCGTGGTGACGTTCTAAGGTACTCCGGGTTGTCGTCTGCTAGTCCCGTCAGAATCTCAAATCCCCAGCCAGCAAAATCTTCCCCGAGGAAAGCGTTGAGTGCAAAGTAGTGAATAAATGCGTTGGAGAAATAAAGCAATTTTACGAACAGATGTGTCGTCATAAAGAAGTTTCCGTATCGTCTGCCGCAGACGAGGCACGTGTATTTGGAAACCTT
>CM037793.1:40784279-40834279 GCA_021229015.1 Solen grandis
TGTAATCTATTGTTGAGATATGCTAATAGGTGGGTCTTGGAACTATGCATTGATATGAAGTGAACAATCTTGGTAGAAATAACCTAATAAACATTATTGCCAAAATATTTTTAAATCTGGCAAGTAGTCTTGGAAAAGAGTTTTTTGTAAAATTTCACTTCATACACGCTTCATAATTTTCGCAGAGGGGTAAAAAAACAACATTGAATTTGTGCCAAATAATGCTCAAATCTTGTCAATATTTTTGGATAAGATGATTTTAAGATATCTTAATCTGCTCTCTATTTTCTTTATAGCTTCAAATGATTCAATGATCTCCCCCCATCCCCAACAATCTTGAAAGTCTTGGAAAATTTCACTAGTTTTTTTGGTCCAAAGTTTTGGGCCAATTAAAAGCTCTGAAAATTCAAATGTATCAGGAATTTATTTAGACAGAACACCTTTCTATTTTACAATGGACAGATCAATCTTTTTACCAAAATCAAGTGTTTCACAAATTTAGGTCAACTTCTACGTCAGATAGAATCTATTAAGACATTTCTCCAGACATCAGAAGCCTACGCATGCTACACTCTAATAGACCCTATTCTATACATAATGCTGTTTTCCATCTATAATTTCGGAGAATTTGGTAGAGTAGGAAACAACAAGTAACTGGTGTTGCATGCAACACATGAGTCCCCTACCGTTGAGGTGCATAATTTTTTCCGTTACCATAGCAACCAGAATTTTGGTCTGAGAAAAAAACAACAAAGTGACATACAGAATCTCCATACTGCCATCTATTCATATACCAAGTTTCATAATATTATCTTTAACGGTTTTTAAGTTATCGCGGGATCCAGATTTCCAGACATTCAGAGGGCAAACCTATAGCCCCCTCCGGTGTAAAGACTGGTTGAGGACTAATAAGGTGGATGATCGAGCCGCCTCACCCTGTCTCTCTCCTCTTGTTCCCATAGACTCATCTCTATTGCACGTGTAATGTCCGAGTCATCCTCATCCTCTAGTGTGATGGGCTTTGGCAAGTTACCGTCCACTTCATCTCTCTGAAATACACACGAATACCCTTGTAAAAAATGTAGTCTTCACACCCGACTAACAGTATCTAAGACATATGGGGACTACATGTTTTTTTTATTTTAGGTTTAACTATGTCTACTTGAAATGATTATAGTGCTGTCACACTGCCGTATCACATTGTAGACATGTGGCATGATACCACACCCAGTCACATTATCCTGACACAAGGCAACCAGTCCTGGAACTACCGTTATATAATGAGTGTCAAACTAGTGAGCTATACCAGTACATTTTTTACGACTTAGGTATATCACAGCTGGGGATCGAACCCACAACTCTCCAGAGGCAGACTCTCTAACCAACTCAGTTAACGAGGATGATCACAAGCAACAGTATATGACACCATGATACCACACGCAGTCAAACTACCCTGACAAACACCTACAACTGAGTATCCGCTTTCCAAATTAATTCCTTTTTGTCAATTTTACTTTTTCTTAGGTTTTTAGGAGTAGCAAATGCCATGCCCAAGAGGTACAATCATTTTAAAATTAAAACAGTGAGTTTTCTATGACATACCTAAGTGTTCATTTTTGAACTCAAATTGATTATATGGCCCAATAATATTACCCCCCCCCCCCCCCAAAAAAAACCACTCTCTTTATATCATATCTATATATTACTTGACCCAATTTGAAGAAAACCAACAGAAACTCCAGTTAAGTTTCAATATGTTTATTTAAGCTTCAATTGAGAAACAAGTTCTTAAAACTTTCACTAATCCCTCTTGGTGATTCCTGGTTTAGACCTGTACTTTGTAAAAACCATGAAATAATTCTCCCCCCCCCCAAAGGTTTCAAACCCTCGACCTTTGGATCCACAGTTATATATGTTTATAATAGACCACAGTGCCTTACCTTTTCCTTGGTTTCAGTGAAGGAATCCACCTGGGATGAAGCATCTTGTAGACTGGATCCTTTCTTGAGGAACTTAAACCTGAATGTAGAGAATATATATACCATGACAAATCCAATAAAGACCTGATCTCGCCAAAATGAAAAGATCTAAGTAAGATTTAATAGAACTGTAGTAGAAGACAACTCTTGTTACAATACACCACCCCACTGTTTTTTTAACAATAGAGGGCGCCGTGGTCCAGTGATAGCGTATCTGATTATGTATCCGAAGGTTGATGGTTCGAACCCCGTTGGAGGCAAGAATTATTTATGACCTTCCCAGGCGCAAAGTACTGGTCCAACCCAGGAACCATCAAGAGGGATTAGTATAAGTTGTAAGAACTTGTTTCCCAATCGACGTAAAATAAATAAGTTTAAGCTAAACTTAGAACAATATTTCCTGGATCATTATCCTTCATATATCCTGAAATAGAAACTGACTCCAATTGTCCCTTTTCAGTTGGTGTCCATGGAGATGTTGAAGAGTGCGACATTGAAGCAGAAGTTCCACTAAAAATACATAGCACTTAGTAAAACTTAAATACTTATATTTGGTTAAAAAGTATTTTGTGAAAATTTAAAGAACAGGACTAAGTTGACATAATTATCTTTAATAACTGAAATATATGTTGGCAAATCAAATATTAGGAATTATTATCATAGAAACTATAACTGAAGCTTATTAATATCCTCACATCCCACCTTGACTTGGAAGGACGGGAAGTGAAGACAAGATAAAATTTGCCCTTTTGTATTTATATATTAAATAGCGCTTTTACTGATAAATATAAATTAATCTGTTAAGTTCTTCAAAAGTTACTGATCGGAAACAAAAAATTCACAGAAGGACACTGTCAGACACATGAAAAGGGGCAACTCTTAATGCCCCTTCTTTGTTCTTCAAATGGCAGGGGCTTTAGAGCAAAAAAGGCCTACCCTGGATAATCTAGCCGCCTCCTTGATGGAGTTTCCTCTCTGGAGTCGTCCAATACAGAGCTGAGTGACTTCTGTTCACTGGAAACAAATCAAACTGACAGTGGATGATCAAACACCTACATCATCAAAATCCTACAATCAGTTTTGTCAATGTAATCTCTTGACCACATTTTAGGAATCATCTAAAAGTGATGAACAATATTGAGTAAGAAATCACCTTAAAATTAAACAAACGAGACTGCTAGGTAGCTGTCATAAGGTTTCTGGCATATGAACAAAGAATCATGTCCATAGAGTATTTCTAGACCAGAATGACGACCCATTTGTGGTCTTTAAGCTAAATTAAGTTTTTGTTGCTTTTGCTGTGACCAAATGTCGTTGACAGCCATATTCAATGATGACCGACAAATCACACAAGCTGAGGAAGACTCAAAGAGCTCAGAGACTTACATGTAGAACCATCAGCCTACTGTAAGTCAGCTGGCAAACACCCTTACATGATAAGAGGAGATAATTAGGTCAAAATGGAACTAAGAGTTATAGCCCGTGATGAGAACATAGCCCTTGTGATAGTGAATAAGTATGTGAAGTTTGATGACAGATGGTTTAATAGTATAAGAAGTTATGGCCAAGGTTAAGGTTTTCACCACAACAACACCAGAATGATGACAATAACTTGACTTCTTTTCATTGAAAAACAGCAAAAAAAAAAATAAGAGTGTAGACTTTACACTTAAGGCCAAAAAAAAGGTCCGTTTCTGGTCTCCAGCAAATAAAAAAGAGGGTCGGTAAGTCAGGATTTTATTTTTATTTTTTACATGAAACGAAAGGTAAAAAAAAAGGGAAATATTTTTTTAGAGGCCGAAAGGTAAAAAAAACCTTAAAGGTCGGTCATTAAAAAAAGAGAGTCGGTTAGGAGATCAGAAATGGAATCATTTTTTTTGGCCCAACCAACCATTTAACAAGAAGTGTTCCTTGGAACACATATTTCACCTGCTATAGTAAGTGTAATGGAAAAAGTGTGACAAGCAGATAGATGGACGATGGAGAGTCACCTCTGCTTACAGAAGGTGCAACATAACAGGGTATATTCAGATTAATTAGGACTAAGCACACAAGTGTAATCACCTGTACGTGGCGGGCTGGTGTAGGGGCGGGTATGCAGGCTGGGTGCTCTCCTCACAATGATGCTGCAGCGTCAGGTACGTGGGGATAGAGACGTTCTGACCCATCTTGGTATTCTTTGAGAACTCCTGGCAGTAACTGTAGCGCTTCAGGTGCAGTATAAACACCCTGCAACACGAATATGTTCACATTAGACGGCTGTGAAATGATCAGCCTTGATAATGAAATTAAAACAGTCATAAACAAATTCTGGTCAGTCATCAACATTATGATGATCATCACTCTTATTATTATAACTTCAATAAACATGATCATCACTCTCATCATAAACCATGACAGAATCATCATCATCATCATCAAAACAGCATCAACCTTTTTTTTTACTAAACTTATTACAACACTGGAAATATGCATGTAAATGTATATTACTTATTCATAGTTTATCACTTTTATTCAAAGTGCTGACCTACAGATCAACCCAACCTTTCCCAAATGTCACAGGAACACAAATGAATTTAGTTTTGGTTTTAGATTATCAATTGAATGAATTGAATGAATGTTACTGTTATACTTTTAAAGAAGCTTGCTCACAGATGATCGGTAGAAATAAAAATTAGAGTTAACTTGTCTCCCTCTTTTACAATGTATGTTGGTTAAGTCTTTGTTTCCTGACAAATAAAGTCGGCAAGTGTAGATGACATAACATGGGAAAACACTATTTCCATAAACGCCCAATTATGGAAAATCAGTTAAATATAGAATACAATATTCTTGAAGCAGGTGCTTGAGGTCTCAAGAGACACACTCTGCAACATTGCATCTTCACCAGTTGCAGGTAGTGAATTCATAATTGGTATTAATTTTTTTAAGACTGTTAAGTGAGCGCATACACAATTACGGAAAAAGAAATTCAAAATATAAATATATAAATATAGTGTTTACCATTCTAAATAAATGTTCAACAGCGTTTGTAACACTACTGCCTGTAATGGAGTAACCCCAATTTTTTTTTACTATCACAAAATGTTGCATTTGGTGACCATGTGCCTGTAGATGGGTATTGATACAAAAAAAGTTAAATTTTAACAAATGACCATCTGTGAACGAGCTGCTTTAAGTACCTGGCATAGATCTATTGACTGGGAAAGATTTGTGTTCCATGTTGACATTGGCATGTTTATTGCATTTTTCACAAAAATCAATGTAACATTTGGCATGCTTTTTCTCTCTCCATTTTTCACAAAAATCAATGTGACATTTGGCATGTTTTATTTTTTACAAAAATTAATGTGACATTTGTTATCTTAAAGTGATTTCTTTTAAAAATTCAGAGTGAAATTTTCTGTTTAAATGTGACTAAAACACTGGGTCCCTCTTCTTTCCCATTCACTGTTTAGATCCCTCAAGTAGTAAAAGATTAGACAGTTACCTTGGCAGACGCGCTATCTTGTGTGAGACAGAGGATTGATTGTGACCACACTTCT
Organism: Solen grandis; assembly: GCA_021229015.1. Classification (NCBI taxonomy): domain Eukaryota; kingdom Metazoa; phylum Mollusca; class Bivalvia; order Adapedonta; family Solenidae; genus Solen; species Solen grandis. The sequence continues at coordinate 40,789,804 of CM037793.1, forward strand.
CACACGTGTACTCTATCTTCTCACTGCGGAAGAACATCCCAAGTGCGTCTTGTAGCGTTCGTGGGGTCAGAAGATCTCTGCAGTCATGCAAAATTTATTAATTAGTGGGGTTTTTTTTGTTTTTTGTTTGTTTTACCTCCATTTTCTTGGTTGGTGTTCCAACATATTTCCCAACTAAATATGATGCCCCCTCCATGGTTTGTTTTTTTCCACATTTTGATGTTTCACAACTAAAATTTCCCCCAAACACAGTGAATACTTACAAAAATCCTTCTCCCACAAAAGTCAAACAACAACAACAACAACAACACTGTAATATTCAAACCTAAATGACACTAAGACTTTGAATGTGCTATTAAGTTTATAACTTGATCATGCAACACAAAACTTACTTCCGTTTGGGTACATCCAAGGAGATGTCATGAAACTGCTCCGTTTTGGAGACATGTTCACCACACCTGAAAAGTATGGAAAGCAGAGACGTCAAATACAGGTCATTGGGCAAAACAAGGCAGAGATGCCGGGGGGTGGGGGGTGGGTGGGGAGAGATGCCTATGACAGCCACTGATGAAAAAGGGGAAAATAACACCGTGATATCATATAAATAAAAACTTGAAACCCCTGTCACACCAGACTGACGATCTTACTGTGACCAAAACAGCCATTTATCTCAAAGATGTCAAGAGTTGCATTAAAAATGCAAAGCGCAAAGAATTTTCTATAATATATCCAAAATCCAAAGTTCACTCATCCATCGGACCGAGCTCCTGCAGTTTGTGTTCTGCTCATGTTTAGGGTGTTCAACTTTAATATATCCATAGCATTTTTACTGCAACCCCTTGGGTGTCCACAAAATTTGCAATTGGGTTTAAAGGATTTTTTTCACATATCTTTTAAATTTACATATTCAAATTTGGTATCAAAATTTAGGTCATCAACGGCAAATATGACACTTTTTCTTTTGAAAATTGTCGGTCCAAAATCTTGTTGTTTTTTTTACAATTATGTCAGAGGTGTCAATTTTTTTTTGTTATTTTACTGATGAAACCTTGACTGCGTAAAATGTGTTTTTTGCCACCTTCAAAGCTCAGACTGAAATAGGACATCAGAAGATGCGAACAAGAATTCTGACCCTCATGACATTTAACATCGAAAAAACATCTTTTTGATCTGTTAATTTTAAAAAAAGACAAAGTCTCATATTGGCCGATGTAAGACCTCAAGTCTTGCATATCTATGTAAATTATCTGGTATAGAAATGACATGCTTCCTGTCAGTATTGACTGCTGTACTTACTGTAGACAAGTCAGAGTGTGTAGGACTTCAAACTCAAAGTTGACAGTAATGGGGTTAATGGGCGGGGTCTCACCCTCCCCTTCCCGGTTGGGGCTGGGTGTGGTCTTTGTTACCTTGACAACTTCTTCCTTCAGTTGATCCAACACCTGACCGAGGAACTCGTGTGCATCCTGAAACATGAATTCTGACCATAAGCTGAAACATGCATTCTGACCATAAGTTTAAGTAGTTGAAGAATTCTTGACTTCTTAATGGAGTACTTAGGGCAACTAGTCAACTTCCTAGGGGCCTCATTTTTCAAGGGATCAACTTTATTTTAAGAAAATATGGTAGATTTTTTAACCAAATGAGATTAAATTCTGACCATTGGTTTAAGGAGATAAAATTCTGCTGGATGCCATATTTAAAAATTCTGCATGGATCAGGTTTATTTTAGAAAAAAAATATTGCGCAGGGCCACCCAAATTTCATAAATTTTTACACTGTGGTTTCAGAGAGGATGTCTTAAATCAACAAAGGACTGCCAATGGACACAGATTAACTCACCTTGAGCATGTTGTGCTCTAGTAAGCTAAAAAATCAAACGCCCCAAGTCAAGAAGACTTCCTTTTGGCCACATCTCAATATGTCATGCACTATTGGATAACAGTCATGCAATGCACTTCATTTGAAGATAATTGTGACAAATCACATTGGACAAACAACATTCAAATGTACACAGAATATTGTAACAAAAGGCTCTCACATGTTGTCCATAACCAGAAAACCGTCGTGCCGAGCTGGAGATGGCATTCTTGACACGCCGGAGACTCTCTCGTTTTGTAATGTCCGTTGCAGCCAGGGGCTGTCGCTTCACCTGTAGAAGTCGCACCAAGGCGTAGTAAAGGGACTGCGATGAGAGGGCTTTCAACATGCGCCTGTTGGCCGTCAGGTCTGCAGAGAAAGTGTCGAGACCAAACAAAGCCTGCAGGATGGCGTTCATGTAGCAGGTGTTGCCCAAGTTTGAGAACCTGTAAAAAAGTAACTTGGGGAGTTATACATGACCACAATGCAATAAAATTAGATGTGTAGAACTTCACAAAGATATAAACATGTAAACAGAATAGTCATCACAGACAAGTATCTGTCAGGAGGCATGACATTTCTCTTTTTTATTTTTTTGACTTGACTTGACTATTTGAGTTTACCGTCGCTTCAGCAGTATTTCAGTCATATATCAACGTCCAGCTAATTACAGGTGGGGGAAGACCCCGAATGCACGTAGACATCCGGGTAGAACCACCGACCTACCGCAAGCCAGCTGAAAGGCTTCCTCACATGAAAATCCGATTGACCCTGCCGGGATTTGAACCCATGCGGTGAGGGGCTAAGTGTGTGTTAAAGTCAGCGACTTTACCCTCTCGGCCACGGAGGCCCCTCTTTTTTATTTTATTTATTTTTTTCTTATTTTTTTTTTTTTAAAAATCAACAGTTGTTTTATGTATGCCAAAAAAGTACTTTTGTTTTTGGTATTTTCTAAAAAAAAAATAGCTGAATAATAGAGATTATGGGGGTGGCAAGCTGTTAAGGGCGACAGAAAATTGAACATTTTCAGTACTTTAATGCTTTATCTCAAAAAGACCGTTCCATACAGAGCAGATGCGTCAGATCAGAGTCTCCCCTGTAAGCTCATACAATATTGCAGCTCAGATTTTATACAGAAAGAAATTTGTACATCAATAATGAGAAAAAAAAGTTAAAATTGCCAAAGCTTTGTTTCTAACAGTTATTTTGCACGGCGATTATCGCCACCTCTCAATGAGGACCCTAACATCTACAAGTTTATATTCTTGGCTAGGTGTTTTACTTACCCTTGCAAGGACTGTGACTGTTTCTGGTCTACAGGCTGGGTGGTTTTGGGCTTCATGGAATAGGATATGAAGTCTGACAGACGGGCTCTCTTAGTGGGGGTGGGGTCCGGCATCAGGCCTGGCTGTCGCTTACTGCAATACACATGGCATGCTCACGGTATGTAATATCAATTGATCTTTACCGTGCTAAATTTCTGAAATGAACTTGTCCTTTCTTTATTTGGTCTGAACCATTAGTTGTTTATAAGGCAACTTGCTGAAAATTCATAGACTGAATAACCAGACTTTGATCAGACTGCATGGATACAGTTGGGGCAATTAATTTTGTTTTTAGCTAAAATTAAAAACAAAATAATTTCTAATAATTTCTGGAAATACTTATTTTAATTTGCAGTCAGAGTGCCATCTAAAAACAAGCAAGAATCTGACCTTATCCATGTCCTATTTATGACTGGTTTACTTTTTAAACAAGGATTTTCTTTTGATCATGTAGAATTCAATTGAAATCATGAGCAAAACAAGAGCACCACATGCAGATGCAAATGTTCATCTGTTTGGGTTTTTGTAAAAACAAGAGGGCCATGATGGCCCTGAATCGCTCACCTGAGTACCATTGCTTCAACTGATGTCAAGGTTTTTAAACAGACAAGGATTCTGATATAACTTAATCTAAAACATTTTACCCCTGACAATACTACACACCAAATATCTAAGCAATGGGCCATATGGTTTCAGAGAAGACTTGGGCGCAGGGTCATTTATCACCGTAGGGCCAAGACTTTGAAAATCTTTGTAATGAACCATTAGATGCTACTACATACCAAAAATCTTAGCTCTAGGCCTTATTGATTCATAGAAGAAGATTTTTTAAGATTTTCCTATTTAACTCTATGTAAAACAAGTGACCCCTGGTGTGGGGTCATTTATCACCATTGGGCTATGATTTGTACAATCTTGGTAGTGGCCCATAAGATGATGCTACATACCAAATATCTAAGCTCTAGGCCTTATGGATTCATAGAAGAAGATTTTTTAAGATTTTCCTATATAACTCTGTGTAAAACAAGTGACCTCTGGTGTGGGGTCATTTATCACCATAGGGCTATGATTTGTACAATCTTGGTAGTGGCCCATAAGATGATGCTTCATACCAAATATCTAAGCTCTAGGCCTTATGCATTAATAGAAGAAGATTTTTTAAGATTTTCCTATATAACTCTATGTAAAACAAGTGACCCCTGGTGCGGGGTCATTTATCACCATAGGGCTATGATTTGTACAATCTTGGTAGTGGCCCATAAGATGATGCTTCATACCAAATATCTAAGCTCTAGGCCTTATGGATTCATAGAAGAAGATTTTTTAAGATTTTTCTATATAACTCTATGTAAAACAAGTGACCCCTGGTGCGGGGTCATTTATCACCATAGGGCTATGATTTGTACACAATCTTGGTAGTGGCCCATAAGATGATGCTACATACCAAATATCTAAGCTCTAGGCCTTGCAGTTTTGCAGAAGAAGATTTTCAAAGTTTGCATTTTTAAAATCTATTTTTAGCTCCTGTGACCTAATTATGCAATGGACCAGAACCATTTATACAACTTTAGTAGAGCTTCATCCAAGGAACATTCCTGCAAAATATTTTTCAAATTGGCCAAGCCGTTTAGGAGGAGATGTTGTTTGAAGCAATTGTTGACGCCGGACGCACGGACGACGGACGCCGGACAAAAGGCGATCAGAAAAGCTCACCTTGAGCACGTTGTGCTCATGTGAGCTAAAAAAGGGCGAGATAAATTAGGTAAAAATGGACCTAACATTTAAGAGTCAAGGCCCTTGATGGGAATGGAGCTCTTATGATAGTGAACAAGTATGTGAAATCTGATGACAGAAGCTTTAATAGTTTAGAAGTTACTTTTCATGATGACAACACAAATGACACCAGAGTGACGACATTACCTCCACATATTTTCTTTATAAAACAGACAAGCTTAAAATTGAGCAAATCTATCAGAATCTGGCCCCTGGATAATTCCAGTGTCTGATTTCACAGTGCTATTGTCAAAAGATTTTAGAAAATCCATAAGATCTTCATATAAATAAAAAAAATATAATAGTTAAACACTATGCACTCCCACTATGTGATCCTGTTACATATTAAAGCCCTAAGTTACCTGGACTGCCACGGTCGAGTGGGTGTACTGTTGCACAGGGGTCTGTAAGTAGAGGTGGACTTGCTGTAGAACGGGACCTCCAGGGAACCAAGACATTGCCTGCTCTTCTCTTCACTTTTCTGCAGGAACAAGCCGTTGGATGACGAGTTCTGATTTGTCCTGTGTGGCGGAAAAGATGAAGGTGGTTTTGTATGTAGGCGAGATAAAAGATCACTGTACTTAATGTACCGTATTTGTTTTGGGACATTCCATATTTATTTTTTTTTGGTGACAATTTTTTTTTCTTTCTTTTTTTTTCCACAAGATAATACTTAATCCAAGAACGATCTGAACTCAACTTTGAGTATAAAATCTTTTTTCACCTTCCATTTTTTACTGGAACTATCACTAAAGGTGATTAATACCCTTGTATCCCACCTTCATGTAAGTTTAGAACTTGAAGAGATATGATGGGACATAAAGAAACCTGGTGAGCAAGATTTGAACGTAGCCCCCCAACTTTATGTTAATTCAGGGACATGTCTTTGGTAAATTGTGAGAAAAAATTAAGCAAAAAGAGGAATACGAAGCAGTATTTTACATTTTTTTTTTCCTATTTATACAGTCAGTATTTGACTATATTTCTAAAGCCAAATGTATATATATATATATTCTCCAATTTTAACTGAAGAAATTCCCAATGAATACTCAAGAAGAAGAAATTAGTTTCATTTTGTAAATACAATGGTAACGCAAGAGACTTTTCTGAGAATGTGGTTCAGAAATAGCAATTGTTGATAAACTGGTCCATTTATCTTTTGCATGAATTCCCCAGACTGACTCTTAATTTCCTGATTATTTTCCTCAAAAATCTAATATCTCTGTGTGAAAATTTCCAATTAGAAGAGCAAGGACATTTTCCCAAAACAGTTTACCAATATTCTCTGTTTTGTGATGAAATGTTAGTTATTATAGTAATTAATTTAAAAAATATTTAAAAACAAGAGCACTGGTTATCACAAAATATGCCCGCTTGTAATTTTATCTATTCAAGAGCCATACCATAACTCTGAAGTGTCTGGAACATTCTGGCTGGCTATCAAACTTGGTCGAGATATTGTGCCATTAAACATTGTGATAAAGTTTAGTAACGCTTGGTTCACAAATGTTGGTGTTAGCAAGTGAACACTATTCATTTTGTGATTTTTCATCAATTTTAGGGCCGTAACTCTGGTGTGTCCGAGACATTCTAGCTGGTTATCAAACTTGGCTGACTTATTGTACCTGTACACATTTTGACCAAGTTTGGTAAAGATTTGTTAAAGCAGATGTCAGTGGATGCCACCTGCCACAGGTGAATCCATAATACATCCAATCATTTGACAGGTGCATAAAAAAGAAAACAAAAATCCCAGGAGATTCAATCCCTGAGAGATAAAAAAAAAAAGAGAGCCCTAAGAGTTTGATTTTCTGAGAGAGAGAGAGAGAAATTACATTATGTTTTCCTTTCTTTCTTCAGCTAAGCTCTTGTCCCTTTTCTTGTTTTCTTTAACACTGCAAAATGTAAAAAACAATTTGATAAATCATTGATAAGCATCCATTATGGTTTCCTGCATATAAAATATATATTGAATATCCTGTCCAAGGGAAGTGGAGACATACAAATGTCAATTATTACAATCACCCATTACAGAAAGAATGTCATAATGAATAAACTTGCACTTAAATGTCTTTGAACTTTTTATTATTACTCATAATGTATTTCTTTTTCTTTCCGAAACAAGAGTGTTATGAGTATGAATTCTCTTAACTAAAAACGTCCAAACTGAAAAAAAGAAGCTTATCTAGTAATACAAACTTGAATGGCTGGAAATTTACACTTTCACCAGCTTGAACCTGCCAAAATTTTGCTTTGAACAAAACATTTTGGCTTGAAGAAATGAGTTACACTGATAATAATTCTGAGATAATGCCCAAGTGAGGTACACTGAAGAACATTGCATCTTCACTGGTAATGCCTACAAGACAGTGGATATAAAGCCAAAAATGTCCAATGTTAAAGGGGCCATTATTCCTAGAAAAAAAAATGAGATACAGAAAGAGTGGTGCTTTCTTCACTGGCCTGGCTTTTTTTCCCCTTCTTTAGAATGGACCATTCCTAGGCATCTTTCCATCCAAAAATTTCTTAAAAATCATGCAATTTTCAACCATTTGCTATTTAATCCAGGACTTTTCTTCTTTTCACTGACCCCCTCCCACCCCCCTCCCAAATCACATGAAAAAGAGACTGGGCAGAAAATGGACCTTCTACCAAAAAATATATGTGCCAATGCAAAGTTTGGAAAAAGTTTCAAAAGATAAAAAAAAAATCTGTAAAACAGGATAAGATATGACGCAGAGGTGAAATCAATGCATAAGATGTACACGGTCATTCTCAATGTCTGCCTCAACATCCTACACGCTTGTGTTATTGCTCCAATGAGCCTCTGTGTAAGGTTAATCTTACCTGGTGAACCGCTGAGCAGAGTCTGGTGTCTGGCTGCTGGCTTTAATTCCTATCTCTGACTTGGAAACGGCCACTGAAATTCCAGAAATTGTCTTTCATAATAAAAATGTGATTTTCATTATTCTAGTTAGTTTAATCTTATTAATTTGTAAGTTGATTGGGAAACAACTTATACTAACCCCTCTTGATGGTTCCTGGGTTGGACCAGGACTTTGTGTTTACTTAAAAATTGTTATTTTGAGTCAATCGGGAAACAATTTCTTACAACTGAGAGTTATCCCTCTCAACATCCTGGGTTGGACCAGAACTTTGCACCTTGGAAGGTCATTAATAAATCTTGCCCAAAATAGGTTCAAACCCACAACATTTGGATCCGCAGTGAGGCATTTTACCACTAGTCTTTACTGTGTGTAAAAGTCATGAAAAAGATAATGAAAATCCAATATATACATGCTGTTTTTTCTCCTTTCAAAATGCTGACTGCCAAGCGAGGGAGATATACACATGCCATTTTTAATGACCTTGATATGTCGTTGGCAGGGATCAACCAATCACATTCCAAGTTAGGGGGCAGATGCCCTCGTTTAGCATTTCACCGTTTAATATCCACTACAGGGTTCGAATTTAAACTTGTATACTTGCTAAGTGTGAGTGGAAATTTATAAATGGGAGTTACAATTTCAGGTGCTTGCTTATTTTGTGAGTGGAAATAAGAGTAGCTAATGTTGAGTTTAAGAACTATGATCCATAGCTTGCAGTTACAAGATGGTGGATGTCTGGAGAGAGACAGAAAGACCCACCACTCTGCCATATGGGGCCTGAAACTAAAATTACATGCTCAGTTTGTTTTCACTGTATGCTATGGTTTATAGTTTTGCACTGTGTCTTTAAAACTTACATTTGACTCTTCACAAGTAAAGAATTTAAACTTAAAAACTGCGAGTTCATTTTCATTTAGCAAGTAAAAAAAATGTACTACTTCTAAAAACAGCAAGTGCAAAATCTGGCTAAATTCAAACCCTGCACTAATAATTTAGCAAATAAGCAGTCTATTCTGTTGTTCTGCCAAACTTACCTTCAGGGGCAGATGAGTTTATTTCCTCAATAAGCGACTTCAGGTTGCTCATCACACGTTTATCAGGGGACTTGAAATACACAGTGGTCCATTGACTCATGTTCTTACACTCCATAAAGAAGGTGCTTGTACAAGCAAACTTCTTTATACTGGAAGGAGACAGCTGTAATAGAAACACAGCTTTCATTGGCCTTTTGATAATCCTTAATATTAAGGTATGACTTGCTGAATATCACGTTACTAAACTTAAGGTATAACCCCCCTAATACCCATATTCCACATCTTGCCACTTGATGGAAATATTTCAATGAAACTTTGTCACTTTGAAGACATCCAAAAATAAATATGTTTCACCGAGAGTTTTTCAGGTTTTATTTGATGTAGGGGAGATAATCTGTATTTAACATTGAAGCCTATGGGAAATATACAATTTCGTGAATACGAAAAACTGAATTTGATTTTCGAGGAAAAATCACGGCAGAAATATGCATTATATGATTCTGATACAGATTTCATGAACACATCTAAATTTTACCATAAGAAAATGGCGAAAATCACTATTTTGTACTTTTCAGGGGAGATAACTCATGACAACAAAATTATAAAGGGGAGGTAATTAAAGAATTTCTGTCATTTGTCATAACATGTCAATTTGCCTTTAAGATTTCCATGGTTTGACATTTTATAAGCTTATATAGTGAAGTTATATGTATGGCTTTGATGGTTGTTTTATGGGGCATATACGCAGGGGTTTTCTTAAGTGGACGCCCACTTGCCCATGCCGGGTTACAATCACTGAGGGCAAGTGATTTTTCAAAGAAGATAGCCCGGCGGGCAAGTTGATTTATGTAAAAGAATTCGTTGTTTTTTTTCTACAGTACAGTGAAATGATTGCAACTGTGTTTGATACATATTAACTAAAATTCAAGTTAATATTACACATATTTAGTTTTAAACATTAACAAACACCAACTAACTTAAAGATCGGGCAACCTGTTTTCACTGTGGGCTAGTAGATGTTCAAAGTTAACTTGCCCCTTGGACAAGTGAATGTCAAATCCTTAAGTAAACTCCTGATATACGTTAACTGGAAGTGTATTACAGGGCATGAACCTTAAATTGTATATGAAACAGTTAATTTTCTTTGCCACCCACAGTGATTTTTTTTTTTGAATGTCCCTTAACCCTTTCCCTCATAGAGGATACCATGAAAAGACCTATGCGAACAGCATAAAACCAGATCAGCCTGCGAGTAACTCACAGGCTGATCAGGTTTTATGCTGTTTGCTGCTCCTCAGTGGTATGGTAATGAGGATTTTACAATTATATTTGGTAAGGTTTAACTGTGGTTTTCTGCAGATCAGGCTTTATGTGGTACCTATTGAGTGCGTGAGTGCGTCAAAATGAGTCTATATGAAGGAAAGGGTTAAATCATAAATGCTAAGAAAAGGTAACTTAATGTCTGGTGGGTAGGCCTCTACCATGTGTTGACATTGTTTTTGATTTTTTTTGCACATTTTCAATTTTAAATCACACATTTTGATGATCTCATAATTAGTGACATAAAAGTCAATAATATTCAGTTATGATATCATTTAATATATAATCTTGATGTTAGTCAGTGTTTTGCAATTTATCAACAATAACAATTAAAGGGCCATAACTCTGAAGGATTCAAGATATTTTGGCTGATTATAAAACCTGGTTGAAATATTGTGTCCATTTTAATATAATGTGACCAAGTTTGATCAAAATTGGTTCATGTTTGTAAAAGTAGGAGAGCGGACACTGTTAATTTAGCAGCTTTTCATCAAATCAAGTGCATTCACTCAGGAGATTCTAGGACATTCTGGCTGGTTATCAAACTCGGCCGAGATAATGTGCCCCATACACATTATGACCAAGTTTGGTAAAGATGGGTTCACTTTTGTTTGAGTTAGGGAGCAGACATCAGTGGACGCCTCCTGCCCGCCGCAGGTGAATCCGTAAGGCCATAGAAAAAAGGCACTCTTGGCTGTATTTTTATTATTAGAAATTAAAAAACAACAACAACAACAACAACAAAAAAACCCTTCTTCCTACCCACCCCTGGAATTCAGGGTCGGAGCACTACAAACAAACAATTTTTTAATGATGGCTGAATACATCCCATCTTCAAATGGCTTATAATCACTGCATCCAAACTGTGTAGAATCCATGCTACAGTATTGCAATAGGTATTCATGATATCCGTAACTAATTCCAAAATATCAAAATGGCCACCTCCATTGTTATTGATATTTACTAGTTTAAAATGAAACAAGAGCTGCCAGAGGACAGCACGCTCGACTATTCAAAATGCTTGTTGGTAAATCAAATGAAATCTATTTCAATTCTTGCCCTTCACATTCACTGTACATAATAATAGTCAAAAATGATATACCTTGATAGTCTGATACCCCTTAATATATTTATGATGTCTAAAATCAATCCCATGCCTAGTTAATGAGACATAAGCACAATAACACTGTGCATGCAAAACTTAAACCAAAAATCCAAGTTAGAAAAGGGCCATACTTAGCATCAGTCCAGAAGTTATCCTCCTGTTTTCTGATGCCCTTGAAGACACTCCTTAACTTTCTAGTCAATTCCACAAGCAATTTCTGAGATATAAGCTGGATAGTAGCTTGAATGCAAAAATTTAACCAAAATTCTAAGTTAAAAGGGGGTCATAATTTTTAATTTATTCCATCAAGTGTTATCTTCCTTTATAGTATGATACCCCTAAATATAATATTAAAGATGTTTCAAATCAATTCCATGCCTGGACTTTGAGATATAGGCATGAAAGTACCTTGCATGCAAAACTTTAACCAAAATTTCTAATAAGGGTGTAACGATACGCTTACCCAACGATATGATACGTATCGCGATACAGTGGTCATGATACCATACGTATCACGATACAGGCTTTTAAGTTTTGTTAACCTTGTTTCCTATCTTTAAATGAAGAATAAATAATTAAGAAACAAAGATAAATTCATAATTGTATTATTTTTTATTATAATAAAGACAAATTAAGTTGTGCTTTCTGTAGAAACAATATTTTTTTTTAATATTTAAATTATTAAAAAAAATAAAAATATCACATAAAAACACTTTGTTGTTTACTGAAAAAAATCTTGTTTTAACGTCATTAAATAATCAAAAGTAATATCAAATCTACATGATAGCGCCGTATATATCGCAGACACTTAAATAAACTTATACGACTTATCTTAAATGCTTATTTCGTAATTAATGTCAGAATTACAACAACTTAAACCTTTTCAATGAAATCACTCAAGATGATACTTGAAGTTGAAGCATCCACATTTATACCAAGGAAAAAACAGTTCCAATCGGATGAAGTTTTGATTTCAGACGTTTGATTAGCGATAATTTGCATCAAAGCATTTAATTGATCCCATTTTATATAAATCAGTATCTTTCATATAGTTACCTGTTGAAATCTTTTCTTTTACTCCAAAGGCAAACTGATCAATCAATCAAATTGATTTAAAAATACAGAGGTCATCAAACATTGTTGATGTTTTTCGCATATGGCCACCATTGTGATAATTACGCAATTTTAGCAGTAAAACAGTAGCCGATAGGGTTGGTTGCGGTTACTCTTTTTACCGGAATCCCCCTATTTACCGGAATCTACCGGAATCCACTTAGATTTTACCGGAATCCACCTTATTTTCATGTCAAATAAAGCATATTTTGACTTACGTTATTGGAAGTACCTAAGAAAATGTGATCACATGAAAGCCAATTGCATTTAGCATTTTTGTTCTTTTCCTAACGGACATTTCATGTATTTGACTTACCGGTACCAACGAAGTGGATTCCGGCATGAAGTCATCCTCGTGGTTTTGAATGACTATTTCATCTGATCTTCGTAATAATACTAATAAAAATTGTCATATCCTTTTCATCTTTTAGTTTTCAGTGGTTGGTACGTAGAGGTTTATAAAAGTTAAGTAAACTGAACATGGCCGATTTATTAAGTGGAATATGCGGCATCAACATAGAATCACGTCTCACGAAATAGACAGCGTGAGTTTGAGTACGAGGCTCTATCGCTGACAATATTGGTCTGACTATTTCTTAAATTGCAATTAAATTTTAAACAAAATTATGAATTTGAAGAGTGCTTAACTATGACACTTATAAAGGTCATTTTATTCCTAACCAAAATATACTTTCAATGTATAAATAATGTACATCCCTAATCGTCTTTTCAGTCACCGCCACCTTTTTATTTTAAATCAGATTACACAATCAAAATTTACAGGTTGCAGAGCTAAAAGAATACCTAGCGACTATGCGGTCTTTGATTACCACCAATTAACAACGAAGAATTTAACGCGAGTAATGAGTGTGTGATTTCTAAATTAAAGAATAAATTAAGAAAGATTAACACGTAATTAAGAGGCGTTTTAACAAGTTCTTGTTAAAACACACACACGCTTATTGAAAAAAAAAAGGTTTGCACATAAGGTGTTATGCCGACTTATATTGTCTAACAGCATTGGGGTAAAGAAACGTAATTATGCGGTTCTTTTTATGTTAAACCGATTTAATCAAACTGTTTCTTGACAGCTAACAAGTTAGCACCTGCTGTGACACACACACTTAGCAAGTTCTCCGCGGGGTGCAATTAAAATCCGCTACCAAATACTACCTTAACGATGACCGTAGGAGGTTAGTAGTTTATACAATTCATACGTATGCTGTGATAAAAATAGATACTTTCATTTTTTCGTCGTTTTTGAATTATAGACTTATAGTAAAAAAAAATATGTATGGACAGAAAGATAAATGTTAATGCATGGATATTATATATTCCTCAATAACATTAAGGAAATAATAAACTTCATCCTTTCCTCCATAAAATGTTGTGCAAGATGCACGTTACGGTTACATGTTATAAGCAACAAACGGTCACTCATCAACGAACAAGTCAACCTCCTATCTTCCTTGGCCCCATATTTATACAAATCATTATATATCCGCCCATTTTGTGTTTTGTTGTTATTCCATTTGGATTTGAAGTTTCCAATTACTCGTTTAATTGGTAAAACAAACATAAAATTGCTGCAGAGCCTCGTTTCTTAACTTACGATGTCGATTCCGGTCTACCTCGGTATAAATAAAATGGTATATAGTAGGCCTAACATGACAGTCAAAATACAGACAAAAGCTATATCAAAAGTGTTTTATTATAACTGCCATATTTAATAAACAGATTTGACGTAAAATGTATTGATGTTTTAGTGAATCAAAGTGAATTACATGTATCAGTATCTTCAATAATGCCGCGTGACGCCTCTATGGAGTTACTGATCATAAGTGTGCCGCGTGACAGTTGACGCGTGTACAGTATTTCACCTTGCGGCACGCTTTCGGTAATTGGATTATCACCTTTATCGAAGTTAACACGGCACATGCCACAGTGGTCATGCCAATCACCCCAGTTGTGCATGTATGTATAATATCAAATCGAAAATAATTTTGCGTTTGTAAGTTTATGGAACCGTACTAAATGTTTTATATTATATATGGGTATTATTAAATCGCGCCAGTTATATCTACTAATGGAAACATCATTTCTCATAATCATATGAGAGAGAGAGAGAGAGAGAACGAGAGAGAGATGGAGAGAGAGAAATACATTGCAATTTCTAGTCAGACAACCACCAAGGAAAAAAAAAACTATGTACCTGGCTTTTAGGTTGATACCGGATAATACACGGTAAAGTGATTCTGCCATTTCGTTCGGTAAACGAAACAAATTATAAATAAAAGGAACCGGAATTTTTAATAAGATAAAACAATAATATTAACCTTGAAAAGTTACCATGTCTGAATTGGAATCTCTTTAAATAGCAAAGTCGATTTCGTACAGTAAACGACAACGTAGGCCTACGTCAAATGTCATTTAAAAACAGATACAAATGTATTTAATGAAATTCATTACTAATATCGTATTAAAGTCCATTAATTATAATAAAAACATATAAAATAACATAATACAAGATAAATAAGGGGGATTCCGGTAAAATCTAAGTGGATTCCGGTAGATTCCGGTAAATAGGGGGATTCCGGTAAAAAGAGTCACCCGGTTGGTTGGTTGTATTGGGGTTTACCGTCGCTGCGATAGTATTTCAATCATATAGCGACGTCCAGCTAATTACAGGTGGAGGAAGATACCGAGTACACAGAGGTACTCGGGTAGAACCACCGACCTACCGCAAGCCAGATGGAAGGCTTCCTCACATGAAAAATCCGAAGTCCCTACCGGGATTCGAACCCACAGCGGTGAGGGGCTGAGAGATTTGTAGTCCTAGACTGAAACCGCTCGGCCACGGCCGCCCCCGTAGCCGATAGGGAGCGTGAAAGATGTTAACAAACATTATGAATGATACTATCCGAGTAATCCATATCATTGCATAATTTGGAAGCATAAGAATGAGAGTTTATTGGATAACATTCCAAGAATGACTCTGCCTTTTTATTGATTTTTAACTGCCCACAGAAAGTGTTTTCATTTAGGTAATATGCAATGAAGAGTGATATGCGTTATTTACCTCCCCTTTTGTTGTCTTTTAAGTTAATGGATGGGAAAATCATATTGTTAGGAGAATTTTTATTTCTCGGAGGTCTCACCTTCTTACCGTGGGGAAGCCGCTGTTAATAAAAAAGAAGAAAAATAAAACCTGGAAGTTAACAATACCGTACTGTACCGTGCAGACCTGGGAGCGTACCCGTAAAGAAAATATTGCGGTATATCGTCGTACGGTATACCGTTACACCCTTAATTTCTAAGTTAAAAAAAGGGGCCATAACTTGTAATATATTCCATCAAAAGTTATCTACCTTGATAGTATGATACTCCTAAACATATCATAGATATTTCAAATCAATCCCATGCCTGGATACTGAGAGATAAGCATGAAAGTAACTTGCATGCAAAACTTTAACCAAAATTTCTAATAAGGGTGTAACGATACGCTTACCCTTGTAAACTTGTAAAATTTCTAAGTTAAAAAGGGCAATAATTTGTAACATATTCCATCAAGAGTTATCTAACATGGTTGTATGATACCCCTAAACATATTCATAAACTTTCAAGTCAATACCATGAATGGTTGTTGAGATACAAACTAGATAGTAGCTTGCACGTAAACCTTAAACAAATTTTCTATTGCATGCAAAACTTTAACCAAAATTTCTAAGTTAAAAAGGGGCCATAATTCATATTAAATTCAGTCAAGAGTTATCTACCTTGGTTGTCTGATGCCCCTGAACATATTTATAAACTTTCAAGTCAATACCATAAATGGTTATTGAGATATAAGGTTGATAGTAACTTGCACACAAAACTTTAACCAAAAGCTACATTGCCAACGCCGATGCCGACGCCAGGGTGACTACAATAGCTCTCATATTCTTCGAATAGTCGAGCTAAATAATGAATTTAAATGAGACAAAATATCTACTAAAAACATATAGACAATATCATAGAGGTAGGTATAGCAAAGCCACATTGAAATTCCCTTTTCAAACTTCTAACTTGAGTATTAATTAAAAAAATGGGTTTAGGATAAAATATGGGTTGGTCTGGTTTTTAGGCTTTATACTTCTCAAAAAGGTCAAAATGCTTGTGAAAACCCTGTTACAAAATCCATAATAATTGGAGGAAAAAAAACAACCCCCCCAAAAAACGGATTGCTAATATAAAATGCAAGATAATGATTTTTGTTGTCATTTCCTAGTCTATTCCATCCCTTTTAAGATGAAGAAATACAGCTATTAAACTGATGTTACACCCCTTACCCCCTTCCATCAAATGAGGGGAAAAAGGGAAAAAAGTCACTATATTTCATGGGTATTAATGTTCTTTAAAATTCAAAATCACTGTTTACAGATATTTATATCCAACAAGAGAAAGAAAAAGGATGTTGGAAACATACTGATAGAGTAAGAACTGGGCTTTTTGAAACGTTGTAAAACATCTCTAGCCTCCATCCGTTGTCATCCGGCATCAGTACCATGCCTCCTGACTTCCAGCTGACCGAGCCAGTCGCAATACCTGAATACTTCACCTGGCCATGAAATTCCTTGCCACCATCCCTCATTTTCACCTGTTCTAAAGAGACAAGCAAATTTTCCACAATATATATGCAAGAAAATTATCTTTTATTTTTCCAAGTGTGACGGCACAACAACAATAAATAAAATTCATGTGTAAGGATACAATGATATGTGATCCCACTTGACCATCGGATTTAGGAAGTGGGGGTACAACACAAAACAATCAAGGGCTTTGATCAACATGAATTTTCGTCTTGGTAATACACCTGTGTGAAAATGGGAATTCTAAGTCTCTTTGTTTATTGTTTTTCACATGTCAGCAAATATACTGTATCAACCCTAACCATTTCCTTCCTCAGAGTCCTCTTGGGCTATATGGTTACTTACACTCATTCAATTAACATATAAGACAAACAAACTATGGATCACCTCCTAAGAGCAGATTCCATGGTAACATAAATCTCATGCACCACTTGTCTAAAATGCCAGCAAACACGACAGAAGTTATTAATTAATAATATTAAAAAAATCAGAACAAATCTGTTTAATTACTGGGTGACCCAACTCAGTGAAATAAGTCAGTCATAAGAATTATCAAGAGTATCCAAAATCTTAAGATTGTATAGGTTAAACTAAACTGGCTATAAGTAACTTCCAGTGATGCTTACGGATATGCTGGTCGTGGCCCAATAACCGGAGAGGTCCGAGTTGCGGAGGTGAAAACATAGCTGGCTCACACTTTCCTCATTTCATTCTTTCATCCTCATCTATTGGCTAAATTTCTATCTTTCCTAATCCTAATTCCTATCAGTTCTACTTTACCTAGACCCATAGCATAATAGTCCAGAGAGACTGAGATGACCTATACCATAGATGTGGACCAACATAATAATAATCAATAATCAAGCCAATTATTATTTGAAAACAACTTTAGTTCTCCTTACCTTTGTAACTGATCCCTGGTCAAATCACCCCTTTCCCAAATGACAACTCCAGTAGGATTGGGCCTACTTCTTCCGTGCTTGCATCATTTTGTTATGACTGAAAATAAAGCAATTAGAAAATTAAATAAAAAAAAAAGATTGTAAAAACACAAATGAGCAACATTAAAATATATACAAAACAACTATATACAACAAGTGAGCTCTAGAAGCCGCTAAACGGGGTTCCGGTCGGTAAAAAGTTACAAAAACAGGTGTTTGATTCTTTTGGAAATCGAATATGTGCAGTGAAAAGACATTGAAACTCCAAACAAAAATACGACTCATATATGGAATAATGATCACGTCAAATATCTTCAAAATCCTACCAAAATCAAAACATTTAACTTACAAAGTTGAATATAGTTTGGGTCTATTTAACTCGCGGGAAATCCGTGATGCACAAACAGTTACTTCCCTTGACAGTTCTTCACTATTGATCGGGAAAGATTTTAATTACCGGCAATACTGAAAAATGAACAAAAATTATAGGGATTAAATAGTTATTATGTTTTGCAACTATTTTTTTTTACACGGTTGTAATATTTTATTGCAATTTTATGCTCTAGATATTTATATGGTATATTTTATGTTGACGATATGGAAGATTGTTTTCTTCAAAGTATGTTATCTACGGTAAATAACGACATTGCTTACTTATGAAATATCATGCATAACATAATCCTATCTAGTAACAAGGGCACTGTGATTGAGTGGTATCATACCGGATTATGGATAAAAAAAAATATGGGTTCAAAACCCCATCTGAAGCAAGGACTTTTCATGACTTTCCAATGTGTCAAGTACTGGTCCACCCCGGAAACTTTGAGGCGGAGAAGTACAAGCTGTGAAAACTTGTCTCCCAACTGACATATTTCAAATATGTTTAAACTTACAGTTAGTGAAAACTGACATGATACCATGCCAATGTAAGTCACATCATCCTGATGTTGAGCCAACCAGTCCTGGTACTACCCTTATATTCTTAAGTGACTTAATTATACCAGTTTATTTGTGTATAGGGTTTAACCTCCCAATGACAATAATGTAGTCATTTTGAGACAAACCCCCCCCCAAAAAAAACAAAAAAAAACACCCGGACCAATCAGTCCTGGAACTACCCTTATATACTGATCAGGGAGCCATACCAGTACCAATTTTTTGTCTTTGGTCGAAACCACAACCTCCTTATTCTGAGAAGGACGCTCTAATCACTCTACCTCGGAGACTGGTATTATACCAAGATATTGTGAGAGGTTTTTTGCTACCTATGGATGCAACCCTAACCCCTTGGTAGGAGCTACTTGGGCACTGCGGCCAGTTCATACCTCTATTGCATATATACATATATTTTTCTAAGGCTGTGCAAGTTTGTTTATTGGATTTAACCACCAACAGTATTTCAGTCATTTGGAGATGATGTCTACTTGAGACAGATATAGTGGTGCCACACTGCAGTATCATGCCATAGACATGTGGTATGATACCACACCCAGTCACATTATCCTGACACCGGGCCATCCTGTCCTGGAGCTACCCTTATATGCTGAGCGCCAAGCAAGGGAGCTATACCAGTGCTATTTTTTACGACTTTGGTATGTTGCAGCCGGGGGTCAAACCCACATCGGACACACTAACCACTCAGCCACTCGGCTGTGCAAGTACTAGGAGTGTGTTGCATAGACAAAATGCTGCAACATGCAAAGATGGTATGGGCATGTTGACCGCTCCACATCATGCATTGATACAGTCAAAAGCATAGCGATTCAAAGCTGCGTAGGGCGTGGTAGACCAAGGGTGACATTGAGTGCGACAAGACAGACCAACCTTTGAATGTCCAATTGGCCAAAATTGATGTAGCACGATACCACACCCAGTCACATTGTTCTGACACTGGGTAACCCAGTCCTGGAACTACCCTCATATGTGGATCACCAAGCAAGGAAACTATACCAGTACCATTTTTTACAACTTTGGTATGCTGTGGCCGGGTATCGAACCCATGTCCTCCCGATTCCTGGGCAGATGCTTTAAACTTTTGGCTTCTTATGATGAATAATTTATTATGAGTGTGAGTTTTGCAGGGATTCACAAAAATCATCACTGATAATGACTTCTTCGGAATGTTTGTGTTTGCCAAAATTTCAAGATGGGATGAGGTGTGTTTAAGCTTTACCTCATGAATATTCATGTACAAAACTATGACTTGATAATTCATAATTTACATAAATTTAAATGGTATGTATACAATATTTTTTTTTTTTGGGTGCCTGGATAGCGTAGTGGTTATGCACCTCGCTTCTCACACCAATGCGTCACGGGTTTGATTCCTGGTCACGTACGTGAGAGGGTACAGTGGTCGCCCGTCCAAATGTGGGTTTTCTCTGGTTTTCCTCCCACAATAATGACCACATATGCCGCAATCAGAGCCATCAAGAGTGATTAATACAATTTGTGATAGCTGGTAATGCATTCACTGCACACAAATGCTCTAGATATTTCTCTTTCTTTCTCTCTCTATCTCATGCACAGATCCAGGGGGAGACTCCCCCTCCCCAAGATTTAGCTTATATGTTTAAAATATGCATAAAGGGGGGAAGGGGCATGACCCACCCTGGGATTTGGTAAAATATGTATAAAAGAGGTGGGATATGGCCATTATGTATGATATCAAATCATGGCTTGGACACCCCCCCCCCACAAACATACTGTGATTTTCAGAGCTGGCTCCCACCACCCCCTCCTTCATCATTATCAGATATTTAACTTGCTGTTTCCAGCATTATGCTGCTGTTGATGATGATAATGATGCAGATGATCCTGGTATACTAATTTTCATTTATTTGAAAATTCTTCCCATAAAGTATGAACAAACAAGACTTCTGGTGTGTAAACATTTTAATAGCACTTAAAATATATGTATAGTTGTACAATAAAACAGATATGAACAGTATGTAAAGAGTGTTAATATGTAAGATAAATAGTGAGTCCATATGCAACAAAAATGTTAGAATCATACATAGAAATTATCTGAAAACAATTTCATAATAAATTTCATATTATATCAAATTCTATGAATTGTAGAAATGTGCTAGTATTCAATTTTATAGTCCGGCCATATGTATGTCTATAATTTATGTGGTGCACGACTTATACCATATGCCTACCCATGCCATATGTATCTATACCATATGTCTGAATCAATGACCATGTTACTGGAAAATGAAATGTAAACTACATAAATCAACAAGCTTCTAAACACTAATCTACATGTTGTTGGAAAATTCAACACATTCTTCAATGGGATATAAACATGCACTTGAGATTTTGAAACAATGTTTCTTCAGTTTTAAATAAACAATTTACGTCCACTGTTGAAATGGTCTTTTACGCCTGTAAGGATGATACATAATGGTATCATACACCATATCATTTTTAATGAAGATTGATTTTTATTTAGTTTACCATCGCTGCAACTGTATTTCAGTCATATAGCAACCTCCAGATAATTACAGGTGGAGGAATACCCCCAATGCACTGAGGCATTCGGGCAGAACCACCGACCTACAGCAAGCAAGCTGGAAGGCTTCCTCACATGAAAATCTAAATGACCCTGCCAGGACTCAAACCCCAAGTGAGGGGCAGAGTGAGTGTTAGTCAACGACTTTACCCTCTTGGCCACAGAGGCACCTATCATTTTAAATTAGAATCATTATTATGGTATATTTAAATATACCCTATATGGTGTATTAACATTTATCAATCAGGTACATTAAAGACAAAATCAAGAAAATTATAACTATCAATAAAGATGATTAGTATCCCTGTATCTCACCTTGTCTTCATGTTCATGTAATAAGTATAATAAGTCAGGTGCATAATATTTCCGTTACCATAACAACCAGAATTTTTGTTCCGAGAAAAAACAACAACAAAGGGATGTGCAGAATCTCCATCCTGCTATCTATTCATATACCAAGTTTCATAATATTATCTTAAACAGTTTCTAAGTTATCGCGGAATCCAGATTTCTGAACATCCGGACTGACAGACAGACAGATGGAGGGCAAACCTATAGTCCCCTTCAGTGTAAACACTGGTAGGGGTCTAATAAACTATTTTGAGACCCATTTCACTGAACTTTGAACAAAAAATTGCCCATTGGTGCATATTCTAGATATAAAACAGTATTGATTTCTTCCCCAAGAATATGTGTCATACCAAGTTATTTTATTGTTTAAAAAAGAACTTAGAAGTTACTTTATAGAAAAACATTCTAACAACTAAAAAGAAGTTTGTATAAATTTTAGTGAAACAACAATATTGGTTGTACAAATTCAGAGAAAAATAGAAATACAAAACTCATATTGCACAATTCAGAGGCTTCCTTCCATTACCATTTCCTGTCAGTATTTCAATCTTCAAAACTATGTATCTAGCCTCTATTCTGGGTTACTTGTCTTGAAATTGTGGTTTATAAAGTTCCTCTACACAATTACAAGGTAACTTAATTTGATTTAATAAATAAACCATCTAACCCATTTCTAACCAGAACAGTCCAGAAATAGTGGGAGCATCTGTAAGTACCTGACAAACTTTAGCATCTTCATGAGACAATCGAGTGATTACTTATAACAGCAGATCTGTGATTGACCAGAACTGAAACCTCATGCTTACTTATTTATAACTGATAATTTTCCTTTCAAGACTAGAAGGGGTGTTCACATACAGAATCAAAATGTAAATCAACATTATAACAGGTATGTGTAAACCTGATCACATGATATCCAAGTGAAGCTATTGGATAACCAAGTGATTTGCTTTGAATGTTTCTATAAACAAGGGAAGTGTCCAATTACAGGCCTAGTGGTTGAAAACAGGGAACTTCTGGCTGCAGGGCATATGACTCTAAATCTAAATATGGCCTGTCTTAAACCCTACTGGGGTAGTATTGAATATTTCATTACAATACCATACACAAACACTGTTGATCCATTCTGACACATGCTATGGGAACATGAAAACATGGTTCAAATTGTGTGTCTGTGTGTGTGTGGGGGGGTATTTTTACAGGTATTATGTGTTCAAATACAATTACCTAGACTTGGACTCCTATGATTCAGTATTCTATTGGAGCTGCCCTGTATTTGAGCCTTCTTTTAACTGTCAAATGGGAGCTAAGTCTATCTGATGAAAAATAAACTTAAAGATCAGCTGTATTGATGAGGCCAGCTCAAATTAATTTTTTGTTTCAATTTATTGATTGCTTGAATAGTTAGGTAAAAAAAATACTTAGCAAAAACAGAAACACAATATCGGTAATTTGCCAGCAAAACAAAGATACCTACCACCAGGAGGTCACATTAGAGGGCAGCACATAACACAAAATATACCAGCAACACACAGTATAAAATTGATGGTTTCAAAACTTGCAGAGATCAGTTCTGTTGATTGTTAATACATGTATATGCATAGATGGCATTATTTTGATTGTAAACAGCTTAAGCAATTCAATAACTTTAACTAAATCAGTGTCTGCTAATAAAGAAACAAATAGTAATTTACAGGAAAACTGAAATATCATATTACCTTTGCAAATATCAAGAATTTTTTCCATCATCTTATAAAGTTGTAATTGGAGCAACAATCCCATTGAATTCAGTTTAACAGAAACAAAAATCTATATTCATTTTATGCTACATGATGAAATACTATGTTCAATCAGTCTGATAAAATCCATATCCCACAGTGTGAGTGATACAGATCTGCCGGAACTATTGTAATTTTTTTTTTTACTTAATAGAGGGTACGCAGCAGAAGTTAGCATAAAATAAAAAGAAAATTTGTTTTGTTTTGAGTGGATATGGAAGTGATACAAATTTCACATTTTGACTCATGCTAGGCGCTCGATGAGATATATTCAATACCTACCCAAGACAAACAAATATCCTCTATATGTGCATATCATCAACATCATTTTGTATGACACAGGATATACATGTACTATACACCCTTTGATGTTATCAAGCATGAAATAAGTTAAAAATTATTAAGTAAATAAAAAGAGGAAAAACAGCCATTTAAATATTTCAATGTTTATAACAATGAAAGTGGATCAAATATGATAATTTCCCTATTAATATTCATGAAGTCACAGATTTGAACATGAATCTTCATAAGGTAAAGGGCTTACATAGAATTTAGACAAACTTCCATATATGGCACAGTGGAGGCATATGGTAATCTTATTCATCAAGAAAAAGAGAAAAGAAAATGATGAAATAAAAATATGCATTTGGTGGACTCATGAAAGCCTGTCAAAATCTTTTAAAGAATCACAAGATATAAAAAAAAAAAAAAAAAAAGAAAATAACAATAACAAAAAAAAAACACCCCCAAAAAATAAGGTTTCAACAAATTAATGGTCAATTAATTAATTATTCGATAAGGTAATTAATTGTGTACTCAGATACATCATCACTTTGGGAAAACAACAAAAAATCATAAATAAATATTATTATATGCATTAATTTGGAAATTGTAAATAAACATTATCAAATAATTTGCCCTGTCATTAAATGATGGTTAATATACTTGGTACCATTTTCTATTATCTTCTATTGATTTAAAACAATAATTATCTTGACTTTCATATGGGTGAGAGTGGGGATATGAAATTAAGGATAAATAGTCACTTTACCTCTATGGGTATAGGTCCCTCTTAGAAATACAATTTACGAAACAAACAGGCACAAGTGCCCATACATCATCCATATAGCTCTTTATTCTGAGATTCAAATGACATTTTATTGTGATAATGTTCCATTCCACTGGCCTTTAAACTCTACAAGTGAGAGAATTAAAGTGCCTTAACCTATTTCCTCACACATGCTAATAAGGACTGACATATGAGTAAAACCAGATAAGCCTGTAATTAACAAATAGACTGCTCTGGGCCCTGACTTATCAGTCTTCTGACTATATTTTAAACTCAGATTAAGGATTGCAAAATTTGACCCAGCCATGGGGTGAATTGCTCAGTCAACAAGTAACTGGTGTTGAACGCAACACATGAGTCCCGTACCGGTGAGGTGCATAATTTTTCTGTTACCATAGCAACCAGAATTATGGTCCAAAGAAAAAAAAAAAAAGTGACGTGCAAAATCTCCATACCGCCATCTATTCATATACCAATTTTCAAAATATTATCTTTGATGGTTTTTAAGTTATCGCAGGACTAAGATTTCCAGATGGACGGACAGACGGAGGGCAAACCTATAGACCCCACCAGTGTAAACTCTGGTAGGGAACTAAAAAGTTGCAACTGTAATATGTTAATGTTTTCTTTGTGACCTATGCAACAATTTTAGTGAAAACACTGTTTTTCTAGAAATGGTTATCATGTTTGTAGATTTTGAAAGCAAAAAGCAACAGAGAATATATTTATCATCATTGTGTTAAAAAAACAACATATATTATCACCATGATATGTTTTTTCTTCTTACACAATAAAACATACAATAACATTTAATAAGAGCAGTAACAAGTCAAAACAAAGCACATAGAAAAAACAGATCAATTTTGGCAAAAACAATCACATTCACATGAATAAATCAAAAGAAATACTCAATATCAGTATTTCTCAATTTAACATTAACAAATTACATCTTCTTTTATGAAATACCTATGATTTTGATTCTATACATACATTACCATTCTTCACAATTCAAATAATACTTCAAGAATAACTAGAGTCATCATTAAAGGTGATTACTACCCTCGCATACCACCTTGCCTTCATGTAATGCGAGCCTTGGACAGGAAGGGGCGTGGCGGGACGCGACAAGTGCGACTCCAATATGGCCCCTACATCTGTGAAGCAAGGTTATAAACATTGTAAAATCGTCGAAATTTCCATCAAGAGACTTTTTACAGATCGAGATATTTTAGATGTATAATAACTGTGATATGCATCACTCAAAGAGTCAAACCTGTCTTAACCCTTTCCCTCATATAGACTCATTTTGACGCACTCAATAGGTACCACATAAAGCCTGATCTGCAGAAAACCACAGTTAAACCTTACCAAATTTAATTACAAAATCCTCATTTCCAGACCACTGAGGAGCAGCGAACAGCATAAAACCTGATCAGCCTGCGAGTTACTCGCAGGCTGATCTGGTTTTATGCTGTTCGCATAGGTCTTTTCATGGTATCCTCTATGAGGGAAAGGGTTAAGCTGTCAGTCAAGGGAACAAGAGAAAGTGCTCCCTTAACAAAGGCAGTTACTAAATGAAGGTTAGGCAAACATATAACAAAATGCTAGTTTGGTGATATTAAAATTGACTGCTAATTGCAGGTTGACCTCTAAATACAGGTGGTCTGTAGTACAGGTTAATGAACTCTAAACAAACATATAAACCTCTTTACATAATGCAATATTGAGAACAGACTTATGAGTTCAATGAAGTGTGTGACTTAGAGTTTTGACGGTGTCATGTCCATCCCAGTTGTTATTTTGTTAAATCTTGTTAGAAATTAACAAAATTCGGAATGAAACTGTATTAATTTCACATGCAACAATTTGTTAATTTTTATTAAAGGTATTACAATTCTGCAAAATGTGTGGTGGCTGTTTATAAGTATTCTTCAGCACTTGTCTATCCAAAAAAAAAAAAATCGAAGGTCTGAAACTAGAGCTATCAGTGAAGGTGATGAGTACCCCCACTAAAAATCCTCGTCTCAACGCTATGTGAAGAAACGTGCTGATATTAAGTGAAGCGAGTCTGAACGAGATAGGACAGGACGAGATTTGACAGGACTGGACGCACATGATTTTTATGTAGCCCTTACTACAATTTGCGAAATTGGGTAATAATTATTGAAATTCTAACCACACAGTTGATCCTGTATAAGTGGTCACCTGTATAAGTGGTCAATCTGCATTTAGGTCGTTTTAATATTACCAAATTAGCATTTTGGTATATGTTTAAATTCCATTTAGTGGTCATCTCTGTTAAGTGATCAATTTTTATTGCTCCCTGACTGGCCACAAAAGACAGGTTTGAATGTATTTTAAAACCTGACAGAAGTCTATACATGTATAAATATCTGTAAATTTTTTTTTACCTAACATGGTTACAAAATCACAATTTAGGCCATTTTTGTATCCATAAATGACTACACATCATATGCAATAAATATGTATAAGGATACAAATATAATATATTTTACAAGCATTAAGACTTGAGTACTTTCAGAGTGCCATGGTCCAGTGGTCTTATATTGAACAATGGATCAGAAGGGTGTGGGCTTGAAACCCATTAGGAGGGTTAAGATTTTTCATAGCCTTTCCAGGTTCAAAGTACATGTCCAACCCAGGACTGTCGAGAGAGATTAGTATAAGTTGTAAGAACTTGTTTCATAATCAACGTGTAATAAATATGAACTTAATTTTAGTACATCAAATTAATATGGACTTGTTAAGGTAAGTAAGTAAGTAAATCATTAATAGATAATCTCAAAAGTTAGCATACAATCAAGGTCCAGTTAATGTTTCACCTTTACTTATTTCAAGAGATTTTGAAAAGGTACAGGATGCTAAAGTCTTACATATGCATGCATACTGATGATGTTCTCCGTTTGGATAAACGTACATATCAACACAAGCACTTGCCCACACAGATTCCACAAGCTACAATCAATCTAATTAATTCCAGTGTAAAATAAACCAATGTTTACACAATTAGTATAGGAGAAAAAACAAGTAAACGTAATATGATATTCTCCCCTCCAAAATCAAAGTACTAAATGGACTGATCTAACCTGTAATGTTAATCTGTAACATATATTGTTGAAACATTAATTTTCATGGGGATTAATTTTCACTGATTTTGTGGATGGCTCCATCCACACGAAAACTCTTCATACATTAGACTTTATGTTTCTATGAATCCATGAATATGTGTACCAACGAAATTGACTTTATAACAGATTCCACAATAATAAATGCCAATGAAAATTAATGATTTTACAGATATCAAATACAGGCACATATTGTCTTATCTAGGTGCTCCAATGATTGTTGTCCATTTCAAAAACAAATCTCGATGATTTAGTCCATCCATGCCTTATTTCTCCATTTTTTCTTTCCATGTGTAGGCCAAACAACCAACCATAGATTTCTCTGTTAAAAGATAACATCAAATATAAACATATAATCCATGGACCTCTTGAATATTCACAGTTTCTCTTGTTTCACAAGTGTCAAAATCTATTTATAGATCTGCAACTTCTTCCAACGATACTGGATCTCGTACTCATCTTATCTCAGAGCGGTTCTTGATACCGATGATGATAAGTTTTCCATCCCGTAACCCTGCCAGAAGGTGACTGTTGCCGTTGGTCAGTGCTAGACTGTGGATAGGCACGTATAGGGGCAGACTGGTCAACTGCCGCAACCTGCAACATACAATTTTTTTTTTCATATATTTTTTTTTTAAATCAAATATTTGCATGTGGCTCCTAAAACATGTTGGTTGTATGGTATAGGTTGTAAATAGCAGAGGTTTATCTGTACCATGATTATCTTTACTGATATTCTTGACACACCTGCTTACTGAAGCATTTTTATCCATCTATATGTCACCGTGGTCCCACATGTTTCACTGATGAACATACTTACCCAATTGACAGTCAAAGAAATCTTAACACAATAAGAACATTGTGGTAATGTATATCACTGGGACCTGAAGGCAGTGGGTTTGAATCCTGTTGTGGACAATAATCTTTCATTTCCAGGCACAAAGCACTGGTCCAATCCAGGAACCATCGATAAGGATGAGCATAAGTTGTTAAGAGTTTTCTTCTCAATTGTCAAAACAAGAATGTACTTCAGTCTTACAAGTTAGTGAGATAGGGCTTTGATAGTTAAAGATAAAAGCTGACTGTAACACAAAACGTAACCAAGTAATCTGGCATATCATAAATGTAATAAAGGGCAATAATTCTTCCAATAAGCCTGATAAGAGTTATGGTTCTTGCAGCCCAGTATTAGCTTATGATATTGCATAAGTGCAAATGAGTTTTAAAGTCAAAGCTTAGATAGGTGAAGAAGAAAAACTGACCTATGGGCAATACAGTCTAATATTATTTTTATGTAAAAGGGCCATAATTCTTGCAAAGAGCAAGGTAGAGTTATGGTTCTTGCAGACATGGGTCAACATCTGTTGGTGAATATGTGATGCAAATATCAAAGCAATTGCTTTGATAGTTGATGTGAAAAGTTTACCTAAACATAAAACTTGACCAGGGTGAACACAGACGCCAACGCCATCACCGACGACACAAAGGTAATAACAATAGCACATCATTTTTGTTTTTTCAAAAGTCAGCTTAGTTAATAAAAATTGTTTTAAAAGATTCAAATTCAAACATTCATTGGGAAACATACCAGATACATTTTTTAGGCTTCTCCAGTACTTACTTGAATGTTTCATATACAGTGACATTCCCCTGGACATCTCCTGTGATTAGGTGGTCTCCCTTGATGATCATGTGACCCAGCTGATGTTGGAGTTTTTCTGTACAGATGAGTTTCCCATTTAGAGAGTATAAGTGAAGGGAGGTAATCTCCTGAAAAAAATAGAAATTTTACAATCAAGTAATGAAACGGGTGAAAGTATAGAGAGGTCAACTAAAAACTATATGACTTTTACCATTCAGTTAGGGAATAGGTAAAGGGAGGTAATCTTCTGAAATAAAATAAATATTACTACCAAGATGGGAAACAAGTACAAGGGAGGTAATCTTCTGATTTATGAATTTTAAACTCCAGTTGGAAAACAAGTACATGTTCAAGTTAAGGGAGGTAATCTCCTGAAAAATATATGTGAGTTTTTGAGATCTAGATGAGACACAAGCAATGGTTGTGATTATCATAAAGGTATGTAAAACGAACAGACCAAAAATCTATATATCCTGCAATGAAGTTGGCAGGGCATAAAAACTAGCTACTGATAATAAATTCTTTTTCCAACTACATACCTAACATTAATTGTTTAAATTATTTCATGGTGGAAATGAAACTTAGCATCAACAATGATAGTTAGTGTTTTTGCCTGGAATATTTGCAGGACAGAATGTCAGGTCAAAGAAATACAAATAGACAAATATGCAATCATAGCAAGACATAAAGGCCGACAGATTAATACTGATACATAGTTCATACAAATTTTCTGTCAGAAGCAAAATTTAGGGGTTTTTCAAGGCCTTAAAGTTCAAAATTAAGAAATTTCATAAACTGCAACATATAATTTAAATTTTAACCCTTTCCCTCATGTAGACTCATTCTGACGCATCTACCCATTCCCTCATGTAGACTCATTTTGACGCATATACCTGTCGCCTCATGCAGACGCATTTTGACTCAATTACCCCTTCCCTCATGTAGACGCATATGGACGCAGTTGATTTTTAAGTGCATAAATATCAATATAATCTTTTACCATGTTTTAACCAATTATGTTTTTTGAAAACTTTAATCATATTGCAAACTATATGGATGAAAAAAAGATAGTGTTTATTCTTAAAATAAGCAAGAAAATTGCAATAATTTAACCATACTATCGTCTTCGTAGGTCGCAAGTTATTAGGAGAATTCCATTCAGAGGAAGATCGATTATGATTTGAATTATGCACGTGTATTAACTTATTCTTTTAAATAAATACGTTTGATTTGAGTTAAACATAATTTCAATTAAATAAATAAGGTTTACTAAGAAACAAGAGGGCCATGATGGCCCTGAATCGCTCACCTGAGTACCATTGCTTCAACTGATGTCAAGGTTTTTAAACAGACAAGGATTCTGATATAACTTAATCTAAAACATTTTACCCCTGACAATACTACACACCAAATATCTAAGCAATGGGCCATATGGTTTCAGAGAAGACTTGGGCGCAGGGTCATTTATCACCGTAGGGCCAAGACTTTGAAAATCTTTGTAATGAACCATTAGATGCTACTACATACCAAAAATCTTAGCTCTAGGCCTTATTGATTCATAGAAGAAGATTTTTTAAGATTTTCCTATTTAACTCTATGTAAAACAAGTGACCCCTGGTGTGGGGTCATTTATCACCATTGGGCTATGATTTGTACAATCTTGGTAGTGGCCCATAAGATGATGCTACATACCAAATATCTAAGCTCTAGGCCTAATGGATTCATAGAAGAAGATTTTTTAAGATTTTCCTATATAACTCTGTATAAAACAAGTGACCCCTGGTGCGGGATCATTTATCACCATAGGGCTATGATTTGTACAATCTTGGTAGTGGCCCATAAGATGATGCTTCATACCAAATATCTAAGCTCTAGGCCTTATGCATTAATGGAAGAAGATTTTTTAAGATTTTCCTATATAACTCTATGTAAAACAAGTGACCCCTGGTGCGGGGTCATTTATCACCATAGGGCTATGATTTGTACAATCTTGGTAGTGGCCCATAAGATGATGCTTCATACCAAATATCTAAGCTCTAGGCCTTATGCATTAATGGAAGAAGATTTTTTAAGATTTTCCTATATAACTCTATGTAAAACAAGTGACCCCTGGTGCGGGGTCATTTATCACCATAGGGCTATGATTTTACAATCTTGGTAGTGGCCCATAAGATGATGCTACATACCAAATATCTAAGCTCTAGGCCTTATGGATTCATAGAAGAAGATTTTTTAAGATTTTTCTATATAACTCTATGTAAAACAAGTGACCCCTGGTGCGGGGTCATTTATCACCATAGGGCTATGATTTATACAATCTTGGTAGTGGCCCATAAGATGATGCTACATACCAAATATCTAAACTCTAGGCCTTGCAGTTTTGCAGAAGAAGATTTTCAAAGTTTGCATTTTTAAAATCTATTTTTAGCTCCTGTGACCTAATTATGCAATGGACCAGAACCATTTATACAACTTTAGTAGAGCTTCATCCAAGGAACATTCCTGCAAAATATTTTTCAAATTGGCCAAGCCGTTTAGGAGGAGATGTTGTTTGAAGCAATTGTTGACGCCGGACGCACGCACGGACGCACGCACGGACGACGGACGACGGACGCCGGACAAAAGGCGATCAGAAAAGCTCACCTTGAGCACGTTGTGCTCATGTGAGCTAAAAAGGGCTAATTAAAATAACTAGTTTCTCTATATGGGGAGATCGACATAAGAGTTACGTTCTGTTGTTTACAGCGTCTCTTGAGTGGAAAATTACCAATTTAAATCTATTCTGTTTGTGCTATTTTTAAAACAATTACTAATGTCTATAAAAAGATCATAAGTCACGTGCGTAAATCATGGTTGTCCAGATGATTAACTAAGCACAGTGTCGAAATTAATTGATTAGTTAAAAAAAAAAAATAAAAAAAAGAAACCAATCAGAAAATCGAACACAGCAGGAGATCAATCAATTATGGGTAAAGCTAAGTATATATTTGATCTGAAATTACTTTGAATACCATACTCGGCACTTTTCAAAAATATGAATAAAATATTTATTTATGCATCTTTATAATAAAATAAATGTGCCGATATAAAAGGTTCTGAATTAGAACATATCTTTAGGCACTTTGGCAAAACATATTACAAAGGATTTTTATCCTTGCTAGCGCATTTTAGCTATCCAAATTCAAAACGGGAAATTCCCTTCTTTTTTTTTTGTCTTTCTTTTTTCTGGCAACCGGATGTAGAGGTAGAAGGGTGTACATAGTCCTGCATAAGTCCGTACTCAAACTCTAACTTTACTATAAACCTACCCTAAAAACAGCACTCTTTTGCTGTTGGAGGTCCCACTGGCCTGATAAAGTATTAAAACCGAACCCCACCCAATATGAGCCCTGTTGGACAAAATGGTCCAATGGGGACAACATATAAATGTACACCCAGATATCTCAGTTCTCATTTTTGGCTTCCTTTCCAAGGACTTAATCCTTGCTAGCTTATAAAGCTATCAAAATTCAAAATTAGGACATATCCAAGACATTTTCTCATGTACTTGGCTTTTTTGCAGTTAGGGATATATTTATAATAAATTTACTCTTCAACATTAATCAATTGAAATTCAAAATTAAAAGATCTCAGAGTGCCTAGCCGCCTTTGGCTATATGACTTTGGGTCTTTAAATAGTTAATAGAAAAAAAAAAGATTTTGAATTAGTTTGTATGAGAACACTGACGAGTCACAACAGAATAAGAATTTAGTCATCATCTAACCTACAATATATATATCCTAAGTCAGACAATTTCAAATATAAATCCCCTCTCCCAACAGACAGAAAAATAGATATCAGTCTCCTTGTAACCTATTATTTAATGCAATGATTTCTTAATTCAATAAAAAGAAATAAATTTATATACTGTACTTGTTTTATTTACTTTTTGGGGGTCACTTTTTTTTGTGCGTGTTACGCAGATGTTATTAAAAATATATTTCTTTAGGTATAATCTAATATAATGATTCTGTATCTCAGTTCATCAATATGAAAAATATATCAATAGATAGATCTTTCTTTTCTCTACAAACATTTCATTTACACCAAAGATCTATTATGACGGTAAAACAGAGTTTTATAGGCTTAAACTATACAGGTAGACTGAGGTAGTGGCAAATTGACATTATCTCCAGTAGTCCATATGCATATGAACTAGGTCTTCAGCTGGGTTACCTATGGCTAGAGGCTTATCAGTACACTGATAGCAGTATGGAGCCTGGTGGGGTGTAATGCAATGTTGGCTATTAGGGAAAGGGTTAAGGCATGTAACGGATGAACCTGGATTTTTTTTAACAATCTTATAACATTTTTTAATGATTAATATTGAAATTTCAAATTCAAGCTTTTTCAAGATCTTTCAGTTAATTTAAGGATTTTTCAAGGGAAAAGTTGTTTTTCTAGACAGACATCAAATTCAAGCATTTTTCAAGACCTGTGCGAATCATGTGATAAATTGATGAACAAATGTATGAAGCTACCTGTGAGTCAATGGGCAGCGTTTCCTGGCAGCAGACGACAATGTGTCCCATGTCATCAACAGAGATAAAGGGAATGTCCAACCGGTACCCAGCCTGTCCTGGGGGTCGCAAAGTGCGCATATAGTGTCCCTTCCGAACTGTGTGAATCATCACTGTCCCGTCCTGTAACACAGGCAGAAGGATTTTCTGTTATAACCTTTCATCTTATTATTCAAATTTTATAATCAAGACAGAGCAAGTGCCCTACATGAACAAATTTCTCACCCATATATACAATTAAATGGTCAGCCCTCAACATGTTTATTTATTGGGTTTAATGTCCTGTTGACAGAATTTCAGTCATTTGGAGACTATGTCCAATTTAGACAGATATAGTGCAGCATGTCGCTGTAGACCACACCCAGTCACATTATCCTGACATCACGCCAACCAGTCCTGGAACTACCCTTATATGCTGAGCCATAAAGCATATGGATTGGACAATTTCTTGGTCGACTCTCCAGATATTATACACCAAGACATGCGAATGGCAATAGGTTGAAAAACTCCAAGTTTTCAGAGAACACAAAATAATGATCAACAATTTAGTGGCTTTACTGCCTGTATTTACCTTGCTGGCTGACACTGCCGTGTCCAGTTCAATCGATATGTGGACAGCGGTCACTTCATCGTCGTGGCCATACAGGGTCTGTAGCGGCTTGATACTGACATTCTGACTGACCCCACCCTGCAATGGTCAGTGTATGTATATACACTTTTACAGAGAGAGCGAGAGCAGGAGTATTACCATACTTTAACCTGTTACGCTTGAATTGGCTTTTTACCTCATGAATATTCATGTAAATGTATGACTTGATTTATATCCATTTACTGAATTTCAAATGGTACACGAAATAGTGGATTTTTCTTTGCAAAGCAGACTATGTAGAATCTGAGCTACACTGTTATATGAGCAAATAGATAAAACCCTGATCAGGCATTTCCTCCAGGGGCAGTCTGATTTAAGTCTGCTGTTTGCCAATGTGTCAAAATGAATTTATATGAGGTACAAGTTTTAATGTAAGAAGCATATCTTCTTTTAACAAAAAAACTTGTTACAAAATTACTGTGTATGTAGAAAGCTGCTGGAAACACCTTATTTCCTAAAGATGTACTGGCATAATCTCCTGCTTTTATAATTTTTCTTAAAAAGTCATGTAGACTTCTATTAAACTTGAAAAATCATCACATTCGATGCAGTTCTAAACTGTCCATGGAAATACCTGTGTAATGAATCACGTTCTGAAAATGACAAACCTAAAACCAGAACTTTACAATGTTCATTTTGACATACATATCATCATACCTAACCATAGACACATGTAATGAAGTGTTTGTTTTGTTTTTTGTTTCATATTTCTTTAAGTGCACTTATATATTGATTATTGGTATATATAAAATTCAAAAATTCAATTTAAAGCAGCTCTTTCACAGAGGGTCTTTGATAAAGAATTTGATTTTTACAATGTATATGTGTTTTATGTCTATCAATACCCATCTACAGATGCATGGTCAACCGATACAACCATTCATAATAATAGAAAACCCCCCCCCAAAAAAACAGGGGGTTTCCCATCACAGACGGTATTGAAACTATATTTAGAATTTAAAAACCTATATTTCTATTTTCATTTGCAGTCACTTGGCTGGAAACATTCACTCTTTGTGCATAGTCTAACTCTATTGGCTACACTTAAGAAATTGCTACCCTGACTGGTCAACATGCCATGTTGCAGAACATATCATGTGGTACCGCAAGCACCAGTGCTTTGGGGATATCATGTTCTATATTTAACCAATTTTGATTTAAGTTGTGTTTATGAAAATAGTGTTTTCCCATGCAATGTGACCTACACTTGTTGAGTTTATTTTTCAAGAAACAAAGACTTCATAAACATTAACAAGGGAGAGTAGAAAATTATTTTTTTAATTTCTACTGACCATCTGTAAACAAGCTGCTTTTGGTCATATCCAGGGGAGACAATCCAGATGTGAACCTACCTGTTGATTGACCAGCCATACCATGCAAGTTGTGTCCCTTGATCCAGTGATAAGATGGCTACCACAATAATCTAGAGCCAGACATGTAACTATATCTGAAACATAAGTATGGACCACAGTTACTGTCAGAGGTAATTTGACATCAAACTTGTTTATGTGATTCTTAACCCTTTACCTCATGAATATTCATGTACATAATACAATTATGAATATTAAACAAGAAGTATTCCTGCTGAAAAGCATGGCAGGAAAAGTGTGACAGAAAGATTGACAGACAACAGAGAAGTGACACCTATGCTTACAGCGGGTGAAACAATTACTGAACTTAAAAGTGGTATATGACACAATGAGTTTTTCTTTGCCATACAGACTTATAAATAAATAACATATAAAATGATACAGCAGGATTTTTTTTCCTCACTTTTGTATTGTAATAACCAACTTCCTGTAGCAGTGTGGACTAGACGTACTTTGTAAGATAAAAATGTGGAACTCCCAAATGCCTAGGACTATTTTCCTATTTATTATCCTTGACCAATATTTTATACAGTCAAACATTTTTAGCAAGTTTATTGAAGATCTGAAGAAAAAAAAGACTAAAGAGAGTGGACAAAACTTAAATGTCCAATTTTGACTAATTCAAGGGCCACAATCCTTAGGTGCCTAAAGCTATTTGGCTTGTTATTAAACTTGGCCTGAATTTTATACCTATAAACATTTTCAGAAACTTAAGGGAATATCCAATGAAAACTATTTGAGAAAAGAGCAGACAAAAAAAAAGGGTGACTGAAAAAAAAGTGTGACAGCCAGACTGACTGACTGACTGATGGACAAGTTGATTACTATAGGGCACTCAAATGAAGGTGTGAGTGCCCTATAGTAACCTACATACGTCAGGACTCACCTATGTGCCTGCATATATGGTTGACTTTCTTGCCCTTGCTGACATGGTACACCTGGAG
The DNA here is from genome assembly GCA_021229015.1 of Solen grandis. Lineage (NCBI taxonomy): Eukaryota > Metazoa > Mollusca > Bivalvia > Adapedonta > Solenidae > Solen > Solen grandis. The sequence continues at coordinate 40,826,817 of CM037793.1, forward strand.
GCTGTTGTCCCAGTGACCTCCAGAGAACAGAAGCTTGGAATCATGGGATACCACAAACAGTTTTGCATCTACCTTCAGGCCTGGCGCAAATGGACAGCTAAACTTCTTCTTTGTTCTGTCAAAATATCATCTTCACTTTTATCATCTTTATACGTGTATTTCAAAATCATATTTTACAAAGAGACAAAAAAAACAAAACAAAAAAAACACACCTATAATGTACATGTATTCCGTGTTGACACAGAAAAAGGGCAATAATTCTGACAAAATTCTTGACACAATTGCAGTTGTTTATTAATTGGTCTTATCATGATAAATCGGGGCCTCCATGGCCGAGAGGGTAAAGTCGCTGACTTTAAACACTCACTCAGCCCCTCACTGCATGTGTTCGAATCCTGGCAGGGTAATTCAGATTTTCATGTTAGGAAACCTTCCAGCTGGCATGCAGTAGGTCGGTGGTTCTACCCAGATGCCTCCATGCATTCAGGGTCTTCCTCCACCTGTGAATAGCTGAACGTCGGTATATGACTGAAATACTGTCGAAGTCACGGTAAACTCAAATAGCCAAGTCAAGTCATGATAAATCATTATTCCATGTGTGAAAGAAATTTCACAGGTTACCATTTTTATGAATTGGTCTAGTCATGACATTAAACTATGTGTGAAGGAATATCAACAAGTTACCAATTTTAAAATAATGTGAAAGCAGGACAGGATGTGAGTGAACGTGACATGACAGGACTCTGTGTTGTGTCGGTATCATAAATGATTCTTGGTTTGCCAAGTTTTAATATTTCAGGCATCTTGAGACATAAATCACATGGAATTCCAAATTGACGAGTGAATTGCATGAATTACTTTAAAATGTGAGATAATCAACTTTTGAGAACATGATATACAACTAATTTGTATATAATTCAAGTCAATACCATGAATGGTTATTGAGATATAATGTTAATAGTAACTTGCATGCAAAACTTTTACCAAACGCTGCAATGCCAACACTGATGCAAGGGTGATTGCAATAGCTCTCATATTCTTGAGAATAGTTGAGCTATGAACATATAAGGATAGGTCCAGGATAATGTGACTGGATGTGGTATCAAGCCATATGTCTGACAATTTGTGTGAAACTGCAGTGTGGTGGCACTATATTATCTTGCATAAAGTACACATAGTCTTCAAATTACTAAAATGTTGGCTGAACCCAATAAACAAACAAACAAAAACTGTATCAGATAAATTTCTCACTACACCTTCCAAGTGTGTGTGCCTATAAAACCAACCTTGGATTGGACACTGATGGGTCCTTCTCAAACGTGAAGTAATTGGATATGGACTTGTCGTACGGTAACCAGCCATGCGTACCGATTATCCCCTCTGTAGATACTGTCACCTGAAGTTTTACATGTCAGACATTCTTTATCTCATGCATATTCATGTAGAAAGAAATGATGTGATGAATATTTCATGTTATTTATTTTCAGCGGTATATATATGAAACAATGAATTTTTTTAAATCTGTCAACGTTATAAAACAGAGTCAAATATAATGTTGAGTCCAGGCCCTTTGTTCTTGAAAATAATAAAGTTATTAAATGGACATTGTTTGAGTATAAGTATGAAAATCATGTATAAGTACCATTTTTTATTTTTTGAGAACATAGGACCAGGTCTTTGGGCCCAATTCACTAAATCTTTGTATGTAAAAAATCCTGGTATATGTAATTTTACAGACATAAAATAACACTGTTCTAGTTAATCCCCCGCCGCGAAGCGGGAGGGGGGTTATAGGAATGCCCTTCGTCCGTACGTCCGTCCGTCCGTCAGTGTGTCCGAAACATTTTCGTGTCCGCTCCATATCTCATGAACGCTTGGACACATTTTCTTCAAACTCAGCTAAAGTGTTAACCTCATTGAGCTGATGTGCAGAAGGCATGTGGCGGTCACGCTGGCTCAAGGTCAAGGTCATACTTGAAGGTCAAATGTTATTTTCGTGTCCGCTCCATATCTCATGAACGCTTGGACACATTTTCTTCAAACTCAGCTAAAATGTTAACCTCATTGAGCTGATGTGCAGAAGGCATGAGGCGGTCACGCTGGCTCAAGGTCAAGGTCATACTTGAAGGTCAAATGTTATTTTCGTGTCCGCTCCATATCTCATGAACGCTTGGACACATATTATTCAAACTAAGCTAAAATGTTAACCTCATTGAGCTGATGTGCAGAAGGCATGAGGCGGTCACGCTGGCTCAAGGTCATACTTGAAGGTCAAATGTTATTTTCGTGTCCGCTCCATATCTCATGAACGCTTGGACACATTTTTTAAACTCGCTAAAATGTTAACCTCACTGAGCTGATGTGCAGAAGGCATGAGGCGGTCACGCTGGCTCAAGGTCAAGGTCATACTTGCAGGTCAAATGTTATTTTCGTGTCCGCTCCATATCTCATGAACGCTTGGACACATTTTCGTCATGATATATATATAAAGTTTTTAATTGAGTTACACATGTATTTTGTGGTTACCTAACACATCCTATACTTCATTGATGTTCACTTTTTGTACTGTTTCCCATGTAAAACTTGTCAGTAAACTTTTAATATATGTGCCTCCGAATTCTGAGATCCATACATAACTCCGGAAAGTTTAATTGTCTTAAACTGATCTTCTATGTCTGCTACAACCATGCCAGGTTAAGGTGAACATAATCCTATGACCAAACAAATTCTAATATTTGGCCAGCGGCGGGGGATATAGCTGTCCTTTGGACTGCCTTGTTTTTTTTGTTTTTCATTACAATTGATGACTTAGTATAACACACACCATGCCTATTTACCCCCATGTAGAGGATTTTTTAACCCCAAAATTGGCCATGAATCTCCAAAATTGTAGGGACACTCTATATGAAGGGATACAAATTTAATGATAAACAGCAATTATACCCCCAGTTACAAATCTCAATGGGCACCCTGAAACAACAAAATGGTTCATCTTTCTTCATACTTAAATGTGCAAATAAGACATAGTAGGCAAAATAAAGAGCAAAATTCTCTATATGATAAACGTCAAATTTGATCATACAAAGACAAAGTTAAGTGAAAAAGGCCCCATAACACTAGATAAATGTAAAGCCTTATGCAGGATCTACACAGTGTTAACCCTTTCCCTCATATAGACTCATTTTGACGCACTCAAAAGGTATCACATAAAGCCTGATCTGCAGAAAACCACAGTTAAACCTTATCAAATTTAATTACAAAATCCTCATTTCCAGACCACTGAGGAGCAGCGAACAGCATAAAACCTGATCAGCCTGCGAGTTACCCGCAGGCTGATCTGGTTTTATGCTGTTCGCATAGGTCTTTTCATGGTGTCCTCTATGAGGGAAAGGGTTAAGCAATATAAAGAAATTACTATCCTAGTATGAAACCAGAACCATCACTAGATATGATTAATACTCCCACATCCCACCTTGTCTTTGTGTTGTATGAATGCAGGACATGATGGGACTAGATACACAAGAATGATTCCTATAATGCTATCACTTCTGTGAAGCAGAGATAAAATAAAGCAGGCCAGGTGATGACAGTGTTACCATGGTATCAGGCATCCCGTGCTGTATGATGGAGCGTATCTGACTGCGGGGTACTGTGACGTAGGTCAGGGGGTCTGTCTCCACGGAAACCTGACAACATACACATACATAAAGTATTCACTTTAATATCAAAGAGGGGAGAGAAGCAAGCATCAGTTAGGGGGGGGGGATAATTCTTCAGAAATGTACAAAATACTGTGGTCTATTATCACAATGAACTAAAATGAGCACATTAAACAACCAGAAACGAAATACAGTGAACTTGACGGAAGACCGTTTACATATAATTTCAACTTCCCTTTACATATTCAACAAAAATAGCATAAATAAATATTTTCATATATCACTTAAAACCTAAAAACATCCTGCAAGTCAATGGAGAGAAATGAAAATACTGCAGTGCACAAAATGTAGTAGCCTTTGACTTTATTCTGAGAGACCACTGGGATTAAGTGCACCATGGTCTAGTGGAAGCATACCCGACTGTGGACCTTAAGGTTGTGGGTTTGAACACTGTTGTGGGCAAGAACTTTTCAAGACCTTCCCAGGCACAAAGTACTGGTCCAACCCAGGAATCCTAAAGAGGGGGTAAATTAGAAGAACTTGTTTCCCAATTGATATAAATAAACAAGTTTCTATAGTATTGTTTGTCTTCCGTATATGAGTTATTTTGAGACTATCTATCGTACAATATCACCCTGTAAACAAAAGTTGTAATACCACACTCTGTCACATTATCTGAACACTGAGTCAACCAGTCCTGAAACTATGCAGAGCACCAAGCTAGGGCGATATACCAATACTAAATCTAACAACTTTTAATATCAAACCACAACCACCCTTTTACAGGATGACTGCCCTAGTCCCTCTGCCACTAAGATCAGTATAAATATACCCAGGGCTGACATTGAAACTATTCTAACTGCATATAGAAATAGAGGAGATAGTACAGTTTTGCAGTCACCCCCTGTTATATGAACATAGCAATGTGATGAAACTTTACAGTTTTTAGCATAGATGATTTAAGCCATGACTTTCCCATTCATGACTAGTTCCAACAGTTCACAAACAATATTCAAAAACAAAACCATGTGCTCTTTTGAGTAAACCAGATCAATCATTGACTACCTATTATCCCAGTGTCACTAATGGATAGCCTGTAAGTCATTTTCAACACATCTGTCACTTAAGTCCTATCAGGTCCTTATCACTCCTTCAATTTCTATTTGATATTTCTTTTCACAGTTTAAGGATACTCATGAATACTTGTAAATGTATAGATCAAGTAAAATCATGCATATAAAAACACTTTACAATATTTTCTGTATCGCTAATTATTATTTATTTCAAGCCCAACTCCAAGAAATCAGTACAAACATAAGACTCACCTCAACAAAGTAGACCTTCAGCTGATCAACAAAATAGAATATACTCAAGTGCCTGTCTGTCTTTGATGCCTTGGCAACCACTTCCTCAAACAGCATCCTCTTGGGGTGGGGATCCTGGATTGTGTAGGAATAGAAAGCGTTCCCATGGTTATTGTTACCGATTTTTCAAATTTTAGATGAAAACATTCAAACTCTACATTTTCTCATTGTACAAGGATTATTTTTCTTTAAGGACATCAGCTGCTCACTGTCAGACCAGAGAGAGAGAGAGAGAGAGATTAAATTTTATAAGTTTAGCAGAGTTATCTACTCATAACAAATGTACTGATGAACAAACAGTATAAAACCAGATCAGCCTGCATGTTAGTTAATCACTACTTAAATACTTAGTGGCATATTCCATCTCTCTTGTTTCACTCATAAAAATACCAAAAATATTTAATTTCTGAACAAATATTGTTATTTAAGACAATAATTCATGACAATTTAGTTGAAATGCGTAATTCAGTAATAGCTGAATGCTTTTCTACCTACCGTAATTTAAGAATCTAAGTCTTATTTAGCACTAGGTACTGTTGGTGTAAATTCCCACCTGGTTGTAAACTACAGATACTGATATTGCCCAAGAGGTTTAACCCTTTCCCTCATAGAGGACACCATGAAAAGACCTATGCCAACAGCATAAAACCAGATCAGCCTGTGAGTAACTCGCAGGCTGATCAGGTTTTATGCTGTTCGCTGCTCCTCAGTGGTCTGGAAATGAGGATTTTGTAATTAAATTTGGTAAGGTTTAACTGTGGTTTTCTGCAGATCAGGCTTTATGTAGTACCTACTGAGTGCGTCAAAATGAGTCTATATGAGGGAAAGGGTTTAAGGTTAAACAATAGCTGATAGTCCAGGGTAGGTGAAATGGGATAAACTGAAAGTCAATGTCACCTTGAGCAGCTGGCAGGGTGTCTGGCCAAAGTTGTTTATCATTCCTTCGATGGCTTTCCTCTCTGTCGGATCCTTCACTGCATCCAAGTCCACTGCCCCTAGAAAAACAAGTAACTGGTGTTGCACACAACACATAAGTCCCCTACCAGTGAGGTGCATAATTTTTCTGATACCACAGCAACCAGAATTTTGGTCCAAGAAAAAAGAATCATCATACTGCCATCTATTTATTTACCAAGTTTCATAATATCATCTTAAACGTTTTTTAAGATATCGCAGGATCCAGATTTCCAGACATCTGGACAGACAGAGGGATGGTCAAATGGACAGACAGACGGAGGGCAATCCTATATTCACCTCCTGTGTTAACAACGGTAGGGGACTAAACGCAGAAGAAATTGACCAATTACAGGTCGTGCCTCCTCGTGTTATAAATGTATAGCCACTCGTTAAATGGAATTACACTATTATATCTATAAAATCTTAAATATGAATTTCAAAGTATCTTTATAAAAAGTTTCAGCAAAAATTAAATTTTCTGTATGTATGAAAATAATAGTAAAGCAAGAGTAACACTTTAATACCCCTTGCAATAAATGACAATGGCATAAAAAAACTGAGATGAGAAAGGCCTCCCCTCTCCCTTAAATGAAACATATATAAACTAGAACTGTCGCCTAAGGGCTTACTAATACCCCCCCGCACATACCTATGGATATACCTATGTCTATGGATAAATATCATTAAGATTCACTGAAATCTATCAATGGAAGAAAATTGTAAAACAAATACCATCAAAGGGACATATCTTTAAAACAGGGGGGAGGGGGGGGGGGGTAACCCAATGTTATATAGAAAAAGCGCTACTACAATGTCTAAGGTTGAATGACAGCAAGTTTCATTGAAATCCCTCCAGTAGTTTAGGAGGAGTAGTCTGCAGAAAATTGTAAAGCAAAAATCATCAAAGGGGCATAACTTGGAAAATAGGGGAGGTAACCAAATGATATATAGATAACGCGCTTAAACAATGTCTAAGGATCACTGCCAGCAAGTTTCATCAAAATCCTTCCAGTAGTTTAGAAGGAGTAGTCCGCAGAAGTTTGTAATGCAAAAATCATCAAAGGGGCATAACTTGGTAAATAGGGGAGGTAACTCAATGCTATATAGATGTCTAAGGATCATTGCCAGTAAGTTTCATCAAAATCCTTCCAGTAGTTTAGAAGGAGTAGTCCGCAGAAGTTTGTAATGCAAAAATCATCAAAGGGGCATAACTTGGTAAATAGGGGAGGTAACTCAATGCTATATAGATGTCTAAGGATCATTGCCAGCAAGTTTCATCAAAATCCTTCCAGTAGTTTAGAAGGAGTAGTCCGCAGAAGTTTGTAATGCAAAAATCATCAAAGGGGCAAAATTGGGAAATAGGGGAGGTAACCAAATGATATATAGATAACGCGCTTATACAATGTCTAAGGATCATTGCAGCAAGTTCATAAAATCCTTCCAGTAGTTTAGGGAGTAGTCCGCAGAAGTTTGTAATGCAAAA
>CM037793.1:40834379-40855061 GCA_021229015.1 Solen grandis
CGGGGTTAAAACGTCCGCCTCGGAGCGGAAGGTAGTGGGTTTGATCCCCGGCCGCAGCATTCCAAAGTCGAAAAAATGGTATGGTATAGCTCCCTTGCTTGGCACGCAGCAAAAACGGGTAGTTCCAGCCCTGTTGGCCCAGTGTCAGGATAATGTGACTGGTGTGGTTATCATGCCACTGTCTACGGCGGGATACTGCAGTGTGGCAGCAATATATCTGTCTCAAGTAGACATCGTCTCCAAATGACTGAACAACTGTCGGTGGGACGTTAAACCCAACAATCACTTTCTATCTATTTTCCTGATTCATTTTTAATCCCCCGCCGCGAAGCGGGAGGGGGTTATAGGAATGTCCTTCGTCGTCCGTCAATCTGTCCGTCCGTCAGTCCGTCAGTGTGTCCGAAACATTTTCGTGTCAGCTCCATATCTCATGAACGCTTAGACACATTTTCTTCAAACTTGGCTAAAATGTTAACCTCATTGAGCTGATGTGCAGGAGGCATGAGGCTGTCACGCTGGCTCAAGGTCAAGGTCATACTTGAAGGTCAAATGTTATTTTCGTGTCCGCTCCATATCTCATGAACGCTTGGACACATCTCTTCAAACTCGGCTAAAATGTTAACCTCATTGAGCTGATGTGCAGGAGGCATGAGGCGGTCACGCTGGCTCAAGGTCAAGGTCATACTTGAAGGTCAAATGTTATTTTCGTGTCCGCTCCATATCTCATGAACGCTTGGACACATTTTCTTCAAACTAGATAAACCTAGAACCTAGATAAAAACACATTCAAGAACTACAGACCTGTCTCAAACTTACCATTTGTGTCCAAAGTGCTTGAAAAAGTGGTGAGCGCTCAACTTGAAGAACATTTAGTTCAAAACAACCTACATGAAGAAAACCAATCGGCATATAGAAAATTTCATTCAACTGAAACTGCCTTAGTTAAAGTACAAAATGATATCCTTCATTCCCCGATCAGAATAATGTTACAATCCTTGTACTTCTGGATTTGTCAGCAGCCTTCGATACGATTGACCATGCAACACTATTAAACCGACTGGAGAATGACTTTGGGATTGCAGACAAACCTCTTTCCTGGGTGAGGTCATATCTATCTGGTCGTTCACAAACAGTGTGTATCGATGGAAAACTATCAAAACCTGTTCATATGAGTTTCAGTGTTCCACAGGATCAGTACTTGGTCCAAAATTTTACACAAATTACACAAAACCCATTTGTGACATTTGTAGGAAACAGGGGCTCGAACATCATTTCTATGCTGATGATTCCCAGTTGTACATTTCTTTCAAACCTATCGATAAAGCAAATGAAACTGTAACAATAGCCCGAGTTGAAAACTGTCTCCAAGAGATTGAGTCGTGGATGAACTGCAATATGCTGAAATTAAATGCAGAAAAGACTGAGGTTATTGTATTTAGTTCAAACCGGAATGCTGCACTTGTAAAAGACATATCTGTCAAAGTTGGGGATTCTGTGATCGTCCAATCTCCATCTGTCAGAAACCTTGGTTCAATGTTGGACTCCAACATGACTATGGATCAACATGTCATTGCGGTCAGCAGGTCGTGTTATGGGCAGATACGCCAAATTGGTCACATCAGAAAATATCTAACAGATGATGCAACAAAGGTTCTAGTGAATTCCCTTGTAACCTCGAAAATGGACTACTGTAACTCTCTTCTGCAGGGAACACCAAAGAGCATTTTAAACAAGTTACAAAATGTGCAGAATACAGCTGCTCGGCTGATAACAAAAACCTCTCGATATGACCATATAACCCCTGTTTTGAAAGAACTTCACTGGCTTCCTGTACAAAGTAGGATTCAATACAAAATTCTCACTTTAACCTACAAGGCACTGCACAATGAAGCACCAACTTATATCAAGACAATGTTGGAAATCTACCAGCCAAAAAGACAGTTGCGATCTCAGAGTGATTCTCTCAAACTTGTAGTACCAAAATGTCGGACTGTGACATATGGGGATAGATGTTTCGCATATGCTGCACCAAAACTCTGGAACTCTCTTCCTATCGGAATTAGACATTTAAACACAATGGATTCTTTCAAAAGGGCATTAAAGACACACCTTTGCCTCCAAGCATATAGAAATTGATATTTGGATACTTTTGGTTTGTCATCTTTTGGATGACATCAGTTTCAGTTGGTCACTACTGTATTTGGTTGTCATCTTTTAGATGACATCAGTTTCAGTTGGTCACTACTGTATGGATTTTGGTTGTCCTTCAACTGTTCTGATTGGTCACTACTAGTGATTTCTGTCCAAGGACAGTTATTCGACTTGACTGTTACAGTGTCACAACTGAGAACTGAGTCCGCTTCTGGCTAGGATACTTGACTTTTAGTCAGTTACTACTAAGGATTTCAGTCTGTTGATAGTTAGCTGACCTGACTGTTAACCGGTAACTGTTACACATGTATTTTGTGGTTACCTAACACATCCTATACTTCATTGATGTTCACTTTTTGTACTGTTTCCCATGTAAAACTTGTCAGTAAACTTTTAATATATGTGCCTCCGAATTCTGAGATTCATACATAACTCCGGAAAGTTAAATTGTCTTAAACTGATCTTCTATGTCTGCTACAACCATGCCAGGTTAAGGTGAACATAATCCTATGACCAAACAAATTCTAATATTTGGCCAGCGGCGGGGATATAGCTGTCCTTTGGACTGCCTTGTTTTAATTAAATATTTTCTAACTTTTGTTACTTTTTTATATACTTAAGTTTCCAGTTATGATGCAAATACAACGATGAATTGCGTGTTGTCAAAATGCATATACAAAACAATAATTTATCAAATATGTCATGATTCTTTATCTGGAAAAAGGGATATGAAGTTGAAATAATTAAATTAAAATTTTAACCTCCGTTTCACCTTACTCTGGTGTATTAATAGAGAAACACATAGCTCAATGACGGTTAGTAGTGAATGGGAAACGCTCTATGTTTAAAACATTTGCATGTTAAATTAATAACACCATTTTTTTCTAATGATCATTCCATTGATTACAAAATATATCAGATTTGCATATTCAGCATGATCCTCGTCAGTTACTCGATGTCGCCATAAACGAATCACGAGTACACTAATCGCTGACGTTGCAGATAACGCCATTTTATATATTATTTTTCATTAAAATAATATCGTTATAAACTTTAATGGGCATTTAAACCATCATATATAACACACAACATCAAAATAATTGGAAATATATTACAAGCAAAAAATACGGGTTTCAACAAGATAACGTTACTACAATAGGCATGCTGTTGGGGAACTTGTTGCAATTTGTCACAGCCTTTTGTTTGTAGTCCGAATGTATGCGTTCCGTTGAAAAAATAAATTCTTTTTCTATCTAGATGACTGCTGTCAACGTAGTACGAGCATTAAATTTTGTAGTTTTTTTTTTTTTTTTTTTTTTTTAAATAACGAACAGCCAACGAAAAGTTATGTCATGTTTGTTGTAAATCAGATTTAACGTCTGTTTCTACGTATCACCGCCCACGCAAACCACCGTTATAATGTGTGTGCACAGTTCACCACTTGGCGGGAAGGCAATAAACACTCCGCCAGTATTTAGCGACCATCTCAGAAAAATCCTTGGCCGAGCGGTTACAGTCGTGGACTACAAATCTCTCAGCCCCTCACCGCTGTGGGTTCGAATCCCGGTAGGGACTTCGGATTTTTCATGTGAGGAAGCCTTCCAGTTGGCTTGCGGTAGGTCGGTGGTTCTACCCGGGTACCTCCGTGACTCGGGGTCTTCCTCCACCTGTAATTAGCTGGACGTCGCTATATGATTGAAATACTATCGCAGCGACGGTAAACCCCAATACAACTACAACAACAGAACAAGCCTTACGAAGAACTCAAACCTCTGTCTTTCCGCTCTATGGGCGGATCACTAGTCTGCAGAGACAATGTGAATATTTACAATAAATTCCCAACCTATACTTTAAAATAGCATGTCCAAACCCGGGCCATATTAACGCAGTCTAAGAAGTCCTATATGGATCTTGTACACGTCCATAACTGGAAAAGGACCCTTCTCCAGCGATCCCGGAAATGCTCGATAAGCTTCTATTGAACACAGCGCGTTTCGTAACGTCTGCACGGTTGCCTAGATAGTCACCCGTTATTGATACATCACAACTTGGAAGTGTCATGATACGCATTCCGTACAGTAGATGAGACGGCGTCAGGGCTTCTAATATCAGAAGTGACGTATGACAACGGACGATCATTCATGACTGCTTCCGCTTCTGTGAGGATAGCCTGCAGGGTAATGAAACTAACATAGGAGCGGCCTAATACCTTCTTCAGAACTTGTTTGGTCAGGCCAATCATCCAGTGTGTTACATTTAGGAAAGTAGGAAAGTGACTGGAAAACCATATCCTTAACAGTTTAAGTGTAATTGCAGTATTGTAAGAAGCGTAATTATTAGGCTACATCGGACATTGTGTTGGTTTTCGTAAGTGGCAAAAATTAAAGTTGAGAGAAAGAAAGAAAAAGACAAATAATACTCGGAATCAACATTAGCATAACCCATTTTGACATAAAAATGGCAAATAGAGAAAGAGAGAGGGAAATAGAAGGCAAGTAGAGAGAGAGAGGTAATTGATTATAGGAAACCACATTAACATAATCATTTTGCACAAAAAAAAATAAAACTAGATGTCATTCGTCTGAACGAATGATAGGACTTTCTGCAACCTGTGTTAATGCAAAAAGCAGGAGATAGAAGTTTCATGTAATGACTCACCTCTGGTAGTATTTCATGTTCATGCTGAACAATTGACATTATATTCCACGAAAAATAAGCGTTTAGTTACGAAGAAAAAAAAATAAGTAGCAGTAGTAGTAGTATGCTTATGACGTCATATAACGTCACGACTCAAAATATATGTAGAAATTATGCAGAACTACAAACTGTGTAAGTTTCAACTTTCTATCTCATCCCGAAGTTCTTTAACCCTAAAATGAAATTTTTGGTCCTATGTTCGAATCTTATTTCATCCACAATACTTCGGTTTTTCGGAATTAAGGTTAGCTGACAAAATATTCACACCTTAGTTTCAAGATGTACCATCTGTAAAAATTTGAAGAAAATCTGATCATAAATGGCATTCTATACCGCCATAACTCTATAATTTTCATTATTCTGAACAACTGGTATCATGTCGAAATCATTGCCCTAAAATAAAAATTAAAAAGTATGCTTATGACGTCACATGACGACATTTGACGTCAGGACTCAAAATATATTAAGAAATTATGAGGAACTGCAAACTGTGTAAGTTTCAACTTTCTATTTCATCCTGAAGCTCTTTAATCCTAAAATGAAATTTTCGGTCCTATGTTCGAATCTTATTTCAGCCACAGAACATTGGTCTTTTGGAATTTCGGTTAGCTGGCAGGAAATGCACACCTTAGTTTCAAGATGTACCATCTGTGAAAATTTGAAGAAAATCCGACCATAAATGGCGGCTGTAGAGCGCAAACACCAATTTTCACTAATTTTAGCTGTGACGTCACATGACGTCATAGGGTGCTGAAGATGCTTTTGTTCAAAAGCGCATACTTTATTGTCATAACTCTGAAAATTTCATTATTCTGAACAACTGGCATGAAGTCGAAATAATTGCTCTAATATGAAAATTAAGAAGTATGCTTGTGACGTCACATGACTTCATATGATGTCATAACTCAAAACAGATGTAGAAATTCTGCAGAACTGCAAACTGTGTAAGTTTTAACTTTCTATCTCATCCTGAAGCTCTTTAATCCTAAAATGAAATTTTCGGTCCTATGTTCGAATTTTATTTCAGCCACAGATCTTCGGTCTTTCGGAATTTCGGTTAGCTGACAGGATATGCACACCTTAGTTTCAAGATGTACCATCGGTGAAAATTTGAAGAAAATCCGACCATAAATGACGGCTGTAGAGCGCGAACACCATTTTTCACTATTTTTAGTTGTGACGTCATGTGACGTCATAGGCTGCTGATAATCATTGAAATCAAAATTTCCTCACGTGACTAATAACCCATAAAAATTTCATCGTCCTAGGACTATTGCAACATATTAAAATAAGCGTTTAGTTAGGAAGAAGAAAAGAATAATAATAATAAAAAAATGACGTCACGTGACGTCATATGACGTTTATTTTCACATAATTGTTAGACACTCAGAGACCTACTAACTGACAAAAATTCAACTTTCTATCTCAAATAGGACAGTTTTTTATAAGCATTTAAAAATTGACGTCCTTGGTTCGAATCTTGGATCCGCCATAGATGCTTGGACTTTTCGAATTTTGAAATTCGGACACCGGTATACACAATAAGAACGTAATATACACATTCTGTGAAAATTTGATAAAAATCGGCCCATTAATAATGGCTCTGGACCGTGTACAAACTTTCGTAGTCAATTTCAAATGTGACGTCATATGACGTCATAGGCTTCTGAAAATCATTGAAATCGAAATTTCAGCGTGTGAGTCATGTGTCATTAAATTTTCATTGCCCTTCGACAATTTCAACATATAGAAATACCCTTCTTAATATTAGAAATACATTATCATATAATGACGTCACGTGACGTCATATGACGTTTATTTTCACAAAATGTTTAAGACTCCCAGAGACCTATATACTGACCAAATATCACTTTTCTATCTCAAATAGGACCGATTTTATAAGCATTTAAAAATTTACGACCTTGGTTCGAATCTTGGAATCGCTATAGAACCTTGGACTTTTCGAATTTTGAAAAACGGACACCGAGATACACAACTAGAACTTAATATTCACATTCTGTGAAAATTTGATGAAAATCGGTTCATAAACAATGGCTGTAGACCGCGTACAAACTTTTGTTGCATATTTCAAGTGTGACGTCATATGACGTCATAGGCATATGAAAATCATAGAAATCGAAATTTCATCGTTTGAAGCATGTGTCATTAAATTTTCATTGCCCTTCGACAATTTCAACATATAGAAATATTCTTGTTAATATTAGAAATACATTATCATATAATGACGTCACGTGACGTCATATGACATTTATTTTCACAAAATGTTTAAAACTTCTAGAGACCTATATACTGACTAAATATCAACTTTCTATCTTAAATAGGACAGATTTTATAAGCATTTAAATATTTACGACCTTGGTTCGAATCTTGGATTCGCTATAGAACCATGGACTTTTCGAATTTTGAAAAACGGACACCGGGATGCACAACTAGAACTTAATATACACAATCTGTGAAAATTTGATGAAAATCGGTTCACAAACAATGGCTGTAGACCGCGTACAAACTTTTGTAGCATATTTCAAATGTGACGTCATATGACGTCATAGGCATATGAAAATCATAGAAATCAAAATTTCCTCACGTGACTTATAAGTCATAAAAATTTCATCGTCCAAGGAGTATTGCAACATAGAAAAATAAGCGTTTAGTTAGGAAGAAAAAAAGAATAATAATAACTAGATGTCATTCGTGAAAACGAATGATAGGACTTTCTGCAAGCTGTGTTAATGCAAAAAGCAGGAGATAGAAGTTTTATGTAATGACTCACCTCTGGTAGTATTTCATGTTCATGCTGAACAATTGACATTATATTCCGAAATTAGTGCAAATGATAAGAACTATGTATTAGTTTGTGACGTCACATGACGTCATATGATATCATAACTCTAAACATATGTAGAAATTCTGCAGAACTGCAAACTGTGTAAGTTTCAACTTTCTATCTCATCATGAAGCTCTTTTATCCTAAAATGAAATTTTCGGTCCTATGTTCGAATCTTATTTCAGCCACAGAACTTCGGTCTTTCGGAATTTCGGTTAGCTGACAGGATATGCACACCTTTGATTCAAGATGTACCATCTGTAAAAATTTGAAGAAAATCCGACCATAAATGACGGCTGTAGAGCGCGAACACCATTTTTCACTATTTTTAGCTGTGACGTCATGTGACGTCATAGGGTGCTGAAAATCATTGAAATCAAAATTTCCTCACGTGACTAATAAGCCATAAAAATTTCATCGTCCTAGGACTATTGCAACATATAAAAATAAGCGTTTAGTTAGGAAGAAGAAAAGAATAATAATAATAATAATAATAATAATAATAAACATAACAAACCCAATAGGACTTTCTGCTTTAGGCAGAAAGTCCTAACTAGATGTCATTCGTTTAAACGAATGATAGGACTTTCTGCAACATCTGCTTTATATAGTATATATATAGAAGATGACATAATAGATAATCTGTCCAAATTGCAACTTTCTATCTCCTCTATTTCTATATAAAATAGCACAAATAGAACACATTCTGTGAATTTTAATAAAAGTCCGCCCATATCTTGCACATGTAGTTTACATACAAAATTTATACTATGTCATATGACATGAAAGAAAAATGAAACAGTGTTCAAATGTAAGTTTCTAACTTTCATCACACATAGAATTTCATCACTCCAGCTCAGTTGTAACCTTGTTTAATTTTAGCCTCAGTAGGAAGAAGTATTGAATATTTGTATAGTGCTATATCCTTTCGACACCTGTAACGTAGTTAAACGTATTTAGCGATTTTGGCGTGTTTGGGCTTCCGTAGTTTTGCCATAAATTCCTGGAATTTCGAACTATGGTGATATTTTGAAAGGTAACATCCCAGCCTACAAACTGATGCAATATGAATATCGTTAGCATAACAATGCAGTTTTTAGATGGTCTAAAATGTTGGGCTGCGTGTGAATATTTCAAGGCTTGCAAACTGCTCGCTAGCTACATAGTGTTGCAAATACGGATTTTTGTCTTGTGCCGTTGTACATGTATTAACTTCAATGCTTATTTTGGAAACAGTCAACATTCGACAAAAAAAAAATCAAGATATAGCCCATCAATTGCAATTTGATATTTTTTTTTTTTTTTTTTTTAAGTCGTTGCGCAAGTATTTAAGCTTGGTGACCCCTGCGCGTGACCTTTTCCATATTTTTATGATGCATAATTATGAAATATCTTATTTTCCATGTAACTTTCTTATATGAAGTCCAATTTCAATAAATTTGGTACCGTTAGAAAGTTCTTAAAACATGCTACATTTTATACGCATAATGTATAAACTTATCTTCAGTCGTTTCTGAGATATTGACTGTTAAACCTCAAGAAAACAGCATATTATCAGCAAAATTAGCTTCATTTCATTTAGTTTTTTTGCTTATAACTTTGTATTGCGTAAACCAATTTTAATAAACTAAATATCTTTGGAAATGTCAATTATTCAGCTATAATTTTTATTCATACATAATTTTACAAAAATCGATATTTATTGAGATATGGCTACATATATGCAGTAGGGGTGAAATCAAAATTTCCTCACGTGCCTAATAATCCATAAAAATTTCATCGTCCTAGGACTATTGCAACATATTAAAATAAGCGTTTAGTTAGGAAGAAGAAAAGAATAATAATAATAAACAAATGACGTCACGTGACGTCATATGACGTTTATTTTCCCATAATTGTTAAGACACCCAGAGACCTACTAACTGACAAAATTTCAACTTTCTATCTCAAATAGGACAGTTTTTATAAGCATTTAAATATTGACGTCATTGGTTCGAATCTTGGATCCGCCATATATGCTTGGACTTTTCGAATTTTGAAAAACGGACACCGGTATACACAATAAGAACGTAATATACACACTCTGTGAAAATTTGATGAAAATCGGCCCATTAATAATGGCTCTGGACCGTGTACAAACTTCTGTAGTCAATTTCAAATGTGACGTCATATGACGTCATAGGCTTCTGAAAATCATTGAAATCGAAATTTCAGCGTCTAAATCATTTGTCATTAAATTTTCATTGCCCTTCGACAATTTCAACATATAGAAATAATCTTGTTAATATTAAAAATACATTATCATATAATGACGTCACGTGACGTCATATGACGTTTCTTTTCACAAAATATTAAAGACTCTTAGAGACCTATATACTGACCAAATATCACTTTTCTGTCCTAAATAGGACCGATTTTATAAGCATTTAAAAATTTACGACCTTGGTTCGAATCTTGAATTCGCTATAGAACCATGGACTTTTCGAATTTTGAAAAACGGACACTGGGATGCACAACTAGAACTTAATATACACATTCTCTGAAAATTTGATGAAAATCGGCCCATTAATAATGGCTCTGGACCGTGTACAAACTTTCGTAGTCAATTTCAAATGTGACGTCATATGACGTCATAGGCTTCTGAAAATCATTGAAATCGAAATTTCAGCGTCTAAATCATTTGTCATTAAATTTTCATTGCCCTTCGACAATTTCAACATATAGAAATAATCTTGTTAATATTAAAAATACATTATCATATAATGACGTCACGTGACGTCATATGACGTTTCTTTTCACAAAATATTAAAGACTCTTAGAGACCTATATACTGACCAAATATCACTTTTCTCTCCTAAATAGGACCGATTTTATAAGCATTTAAAAATTTACGACCTTGGTTCGAATCTTGAATTCGCTATAGAACCATGGACTTTTCGAATTTTGAAAAACGGACACTGGGATGCACAACTAGAACTTAATATACACATTCTCTGAAAATTTGATGAAAATCGGCCCATTAATAATGGCTCTGGACCGTGTACAAACTTTCGTAGTCAATTTCAAATGTGACGTAAAATTAAAAAATATCAGCATCTGAAGCATGCGGCATTAAATTTTCATTGCCCTTCGAAAATTTCAACATATAGAAATAATCTTGTTAGAATTAGAAATTCATTATCATATAATGACGTCACGTGACGTCATATGACATTTATTTTCACAAAATGTTTAAGACTCCCAGAGACCTATATACTGACCCAATATCATTTTTCTATCTCAAATAGGACCGATTTTATAAGAATTTGAAAATTTACGACCTTGGTTCGAATCTTGGAATCGCTATAGAACCTTGGACTTTTCGAATTTTGAAAAACGGACACCGGGATGCACAACTAGAACTTAATATACACATTCTGTGAAAATTTGATGAAAATCGGTTCATAAACAATGGCTCTGGACCGCGTACAAAATTTTGTTGCATATTTCAAGTGTGACGTCATATGACGTCATAGGCACATGAAAATCATAGAAATCAAACTTTTAGCAATTGAAGCATGTGTCATTAAATTTTCATTGCCCTTCGACAATTTCAACATATAGAAATACTCTTGTTAATATTAGAAATACAATATCATATAATGACGTCACGTGACGTCATATGACATTTATTTTCACAAAATGTTTAAAACTTCTAGAGACCTATATACTGACTAAATATCAACTTTCTATCTTAAATAAGACAGATTTTATAAGCATTTAAAAAATTTACGACCTTAGTTCGAATCTTGGATTCGCTATAGAACCATGGACTTTTCGAATTTTGAAAAACAAACACCGGGATGCACAACTAGAACTTAATATACACAATCTGTGAAAATTTGATGAAAATCGGTTCACAAACAATGGCTGTAGACCGCGTACAAACTTTTGTAGCATATTTCAAATGTGACGTCATATGACGTCATAGGCATATGAAAATCATAGAAATCAAAATTTCATCGCATCAAGTATATGCCATTAAAATTTCATGGCCCTGGGACCATTGCAACATGCTTAAATTAACGCTCAGTTTGGAAGAAAAAAAGAATAAGAAGAATAAAAAAACATAAAAAAAAAAATATAAGTCTATGTGTATGTATGAATAAGGTAAAACAAATCAAACACTGTTACACATATAAACAAAAATGACACTTTTCACAACCATTAATAAACATCGATACATATGTGCTAGACTAATTCAATCAAGACTTCTGAATTCCTGAAACTTCCAAAATCCGAACTTTTTTTTAAATTATATATCGGATTTAAAAAAATATTATCCCCAGATACCCGATAAATATATGTATGTGTTTTTAATGTCCCAAGACTTATCCAATAATTTCTAAAAGCAGCATGCATGCATCATGTTTGTATTTGATATTGCGATGTTCAACATTACAAGTGAAGAGAACATAATATGAAGAGAAACTCAATATATCGGTGTTAGATGTTATATTGTGTGTAAGGTATCATCGCGTTTCTTCATTCTCAGTCATTTCTGCATGGATGAGCACGTTTATTAGGGCTTTCTGCCTCAAGCAGAAAGACCTATTGGGTTTGTTATGTTTTTTTCTTATTAGGGCTTTCTGCCTCAAACAGAAAGTCCTATTGGGTTTGTACTGTTTATTCTTCTTCTTCTTCTTCTTCTTCTTCTTATTATTATTATTATTATTCTTTTTTTCTTCCTAACTAAACGCTTATTTTTCTATGTTGCAATAATCCTAGGACGATGAAATTTTTATGGCTTATTAGTCACGTGAGGAAATTTTGATTTCTATGATTTTCATATGTCTATGACGTCATATGACGTCACAATTGACATATGCTACAAAAAGTTGTAGACTGTCCAGAGCCATTATTAATGAACCGATTTTCATCAAATTTTCACAGAATGTGTATATTAAGTTCTAGTTGTGCATCCCGGTGTCCGTTTTTCAAAATTCGAAAAGTCCAAGGTTCTATAGCGATTCCAAGATTCGAACCAAGGTCGTAAATTTTCAAATGCTTATAAAATCGGTCCTATTTGAGATAGAAAGATGATATTAGGTCAGTATATAGGTCTCTGGGAGTCTTAAACATTTTGTGAAAATAAATGTCATATGACGTCACGTGACGTCATTATATGATAATGTATTTCTAATATTTACTGGATTATTTCTTTATGTTGAAATTTTCGAAGGGCAATGAAAATTTAATGCCGCATGCTTCAGATGCTGAAATTTCGATTTCAATGATTTTCATATGCCTATGACGTCACATTTGAAATTGGCTACGAAAGTTTGTACACTGTCCAGAGCCATTATTAATGGACCGATTTTCATCAAATTTTCACAGAATGTGTATATTAGGTTTTAGTTGTGCTTCCCGGTGTCCGTTTTTCAACTTTCGAAAAGTCCAAGGATCTATGGCGAATCCATGATTCGAACCAAGGTCGTAAATTTTAAATGCTTTTTAAATCGGTCCTTTTTGAGATATTTGGTTGATATTTGGTCAGTATATAGGTCTCTGTGAGTCTTAACGATTTTATGAAAATAAACGTCATATGACGTCACATGACGTCTTTATATGAAAATGTTTTTCTAATATTAACAAGAATATTTCTATATGTTGAAATTATTGAATGGCAATGAAAATTTAATGACATATGCTTCAGATGCTGAAATTTCGATTTCAATGATTAACATAGGCTTATGACGTCATGTGACGTCACAATTGAAATTGACTCTGAAAGTTTGTACACCGTCCAGAGCCATTATTAATGGGCCGATTTTCATCAAATTTTCACAGAATATGTATATTAGGTTCTTATTGTGTATCCCTGTGTCCGTTTTTCAAGATTCGAAAAGTCCAAGGATCTATGGTAAATCCAAGATTCGAACCAAGGACGTCAATTTTTAAATGCTTTTTAAATCGGTCCTATTTGAAATAGAAAGTTGAAATTTTGTCAGTATGTAGGTCTCTCGGTGACTGATATTTTGTGAAAAAGAACGTCATATGACGTCATTGCATGAAAACGTATTTCTAATATTAACAAGAAAATCGTATATGATACAATGTCCATGGGCAATGAAAATTTATGAACATATGCTTTAGACGCTGATATTTCGATTTCTATGATTTTTATAGGTCCATGACCTCACTATGAAATTGACTACAAGAGTTTGTTCACCGTCCAGAGCCATTATTAAAGACTTGATTTTCATCATATTTTCACAGAATCTGCATAATAGGTTCTAGTTGTACGTTCCGGTGTCCTTTTTTTCAAAATTTGAAAAGTCCAAGGTTCTATGGCATATCCAAGATTTGAACCAAGGACGTCAATTTTTAAATGCTTATATTATCGGTTCTATATGATATAGAAAGTTGATATTTTGTCAATATGTACGTGTCTGGATAACTTTTAACATTTTGTGAAAATGAACGTCATATGACGACACATGACGTAATTACATGAAAATAATTTCTTATATTAACAAACGGTTGTATGCGCTCTACAGCCATTATTTCTGGACGGGTTTTTGATGAAAATTTCACAGAACGTGTATATTACAATGTAGTTGTGCATCCCAGTCTTCATCTTCCAAACTAAAAAAAATGACTGAGAATCTTTGGAAGAAGACAACGTCAAAATCCATTCAAGCATAACATCTTATCCAGATGAGCTAGGATACTGATATTTAGATAGCATGTGTAAAAAGATCAAAGTGACTCAGTAGCTCAAGTTTAACTCAGTGTCGCAGAAAGTCCTATCTTTTGTCAGAACAAAAGAACATCTAGTTATTATTATTCTATTTTTTTCTTCCTTTTGAGGTTCAAATTAAAACAGGTTACCGACAAGGCAGCAGCATGAAATTTTAACAGTATGCACAGTGACTTTGGCGCTTTTGATTGCAGCATTTTTTTTCTTCATGTGTTGTCACGTAACCTCAGGTTGAAAAAAGCTACCAAAGCTTGTACGCGCTCTACAGCCGTCATTTCTTGACCAATTGAATTGATTTTTTCACAGAATGTATGGATTGAGACTTAGTTGTGCAGGATTATATACATTTTGCAACATTCAAAAAGACCAAGGATCTTTGGCTGAACCAAGTTTCGAACTTTGGACCTTAAAATTTATTTAAGTATTACGAAGCTTTCAGAAATGCTAGAAACTTAAAATTTGGACAGAACATGTGTTTTAACAATTTCTTACAGCTCTGAAAAGACTGACGTCGTATGACGTAAACTGACGTCATGACGCGTTAACAAACTTTTAATCCAAAATGTAGGGTTTTTTAGCCCTACATGCCTTAACTTTCGACCGATTTGCATAAACTTTTCCCTGAATGTGCAACATAGCATCTCATTTACCTTAGTCACTTCCATTTCCGGAAAATCGTAAAGGTCAAGGTCATATGTTAGTTATTGGTGTTTTTATTCGGCAAGGTGTATCTCAAAAACGAAAAAAAAATTCTACCTGGACACTGTGGGTAAAATCTGCTGTGATTTGAAAGACCTTTCGGGTAAAATTTAGTTTTTGAAGATCGGGGTTGAATTGGTTGAGTTATGGCAGTAAGACAAAAAGTATACTTTTTACGAAATTGAATCGCTGTAGTTTCATGAACTTTGAACCAAAAATTATGATTTCTTCAGGATTAACACTTAGAGCTTTCTTACAATACCAAGTTTAGTAATACGCCCTTATTATGATAAGGCGCTTGTCCATCCGTTAGCCATCTCAATGTCCACTCAATAACTTGATAACTAATATGTGTGTTGTCTTCATACGTAGATGGAAGGTTGACATGGATATTAAATTATCAATATTGATTTTGAGTTCATTATGTCAAAGGTCAAGGTAACATTTACACTTAGTGTAAAGTCCTTGTCCGCACAATAAATTGAGAAGGAATAAGCATAGCTTTTTGAAATTGGTAGGGAAATTGCCCATTGTCAGTTGAAGACCCTTATTGATTTTGATGTCATTCGATCAAAAGTCAAGGTCACGGTGACATTTAATATAAAAATCCTTGTCCGCTGAATTCCTTGAGAATGAATAATCCTAAGTTTGTGAAACTTGTTAGGGACATTGTCCATGTCCACTTCACGATCTTTTTTTAAATTTTTAAGTCATTTGGTCAAAGGTCAGGATGAAAGTGACACAGAGATAGTAGTTTCAGAAGCGACATGTGTTGTTATGAGTTTTAATGCTACGAGTAGATACATTTGTTCTTGTTATTTTGGGAAGTAGTAATTGTTTGTTTGCTTGGGATGAACGTCCTTGCGATCATGGCACATTTCAGTATAATAAGGACTTTTGCCAACATGAGAGATATATAGTGCTGCCTCACTCCGACATGATGCCGTAATAAATAAGTGCTTTGATACCACACACAATCACATTATTCTAACACTAGGTCAACCAGTCCTGGAAATCGTTTAAATGTGTTGGGGCCAAGCGAAATGGGGATATACCAGTATGTACCATTATAACCACTGTGGTATGTCGTAACCCGAAGATCGAATCCACGACCCCGGTTACGGAACGGATGCTCTGCTCTAACCACTCCGTCACTCAGTTGGACCGTTTGTCGTTGAAGTAGAAACAGTGTTTTTTTGTAGCTGTGATTAATTCGGCTGTGATTACTGTTTTATTATTGTTTTCTGTGAACTTGAAATAATAGCATTGAAAAACAAACTTGGTCAAGCCCAATGCTACGGTGGCATGGGCGGTATTTTTCCTATATTGCGTGGCGACGAAATATAAAAAATATCTTCCGTGTCTGTTTTAAGCCACCGTACATTACAGAACATAAAAGTGTTCGTTTTATTTTATAACCGTGTTCTCCCACCTAACGTTTTCCTAGTGCACCGCAGCACGAAGTTTTTAATTCGACGCTGTTAACATTGATTGCATTTTAGATATCGCATACCCTACACTGGTGTTATAGATATAAGATTATGATTTATTTTGTCTAAAAAGTATTCTACATTGGTTACTGCGCATACTGGATTATAAAATTGTTAGATGTTTTTCAATTCGGCAATGATTGCCAAATCAAAGAAATACACACATGACTTATTGTATACGCCCGGTGTAACGAAGTAAAGTGACCCCCATAGAATAATTTTTTAAAAGGTGACCCCCTTTCTATAAAATACTGACACCCTCCTTTAAGAATAATAACTCCCTCGATGATATCTGAAGAATATACACCTCCGGTCATTATTCTTCAGAGAAAATGATCCCCTTTCTATAAAATGATAACTTTGAAATAAATTACCCTCGATGATATCTATTGACTCGGGTCATCTTTTTATCCCCCCCCCTTTTCTCCTGCATCGATATGTAACTGATACCCCCCCCCAGATGAATGTATCAGATATTTGCCCGGGTCATTATTTTTCAGAAAATGTGACCACCCTTCATGATATATGTATAGTCGAATTTGGAATCAGTGACTAACCAGAAGAATGCATAGCTGAGAAAAGTCGCTTGTAATCAGTAACTGCCTCCGTGGTATCGTAAATAAGAGCTCGCTCGGCTTCTCATAAAGTCATTTTGTATAATATCAGCCATCTCAAGAGTGAAAATGTGCCAAAATACGAGTATAATCAATTTGGCTTAACAATAATTTGGTGTAAACTTTAAAAAGTAACAAAACATAAGGATTGGTTAAAATAATACTCACTGTTCTAAGTATCTCATTTAAGTGTCTAATAAGTCTTTAATGTCTTTAATTTCAAGGACTTAAATGCAACTCTCTATTTCTCTATTATTTTTTAACGTATTGTTATATCATAAAATGGCTGTTGAAAGACATGTACAAATTATTCATTGTACATTTCAAATTCAGTTTTCTTACTTAGGTATGCTTTTTTACACGCTGTATAAATATACATTACTATAATACTTGAATGCAAAATACGCCTCACTCCATGCAGGTGATTTCATCAGTTTCAAATAACTCCCGAACAGCTACGTTTACATAAATTGCATGTTCGTCATTGTATTACTTGCAACATGTTTGCATGCTTGAGAAGATTATAATAATGTTTTACTTTTCGTTGATGTGAAGCAAATCGTCATAACTCTGATCACCCAGCAAGCTATATAGGGTATTATTGTATCTAAGGAAATGGCTGGTAAAGTCCAACCTGGATATATATATTTTCCCAGGTAGTGATCAGTCTGCACTTTGTAACTCTACCTTTGTTTTGCAGAGCAATCCTGCACCCGGACATGACAATATCCGACCAATGTACTCTAGCTTTGAATGCATGTTTGTAGCGTTTCATGGCTTGGTGCAAAAATAGTGTTACTTCAAATTAATAAAAATCCCTTACAATAGTTTGGCACTAAACTCAATATGTAATTTTGCAAGGACATTGTTACATGTTGTATTCTTTAGGCGATGTTTACTGGCTTGAAAAAAATGTTAAACCATTAAATTTGTTGAGAGTATTGCTGAGTAAAACGAACGAGATGAAAAATAAACATGATGATTTTTCAATATTCGAACCTAAAATTGCGATATATAGCAATATATAAAGCCTTAATTCAAAACATATGCACAAGATGTGGACACTTCTTTTATTTATTTTCATATTTTGGGCTTTTGTGTTAGGTACTAACTCAACTTTTCAACAGATGTTTTGATTTCAAGTTTCCTTTCTTACTTATAATACATGTAGTAACCATAACCACTTAATCATATTAGCTTCACAAGGCTTCGGCACATACCCTTGTCGCTATGAGTTTTGAGTAAGCATTCCAATCTGTATGGTACTCGTTCATGTCCTTGGTTCGAGTCTGATCTGGCTGCACATGTTTCTCATCTGGTTACATTGGGCACTAAACGTAGGGCTGGTACAGTATAGTTCTCAAGTATAATCACCCTTGGATTTGTCATGAACATATCAATTTGTTCTGTCCGGTGAATTTGGGACAAATTCCAAAGAGGCGAGGGAGTATGTAATGGCCTATAAGTAACACTTTTAGTGTAATATTTGTGTAAAGGGTCTGGTAGCTCAGTCTGTATAGCACTTGCTCCGTAATAAAGGGGTCCCCACTCTAACCCTAGGGTTCCCCAGTCGTGTGTGTACATTTTACTCACCTTGTTACATTTGGCTATAAATATGGGACGTTAGAGAACAGCTCTTCTATATATATCACACTTGAGTTTGGCAAGAACAAAATAGTTTTTATATATTACTTGAGAAGGAATAAACCTATGTCTGTGAAACTTGTTAGGGACATTGCCCACGGCCTGTATATTGTGACCTATGACTTTGAGGTAATAAAGTCAAAGGTCAAGGTCACAATGACACTTAGGCCATAGGAGCAGAAAGCCCTATCGTTTGTTCGGGACAAACGAAATCTAGTTATTGTTGTTATTATTTTTCATTTGATGCATCTTTTATATTTTTGAGATATATAGAAAGGATGAATTGGTTCCGAAAAACAAAAGAGTAAAATGTGTTTAGTCCTAAATACGTTTGTGTAAGACGTCCTCACTTTTCGGATATTGTCCTTTTTTAACTGTTATTTCTGGTGGATGTACACGCTATAAATATTATATTCTATTAATGACAAATCTTTTATGTAATGTATTATTAAAGGGATGGAAATGACCAAGATAACGAGTATATAATCAGAAATATATATATGTGTGTGTGTGGTGTCCTCATTTGTAAGAATGTGTGTAACGTGTACCCAGTACATAAACACCATTTGCGGAACCCATCTACAAGATTTCAACTTAAATGCGTAGCTCTTCAACGCCTCGTTGGGCATCTACCAAAGAGGGACATACACCTTTAAGTGCCTATTTAGAACACTGTTGTTAAGATAAAAGAATTTCATTATTCCTTTTTTTAAATTTATAACTATAATTTTTCAGATCGGTTATCTTTGGAGATATGATGAGGACACCATACACACACATACATGTATATATTTCGATACTAAGCAATAAAACTATTTCGTCCAAGGCAAAGATCTATATTTCAATAAATACTACATCTAACTTAAAAAAATCCATCTTTCCCTCAGAATGCATCTCCGTCCTCCAAGGTAGCAATAGCATATCACATTGATCATCACATTGATCATCGGGGACAATCATCTGGACAGGTGTGATTTACAACAATGTCTCTTAATAATATATATTATTCGTCAAGCTATGATTAAAAGAAATGAACATGTTAATTAAAATTCAAATCACTTGGTTCCATTTTTTAATGAAATGAAGTGATGAATAATTAGTGATAGTTTACAGATTTAAAAAATCTAAACCTGTATCGTTAGAAAAGGTGCTTTGATATGTCTGTACTACCATATATATACACATTTACTGATCATTGTGATTATCTCCCACTCAAATTTGTGTATGAAGTGATCTCTCTCTCTCTCTCTCTCTCTCTCTCTCCCCCCCCCCCCCCCCGGCATTTCTAGATTTATTTTATGTTCATAATTTTCTCTTAGCCGCCATCTTTGTATTTTTGTATTCATTTGTGTATTACTGGCAAAAGCCAAATGTGGTTTGTGCCAAACATTTTTTTTTGACTTTGGCAAAAGGGGGGGGGGGATTTGGTAGAAAAACGGGAGTGAAATTGTCCGCCTTGTAAAACTCACGAGAGAGTAAATGTCCGCCTGGGAGGGGAAATGTCCGCCTTGTCAAAATTAGCGGGAGGGGAATTGTCCGGGAGGGAAATTGTCCGAATACCATTTTTACCTAATTCGAAGAAAAAATCCCGTTCCCTAGATCGCAATTCATGTACATTTTTCTTTCTTTTTTTTAAGTTAATTTTCGTAACTTTCATGAACTAATTAACTTATTATCAATCGTATCCAGGTCAGTAATCAGGTATATTTTGCGGCGGCACCTGGAGTGATGGCTCAGGCAATTTGGCAATGTGTGTCCGACCGGAAATGTTTGATAATTGCTAAATCAATGTCTGACAGG
>CM037793.1:40855161-40905161 GCA_021229015.1 Solen grandis
TTATTGAAATGTTTAAAAAATATTAAAATATATTTTGTACTTTAAATATTTTTTTGTTTTGTTTTTCGGCGCATGTTTTGACAAGGAAATTATCAGAAAAACATTGAAACAGTGAAATTATCAGGATAGTATCTACTGTTATTTCTAGGTAATCCATCGAAAAGCATTAAATTGATATAGCATAATTGTTGTTGTTTAGTGGAATATCATTTTTAATTCATCGAGTGAGGAGGATACATATTTGATTTTCCTCATCACTAGATGAATTAAAAATGGTAAATATTATTATTTTCACAAAACATTTATGGAAGTGGTGACATTGATCTTTAATACACCTTTAATACACGCCTATGAGCGAGCTTCTGCAATAACACATACTTAACGCCATACTGACAGTATTTCAGTCTGAGAAAGATACAGTGCTGCCTCACTGCGATATCATATCGTAGACAAGTATAATGATACAACACATATAGACACATTATCCTGACACTTGACAAACTATTCTAATAGACTGAGTGTCAAACACAAGAGAGGCGTGTCATTACCTTTATAACGATTATAGTATGTCGCGACTTTAAATCTAACACATGGGACACTCGGTCATAGTTATGTAGTCTTCAATGTACTATTAATTATATTCACTCAGAAACTATTTGAGGAATTTATCCTTTTTATTTTTCTCAATATAGATTTACAAAGATTACCATTGCAATAACTTAAGGTTTGAATTCGTTTGCATTCTCATTTTCTTATATTTATTTTCCGCAAGGTATCTCAGTTCTTTCATATGTCTATCAGGTCTTTCATGTACAGGGTATATTCAAAATGCTATTCTTGTGGATAGGGTACAGATAAAGTTATGAAAGTACAATTTACTTGTTAGATTAGACAGAAATACGGTTGCTTTTAGCCAAAATTAGTGTTCTTCCGAAATGGTTTGATGCTTCAATATGCTAAACTGTCAGAACTGTTGTGTGGCACGTGGAAGGAATTCAAACATAATTTATGTCAATAGAAAACCACTAGCATTAAAAAGTAGACAGCCCCGACAAAAATCAACATCTTTATGATCCAACATTTATACTAGTATCTGATGATGTAAATTAGAACCATGTTTAATTATTGCCTCCTTAACAGCATATGCGATAAGTAGCTTGAAACTAATTTACTGTTCATTTGTTCAAAGTGTTATATATTATTCAACAATATTTAAGTGCTTTTTTATTACCTGTGTTTACAGCGGCACTTGGAAATGGATTGCGAATATTAAACCATCCTTTATTAAGGGAATACATAAGGAAATAAGTCATGGTTTGAATCGCTTATAAAAGCTTTCCAAATGTCCAAACAGTTTATTTGGTTTTAGCTCGATTATTAATGTAAAGATTAGGATGAGAAGGAAATCAATACATGTGTACATGTGTTTTCAATAACGTTTTAACTAGCCCTATCTATGGAAGCCTCATTCAACAATTTGTATAAGGTATGGTGATAGTGAGCCACGAAGTATAAAGCGATCACTTACGAGAATTAAGGAAACTAGTCCTATCTATGGTAGCCTCGTTTATTTATATATTAGGTATGGTGATATTGAGTCACAAAGCGGTCGTTTTGGTACAGAATAACATATTACATTCTGGACCCTGGACCCTGTTTCAGGGGAGTATTTTGAAATTAATATATAATCATATTTTTGTAAGTAATATTAGAAATCAAGCTGATACCCTAGATCCTCACTTTTTAACGAATCAACATATATATCTCAGCCATTTTAACGAAATATCATCTGATCATTTTTTTTTCAGGAAGTACATGAGATTAAAAAGACAATCTCTATGCAAAATAAACTTTAATACTGAAAAAAGTTAACATACTAAGGTTACATTTCTACATGTTTTATTGTGTGTATAAAATAGTACACTTTGCTGATCGACTTTCACACGATTCTAAGATTGCTTTTACGTACCAAGTTTAGTGAAATCGGTACTACGCTTATTGATCGTGCATGTAAGTAGTATTTTTTGTTTGCCTATGCATTTATTAATATCTATTTCGCCTGAGGGAAAAATTGAATTAAATATGATGATAAAGGTTTTTTATGATATGCCACAAATCATTTATGTAATGCATATACTCGTCATTCAATAAAATGTCCAATCGGCTAAATCGAATGGCCGAATCACTTGTTTGAGACCGGTTTTGCAATCGGATCATCACTGTTTGCCCTGATTTTTATACTTAATAACTGCCTAGACAATTGTTTAGCGTCTCTGTATGTTTGTGATATATTAATTTTGAACCCGATAAAGGGCTAAAATTACTGGGCTCTTAGACCATGGCATCAAACAAATATCAGAATGATAAATATAAACCAGATACTCGTTGAAAATGTTAAAGCACTAGTTTTGATCACAATGCTGAAAGTGTTCTGATAACACGATAAACCCGGTCGGTAAACAGCAGAGTACAACGGTTGTAATGCCTCAGTGACCACACTAGGCTCTCCCTTCCTCTCTCTTAGTATTTACACCTGAATTTCTTTCCGGCCACAATGTCCTTCAGGAAAGACAGACAAAAAGATAGAGAAGGGTAGTATAAATATAACAGGTAGTTAATTCCCATGAGGAAAGGTTTGTGGTGTACAGTGGTTTATCGAATGGCTTGAATATAATTTCTTGTTCTACAGTGTGTATGTATATTTACATTTACTGCTGTAACATTTCTTAATAATGCTACTGAAAATAAATATGTATATATAAATAATCCATTTGATTGACAGTTCCAGCAACACATCTATCTATTACTGCATCTGTATAAAATATCTTATAGTTGCAACTTTAATTCTACAGTTGCAACTACACCTTTGAATTGCAACAGTTATATACAATTACAAAATTAGAATAAACTTACTTTTTAAATTGTTATGTGTATATTTATAACTGGAACTTTATTCTTAAATATGCCAGAAAATAGCTTAACTTGACCAAAACGGTACGCCATTAGGTTTATGTTACAGTTACAAATGGATCTCATTTTACTTGCACCGGACAGTCCCAAATGTTCTTTGCTGTCAAAAAATGTACAATTTGAACTGGTCACAGGAAAGGCATATTAAACAGAGATCGGAAACTCTTGTAAAAACCACTGAAAAATGTTGTTTAAGCACACAACATTGAATATTTCTAACTTTAAAAAAGTAGGGAAAAATCATAAGGAAAATGTAACCATATTCAGTAATTATCATTTCTCTACTGCAAGGAATTATTTTCAATATGGATTTATGTTAAAAATTCTTTAAAATTAATATTTAAATGCAACTAGTGTAGCAGAAAAAAAATAAAATAAAAAATAAACACTTTTCACAAAGCTATCATCATGCAGGTACTTTTCTATTTTAAACGAAATATATTACTTATATATGATATATAAGGTATCTTTTTGATGGTGTTCTATAATAAGATATAATTTACTTTCATATATTTCCGATAGATAGTTGAATGCGTGACTGCGAGAATTTGACAATGTTTTACGTGCATATGTGTGATTTAGACTAGTTGCCAATCTTTGTTTAATAGGTCTTTGGTCTATGTGATTTAGTAAATATTATCTGTTACTAGTTTCATGATACAAGTCATTGTCGGTTCTCTGATTATGCAATTATGTAAATCCAAGGTTTTTACCTTTTTGCTTTGCAACTTATATGATCTCTACTATCCGGTATTTGTTAGTATACGTGTAGTTGTTAAACGTGGATTCTGAAATTTATATTTATTTTAAACATATTTGATACTAACTATAATTATGCTAGAAGATCGGTGATTATTGCTTTTGTCACAAAGAAGGTAAGGTAATTTCTATATCATAAGCACTCAGCGATTACTTTAGTAGTCGGTTCATGTAAAATATATAACAGGAAGTGTGTGTGTGTGTGTTTATTTCAGACCGAAACTATGCATAAATTAGTAAAGCTTTGCATCTTGTTTTTACGTCAGTTTTCTTTTCTCTGGTTACGGAGGTATTAGCACAGGTAACCCGACACAACCGAATAGTGTCCGCAATCTATTAAAAAGGGTAGATAGCTGCCCTTCAATCGTATCAACTCGGCAATCCCCGGCCTAACCTATTGGATAAAGAAGAAATGGGCGAGGTGTTCCGAATGACCTACCCTTATGTTTTAAATACAAAAAAAATGTAAAAAAAATATCGCTCAATGGCATTGAAAAGGCTTTGATTCCGCGGTCAATGTTTTCTATTTAGCCATGTGTTTATTTTATTTATATTTTACATGAAGTCTCAAATAAATATACAAGTTTATCTTCTCCATAATGTCTTTTGAAAATGCCATTGCCGTTATTACAAAAAACGTGTCATAAAACTAAATGGTCCAGATACATACAGTTGTATATATAATTATAATGGATAAATTAAATTAAACTTATTTATTTTTAGGTCAACTTCTACTAAATCCCGCTCGACGGTTCCTGGGTTGGACCAGTAATTTGCGCTTTGAGGTCATGAAAAACACTTGGGTTGGAACCCACAACCTTCGGATCCGAAATCGGATACGTTATCACTTGACCACGGGCCCTTCAATAGATAAAATGACGTTAGTTTCCTTCCTGAAATATATTTGAATGTTTGTAAATTTGCTTCCTTTTATATGACAAAAAAAGTGCTTCAAATAGAGAGATTTCATCAAAATGTTTAAACATGTGCTTGGAGTCATTCCTGTATTTTTATGTAATAAAACATGTTACTGCTATCAAGAATCTAGTGGACAGACTGAAGTGTTGTGCCCTAGTTTCGGTCACTGTTGTTATACGGAAATTACTTGCAATGGATACGTCCCTAGGGTACTCCTATTTAATACAACAAAGGTTATTTTGAATTGTGTCAACAAAAATCTAAACGAAACCACGTTTGCGGATCATAGCTGGAGTAAAATTCTATACTTGGATTTGGTTGAAAGCGATGATAAGTGCGACGAGTCAGAGACGCGCGCTTCATAATGCTGCGTTTACACTATGTTCCCGGCGGTCACAGCGACCATGTTTCAGGCCTCCGTGGACAAAACGGGATGGCCGTGAGAGAACGTAGGGGAACGGGATGGGCAAACGTGACAGGCCGTGATCGCCGTGGATGCCGGGCCAGATTTTTAAACTGTCAAAAAATTCGCCACGGCAGTCACAGTGCGGATTAGAAACCTAGTAGGCCGTAGCAAAACGGGATGAACGCAAGAAGACGTGACAGAACATAATAGGCCGTTACAAAACTTAGAGATGGTCCGTAGTGAGACGGGGAGCTTTGCTGATGTAGTCTCGTACAGCGATTGATTTTCTTTCCATGTCATTTTTAAAAACTATGTTCTATTGTTGCGCGTATTCTGCATCGAACAGCCTTTCTGGGCAATAATTAGATACACTAATTTTTCCTCTAACTACACAGAGATTTTCCATCCAGTGATGTTAATTATTATGTATATTTAAGTACGGTTTCATTATGGAAGTCAAAACCGAATTGAAAAGTGCAAACAATTTATGCTGGCAATAAAATGTTCAATAAACGGAAGTAAAAAGTAAAGCGAGTAAGTGGCAACTAATTAGGAGATATTTGAAACATTGACAACTGCAATTCCATCACTTATTGTTGCCTAAAATATGCATATGCATGTAAGTGTATCATCTGCCACGCTAGTTATATGCAGCGCGGTGTTAAGTTAGGTCGCTGTTTCGAATCTAGCCGGGGAAGTTTGGAATGGTAAATCTTAGTCAATTAACCAATTAAAGATTAATAAGTAAAAAAATGTAATAAAATAGAATGAAAGTAAAGCAAAGCACATAGCAATGCTTTGGCCGTGGGAATGGCGGGCTGACCTAGCGGAATTTTTCACATTTTATTCTTTTTTTCTTAGTCTAAAACCCAACGTAGGGAATGGCAAGTTGTCAAAATCCCCATATTACATGCTTGCAAAAGTCTTTTTAATTGATAGTTGCACAAATGATTTTTTACCTTGGTAAATTACATGAATAAAGCATTGCATTCATTTTTTTTGGGGGGGGGGGGAGCTCTATTAAAAAAAATAAAAATCTTGGGCTTTATTTGTACTATTCATTGCCATCTATTATTGTGTGTTTCTTGTATTATGTTTTCTTGTTTTTTATTTGAATACATATATCTAATGAATCTTATAAATGAAATTATGAAATAACATTGACATATTGTAGACTAATATAAATGGTACATAATGGGCATATATCTGTTGTAAAACAACAGTTAAAAACATTTAAAGTGAATGTCAAATAACGCAATTTAGCATTTTGGATGGATGTCAAAATACTCTCATTGTTTACATTTTGCATTCGCGTGTATTCCCGAAGACGGTCAGTAATCGAAATTAATTTGAATTTGAAAAACCGTAGCCGAATCACAATTGATTTAACTGCTACGTCATCAATTTAAGCACTCGTGATTCGTTAACGGGGGAATATGGGAGGGGGTCTTTGCAAAACGTCAGAAAATTGACGAAGATATGCGGAGTATACAAATAAGGTATTTTTGTAAACAATTGAATGATCTTAAGTAAATATTCTTTCATATTTATGCATTGTCGTAATGTTGTCGCCAACGAACATGTGCAGATTGCATCTCTTAACAAATCTGTAGTACACATTTTGCTTTTCTCTTCGAATAATATGCTGTAAGAAAGGGACAATGTGCTTACTGAAATAAATTTTGTGTCCATCTTTTTTTGTTACGACTATGTTTACGCAAACATCTTTATGACATCGGGGTTACAGGATCGTTAAAAAATTTGAATAATTGCCACTTAAGTGCATATATAAGATGTTCTCTCAGTGGTATTGGCGCTTTGATTTATACCGTGGATACCGAACGTGCCTCAAAGCTGCCCGGCGTCCACGTTTCATCCATAGAAAGCCTTTACAGAACGTGAGAAACGTGCCAGACCTTGATCAGAACGTGAGAAACGTGAGAGAACCCATCAGAACGTGGCGGAACAGAAGGGAACGTTGACCACGGGCCGCAACGTGGTGCGCCTTGTTGATACCGGAGCTCAGCCCTTTTCTCTCCGGATGTACCGTGATAGACCGTAAGAAAACTTGGGAGGACTTAACTCAACTTGTATACATAGTAAAATAAACACCAAAGTTCCACGGCGCACTACGTTTCGTGCAAACGGGACTGCCGTGGCCGCCGGGAACATAGTGTAATCGCAGCATAAGCAATAGAACTTTCTCCAACTTGCAATCTTTGGAATATTTAATGTTTAAGTTGCACCGACTTGAAAATATTTATTTAACACATTCTATGGACTTAATAAAGAGTATAGAGTTTACTAATTGCTTACGGTTATCGTCAATATGTTTTTAGTAACAAACGAAATTTAAGGAAACTGAATTCCTGTTATTTAACTTTAACAAAGTTAAATATCAGCCCGAAATGTTCGACTTAAATGAGACAGTGTACAATATTATTGCTCGACAAAATTGTCAGTGTTATATGTAAATAACACTAGATTTGGTAACATTGACCTTACAAATATTAGCATTGTTTGTATAAATGTGAAGACATTTTTCTTTTCGAGGGTCTGTCATTGATGGACATATCACTAAAGGAAAAGATAGTGCTTTTTGTTATTCGCTTGACACGAGTGGATTTGATTTGACAAATAGCATATTTTACTTCGATCTACAAAACAAATCCTTTGATGTGACCAAGTGTAATACACATAATACAGTACAGACGATGTTTCCAAAGCTGAAGATGATCCTATGGATGAATTATTACCTAAAGGTCCGCCATCCCTTCTTATCAACTCTGCAGTGACAGCATAATCATCAAGAAAATTGTCGTTCAATATACTTACAGCAAATAATAATGGAATCAAAGCACTAGATGTCAAGACTATTTTCAATCCACCAATATGCCTGATATTAGTAGAATTAATGGGAAATGAATTGGAGCTGCTAAGTCCAAGTCTTTCTCACGGTATAAACTGTGTACAGAAAATGAACTTGGCTAAAAATTACCTTGGTAAAATGGCTGAGAAAATGAGACAGAATTTGTTTCATTGATAAATATGTTAGAGTCATTGCGAGAGCTCGCCTTGTCCTCAAATGGATTGAAAACAATCAACAGGAACATGTTTCAGAACTGTTCATTTTTAAACTACCTGTTCCTACAGGATAATCAACTGAAAGTTGTTCGGCCCCTGTCAATATTGCCGTTGAAGTTTTTTTGACCTGTCTCAGAATTAACATCCTTGATGACTCTAGCAGACAATGTCTTGATTCAATCGCTAAAAGAATCCCCTCTTTTCATATGACCCTTATCGGGAACCCTTTGGTGTGTTCAAGTGAAGAAATGTTATTTGTAAAATGGTTCAGTTCTTCACATATTTTTTATGAGAGTCTAAACGAAAGCATTTGCTCGTTTCATAACAAGCCTTTGTTTTTGAGGCAACCATACATGTATGTGAAAGACTTCGTCAAAGATTGCGGCGCGGACGCGAGATTGCGCATCATTCTTATATGCTTCATTGTACCGAGCATTTTCGTTTTGTTTTTATCATGTTTGGTTTTTCGAACAGTGAAACGAATAAAAAAGTATATAGCCAATAAACGAGAGTTTGACGAAAATGTCAGGTTGATAAGAGAAGCAGAGCACACTATTCAACTTGTGATGTTTGCTGTAATGTCAAATAGAATTGAAAATTGTGGTGTCTTCTTTGCTGTTCTGTCAAATGCATTTTGTGATGATCCTGTTTGCGAAATAGTTATTGTCGAAACACATTTGAAGAAAACGCCGATATGTTTACTACTTATTGAAGATATACATGAATGTAAACTCTCTCCAGAACTTGAGATAATATTGAAAATGAGTTTAAAGTTCAATGCTAAAGTAGTCGATGACAAACTATTTGAGTCACCTAACTGGTGAGATATTTGTACATCCTTGTTACAAATTATGAAGCACTGAATGTTACATCGTAATACAATGGTTTGTGTTAATTTGTATTATGTTTACAAGGATGTCTATACAATTATACACGAAGTAGCAGCCAACCCCATTTTCTGGGTGGAAGTTTATTATACATTTGTCGCCAGTTAAACAGTCACCTAAATTGAACAGATATTTTATTCAATTTTCGTTACCCACTGTCTCAAAGGCTTGACATTTGTTGATGATTATTTTAAGATTGTACCTTCCTGTATTTCTTTTGATAATTTTGATCACGTTATGAACGGATTCGCATTACATGATCAAGTAACAATATCCCGATCTGCGTTATTAATTCGTAGAAACCAAAGTAAGAAAATATTGGAGTAAAATGCTTTTTGTGATTATAACAATTTCGATGGTAGTGTTTGAAACAGTGATGGTTGCTTGAAGCCATGTTGTAAGTTATTAAAAAAAGAAGAAAAAAAATAATGATCAAACTATGTAGCTTTACGACCTTATGAATATTTACATGTGTATTTACAGACCCCCTCCAAACTTCTTAGAGGACGCATACTTTCTGACGGAAGTTTATTTATTATACGCCATCGCAAATATTGTAGACGCATGGGTTTTAAGTCTTTGTGTGTTCTGCAATGAACTCTAAAAGTCTATGATTTATGTAGACAATTTCAAATGCATTTCCTTTGAAACAAATGGTCCAAATTTAATTTCATTTCACACAAATAAACACTTAAAGACCCTGTACCATATTTGCTAAAACAAAATGATGAAAACAGCAGTATTTTTAAAGAAAGTCTAGCAATCTCATTAATCTATTATGTGATTATTATAACTGATACCGTATACATTTACTCTGACATGCATGTCATACCCATTTTCAAACTAGTATAGTATATCGTTTCTCATTGACCTTCTGCCTTGAAATGAATAAGTCTTGACATAATGCTGACCTAATTTTCACCTATGAAAAACATAGAAAGAAGAAAAAAAAGTCACAAAGCGTTTTCATGCATTATATTTTACTTTATAGTTACATTATTATTCTCAGAAAACATATCATATTCAAAGTATACTAGACAGTAGTGTGAGTGGTTACCATACATCAACGTTTAGCAATACATAGACAGTCTAGCCTTATGATAAGGTGACTCCTTTATACTAAGCTGGATTACCTGTCCTTTGTATTTTTCACAAAAGTGTCAGTTACACTGCATACCACTGAAATATATGTAAATTCCGTCACGTTGATGCGTTATTTTGCTGTATTCGTTGTTGTTGTTTTTTGCTTTTTTGTGTTATTTTGCTGTATTGTTTTTTGTTGTTGTTGTTGTTGTTGTTGTTTTTATTATTATTATTATTATTAAATGTTTAACTGAAATGTGTGTGCACATAAAACATATTCTACACTTTTTTTTATATTTTTTATCTGTATTCCCCTCTCTCTCTCTCTCTCAATATCTCTCCCTCTCTCTCTCTCTCTCTCTCTGACCTTGTTGTTTGCTACTTAAGGAAACAGTCGAAAAAATGAAGACCAGAAATAAAAATAATTATTATCTGTCGGAGATTACTTACAGCATGTTGTCGGCTGAAAATGCTGCAAATTGCCGACGACTGTTTTATAGAGCAACTTAAGTTCTACAAAAAAGACGAAATACCATGTGTATCTTAAGACAAGGGCGGTACGCTTAGTGATATTCTTTTTACTTTAACCATATTCTATTGGAACGTTTCATAGTTTTCCGTAGAATATAATCAAATTTTGAATTTCTAGCAATGTCTGTGGCTAGTAGCGATTGAAAATAGCACAACCATATGATACTTTTAATTCAATCAACAATAATCAAGTGCAAGTTTGTGTAATCTTTGTGAATTTATATTAGTGTTCTGTCATTTATTCCTGTTGAAATTAACACTGGCATTATATATATTTTACCTGGGTAGTTTTATTGAGTTGAATCAAACACCGGGCAGCGTTAATTCCCTTGTTAAGTACAGTTACACTGGCACCACAAGTTTATTCGGCAGGTGTAGTAACAAGTATAAGTATTTTCTTTCACTTTTGATCTTAGATTCGAATATTACATATCAGTTTAAATTCATTTGAAAAAAAGGTTAAAAAATAAAATGAGAATGTTCATACATATAATGAGAGCGTTATTTGACTGCCAGACCGGTTTAATGGTTTCAAACGATCCCCAAAATTCAATTTCACCCCCCCCCCCCCCCCCGGGACATGAAAAAGTTTACGAATTCCCCCGGGCATTTGAA
This sequence comes from Solen grandis, assembly GCA_021229015.1. Taxonomy (NCBI): domain Eukaryota; kingdom Metazoa; phylum Mollusca; class Bivalvia; order Adapedonta; family Solenidae; genus Solen; species Solen grandis. The sequence goes on from CM037793.1 coordinate 40,866,415, forward strand.
AACGTTTTTTATTTTCCCGGATAGGACATAATGAAAACGTTCCCCCCCCCTTTTCAAAAGCCCTACCCGGGAATATAAAAACGTTTTCAAATTCCCCTTGCGTAAAATGAAAACGTTTTTAGATTCCCGTGGGAACTTGAAATGGGGATAGTTTGAAAGCGTTGGGAAAAAAAGTTTTCAAATCCCCTTGGGCTTTAAAGGGACCCCCCACCGATTTCAAATGTACTACCCGGAAATCTACATATTAACCTGAATGAATTTTCAAATTCTCCTAATTAAAACCATATAAGTTCAGTTTATGAATATCTGATACTAATAGATACATTAATGTGCTAACAACACGTTTAAGTAAAAGTTATAAAATAAAAACGTTTTCAAGTTCCCGGGGTGGGGAGTTAGTTACTAATAGAAATATCAATTATACATTATATATTTGTTTATATTGTAAGTGTTTAAGTTTTACGGTTCCCGGGGGAGGAAAGTTAAATCGTGGGAGGGCATTTGAAAACGATTTTATGTTCCCGGGAATTTTAAAACGGTTTCAAGTTACCGGGGAAGGGGGGCTTGAAAACGTTATACGTTTTTTTTTTTTTTTTTTTTTTTTTTTTGTTGGGTGAAGGGTGATGTCAGACTAAAATGTGCTCGTGATTGATTTACAATTTGTAGTGAAAATAGTGGCTTGATAGTGGTGAATTTGGTATCAATGGATAGATGAAGTTACACTCTAGAAGAAGGTAAACTTTATTTCTGGAAAAGTGATGTGAAACATTGGATATTTGGAGGGTTTTTTTAAAAAGTTTTTAAGAATTCTTTGTATTCTTATAAACTGATTATGTCATATGTTACCCTACATTTTGACAAGTGAGTGAACTTACCTGGATTACCTGGATAACTATAACAACACACCTGCATACCTGTATTGGATACATTGTATTACAGTTGATTAGACTATTGTGTTGACAATTGTGTGCCATAGGCTGTAGAGAAATTGTGTCAATAGTGGACTAATTACTGATACTGTAACTATCAAAACTAAGGTGAAACCTGTGCACATAACTGTTTACTACTCTGATTTAAGTGAAGAAAGAGTGCAATCAGCATGACAGGAAGGGGTCAAAGTCAAACCAAGGGTCAAGTTCAACAACCAAAACAAAAAATAACAAGTCAACCCATCAAAAAAGATAAAAGAACTCCTTCAGATGTTAGCAACGAGAGCTGTGACCAAATGATTGATGCTGAAATGTTGCAAACTCAACTGGATAACATATCAAAGGAAATAGGAGGCCTTAAAACTTGTCTGGATTCAATGCTTAAAAAAGATGAAATACAAGAGATGATAACATCCACAATCACAAAAATAATGGAAAAAATAGAAAGACAAATGAACGAAAAAATAGAAGAGAGAGTCAGAGAAAAAACAAAAATATTAAAGGAAAAATTGGAAATTATAGAGTATGATAACAAACAATTGACAGACAAGTTATCTAAAATTGAGGAAGAGACAAAAAAGAAAATGAAAGAGTTGACAGTTCAGGAAAGAGAGAATGAAAGGCGAAGTAAAGACGCAATAAAACATGCTAATTACAATGAGCAGTATTCAAGGAAGAATAATGTGAAAATTGCAAACATCCAAGAGGGTCATCATGAGGGAAGAGGAGCTGGAGGAGAAAGTGATGAATATATTCAAGAAGCATGACATTAGAGTGGAACCAGCGCAGATTGTGGCCATGCACCGCATACCAACAAAACGGGGAGGAGTTCGACCGGTGTTGATAAAAACTATTAACAATGATGCGAAAGCAACTATCATGAGGAAAAGGAAAGAGATGAGAAGTGATGATCACAAGATCAGTGATGATGTGACAAAACTGAACACGGACTCATTAACAGGCTGATGCAACATGACGAGATATCCAGTGCATGGTTTTTTAATGGTTCGATATATGGACAGACGGTAAGAGGTGAGAGAGTGAAGTTTGACATTTTTGACAATTTTCAGGAGGTGATTGCAGCGCATCGACAAAGAGTCCAACGCAGAGCTTAATGTACCCGCTTATCAGAGCGTGTATTGATGTTTCAGACATATATGTATATCCCATACTATCTCTCTCTCTCTCTCTCTCTCTCTATAATGTTTGTTGTACATACGTCAGTATTGTAGTATATATTATGTTTTTGAGTATATGATTAGTATACAGGTACCAATTTTGCATAACTATATGTGGGAGAGAGGGGAGCGAGGAAATAGATATATGAATGTAACTTGATACACTGATGAATATACAATAACTGTTTATTCACTGCAGTTAGAGAGGTACCAAGTACAATATATAGGATTAAGAATATTTCACTACTTTTGTAACACTTATCCTTTATAAACTGATGTCTTTTTCATGCATATATATGTTTATTCACATGTTTAGATTGATTACATATATGAAATACTGTCAATTTGATTCATGCCATTGTTTCTTATGTGAGTGTCATATTAACAAAGATCTTAAAAATACTATATCTTTTAGGGTAAATAGTTATACATGTATATTGAAAAACACTTTTTATTATTATGGATAACTTAAAAATATTATCATATAATTGTAGAGGTTTACGGAACCTATCAAAAAGAATTGATGTTTTTAATTTCATCAAAGAAAAAAAAGCTGAAATTGTGTGTTTACAAGAAACACATTTTGTTAAAGATATGGAGAAAATTATATATACAGAGTGGGATGGAAAATGATTTTATAGTCATGGAAAGTCTAATTCTAAAGGAGTTGCCATTTTATTTAAAAGGAATCTTGATATGGAAGTGTTAAACATTAGAAAAGACAATGATGGAAGTTTTCTTATTCTTGAACTTGGATTTAATAACACAAAACTTATTCTTATAAATATTTATGCACCAAATATTGATAATCCAGACTTTTTTACAAATATATTTTGTTTGGTTGATTCTTTAGAATCAAATACGAAATGTATTTTATGTGGAGATTTTAACTTAGTTTTGAATCCATCTATTGATTATAAAAATTATAAATATATAAACCACAATGCCAATGCAAGAAAACGATTATTATCCTTTATTGATGAAAAGCATTTAGTGGATCCATTCAGAGAATTACATGGTGATAAACAAAAATATAGTTGGAGGAGGTTAACTCCCTTACAACACGGTCGTCTGGATTTTTTTCTTATTACAAATAACATCCTTAACTTTGTTAGAAATTGTGATATTGATATGTCATACAAATCAGACCACTCAATTGTTTTTCTAGAGCTTTGTTTTTCAAATATTAAACATGGTAAAGGTTTATGGAAATTCAATAACTCTTTACTAAATGACATTGAATATCTTAATTGTATTAATAAGAAAATTGACGAAATCATTCAACAATATTGTATACCGATCTATGATATGAATAATGTTTTGAAAATGGATAAATCTAGCATTCAATTTGTAATAAATGATGAATTGTTTTTAGAGACACTATTAATGGAAATTCGTGGCAAAACCATATCATATTCAAGTTTTAAATCCAACAAGAATAAAAAGACGAAGAAAAGTTAATAAATGAGATATCAAAAATTGAGACATGTTTAAATGAAGGAAATAAAGACAGATTAATACTATTACAAAATAAACTTCATGAAATTAGAAACAATAAAGTTAGAGGACACATTATTAGGTCAAAATCGCAATGGATAGAAAATGGTGAAAAAAACACTAAGTACTTTTGTTCTCTAGAAAAACAATTTAATCTAAGCAAAAATATCCCTTTTTTAGAAATAAATGATGGCTCTTCATATTTGACCAAAACAAAATTTTACAAGCAACTAGCAATTACTACAAAAAATTATATAAAAACAATTTTGATCTAGATGATGAACTGTATAATATTGAAATACCAAAATTGAGTGATGAACAATCATTAGAATTAGAAGGGCCTTTAACATATGATGAAATAACCTTTGCTTTAAAGAATATGAAAAATGATAAAAGTCCAGGGTGTGATGGTTTTACTTCAAATTTTTTTAAGGTCTTCTGGGGCAAAATAGGATATTTTGTCTACAGAGCTATAAATTATGCATTCATATCTAATAGGTTTTCTAGGAATATTAAAATGGGATATATTACTTGTATACCAAAAGATAATAAGCCAAAGCAGTTTTTAAAAAACTGGAGGCCAATCACACTTTTAAATGTCATTTACAAGATTGCTTCAAGCGGTATAGCTAATAGACTAAAGAAAGTTCTTGATCTTATCATTTCCAAAGATCAAACTGGTTTTATTAAAGGTCGATATATTGGTGAAAACACTAGATTATTATATGATATAATGAATTATACTGAAACTCATAAGATACCTGGATTACTCATGTTAATAGATTTTAAAAAAAAAAAATTTGGAAACAGCTTCAAGAAATGGATATCATTACTTCTTAAAAACACCGAGGTATGTATACAATTAAATGGTTTTTTATCTGAATTCTTTAAGATCGGTCGCGGCTGTAGACAGGGGGATCCCATATCAGCATATCTTTTTATTCTTTGTGCGGAAATTTTGGCAATAAAAATAAGGAACTCAAAAGATATAAAGGGCATTAAAATCCATGGAGATGAATACAAGTTATCACAATTTGCTGATGATACTTATTTATTACTCGATGGTTCGGAAAATTCGTTTAAATCATACATTGACATTATTACATAGATTTTCAATCATTTCAGGTTTAAGTATGAATTATGATAAGACAAAAATTGTTTGGATTGGTTCTTTAAAATATAGTACTCGTTCTATTAAAACAAAATGGAAACTATCATGGGGAGAAACACAATTCAAATTATTAGGCATAAATTTTGATGTTGACCTTGACAAAATGATAGAACTGAATTATAATAAAAAAATGATTAATATGAAAAAAGTAATATCACACTGGAAAAAAAGAAAGCTAACACCCATGGGAAAAATCACTGTCGTAAAAACTTTTCTATTACCGTTATTAACACACTTATTTATAAGTCTTCCATCCCCAAATAAAAATATTATAAAAGAAATTAATAATCTTTTCTATGACTTTGTTTGGGATGGAAAACCTAGAATAAAAAAAACTGTTCTTTATAAAAAATTATAAAGAAGGTGGACTGAAAATGATTGATTTACACAGCTACATTTATAGTCTTAAAATAAAATGGTTAAAAAATTTTTTGGAAAAATATAAAAATTCTTTTTGGAAAGATGTAATTGATGCTTATGTATATTATATTGATAAGCTTGATATTAGTAAGATAAGTCAAGTGTTACATATGCCATTATTTTATAATCACAACTTTTTAATAAATAAAGATTATATCTTTATGCCTACTTTGTATAATAATGGAATTAGATATATTAAAGATATTTTAGATAGACATGGAAACTTCAAGAATATAGACATAAATAAAATTTTTTTTAAAAATCTTTAATATTGTTACCTGTTCCCATTTATAATCAAAACAAATGCAAATAATACATTTATTAAAAATAAAGAAGTTCCAACTAGTCAAATTAAATGGATATCATTATATGAACATATCAATTTAAATTGGGAAAACATTTATGGTGACGTATTTAAATATACTAGAAATACTTACATTCAATGGCTTCAAACAAGAATAGTACACAGAATATTACCAACAAATTCCTTATTATTCAAAATGAAAATTGTTCAAACTAGTTTATGTACCTTTTGTGAAGAAAATGTTGAAAGTTTATCCCATTTGTTTTGGTCTTGTTATAAAATAAACCTATAATTGATTACATTAAAATTGTATTAGATAAAAGAAATGTAAGATGTGTTATAGAAGAACATAAAGTTGTATTGGGTTTCTGTGAAAAAGAATATAAACTTGACATTTTATTTCTTGAATTTAAAAGATATATATTTTTGTGTAGATTAAAAAATATACTACCAACAATTGTAGGATTCAGGGAGATAGTAAAATTAGATTGGGAAATTTATAAAAAATCAAATATCACTGAAACTGAAAAATCAAATTGGAAACTTGTAAAAAGTATAGTTGAAAATTGAAGATTTAATATATATTAAAATCAAGATAAGGATTTGTATTTTATTGAATGTGAATTATGAAACTTTTAATGTTAATCACATGTGAAGAACAATTTACTTTTAGTTTTTTTTCTTTTTTCATTATTATTAATTTTGTTTGTATTTTTCAACCCATAAAAAAAATAAAGTGCCTATATGGTTAAATTTAATACAAAGTAAAATATAATGTTTATTTTTTTCTCTGTATAATTCTTTTATAATGATTGAAAGTTATGTTGCATTGTACGGTCAACTGAGGATGGCTCCCCGACCTCTGTTCACCTATTACGGGGAAAATAAATGGGGATACCCATATGGGGCCTCAAAAAAAAAAACAAAAAAAAAAAAAAAAAAAAAAAAAAAAAAAAAAAAACGTTATACTGGTTTATCTATCATCTCGTGAGCTATTTGGTGTTGCGTGACGTAGCATGGAGTCGAATGTGTCATTCGCACAGTACAACTGCACGAATATCATTTACACATAAGAATGCAAAGCGGATGGTTAATATAAAGGAGGAAAAATGGGTTAATTAATTAAAATGATATTAGAAGGAAATTAAAATCGAAAACAAAGAGTAGGGTTGATGGTTATATATATGTATACCATCAGCCCTACTCTTTATAAAAAATAGGAGCAGCAGCCTAGCAAATGGTATGCAGACGACAATAAAAAATAGAACTGAAAAAATAAATAAAAAACATGATTATGATAAAGCATTTAATGAGTAAATAATAAGTTTATTAATAGATTTCGTAACTGTCATGCAACGCAAAATTCAAAAGAACAATGAAGCATTTCGTATGAACCACTACTACTTCAGTGACCTGGGTTCATTGAGGTAGAACGATGTTAGATATAAATACGGGTTAGCAGGAAAAGATTTTCTTACCATATACGTGTACCTTTCGCAGGGCCCTAGTGGTTAACCCGTTTGCAACTGGAGAAGGTGGCCGCGGAATTGGTTCATGTCCCCGGTATGCCAAAGTCCTGATATAATAGTACTGGTACCTAGTGGGGGTGTGGGTAAGCTCCGCATAAATACATGGTAGATCCGTGACTTGTTAACAGGATGTCGCTGTGGAATTTTTGAACATATCAGTTTCATCCTCATCATTCAACATTGACTGTACAGTCGGCGGGACGTTAATTCCAATAAACAAACACTTATAAAGTCATAAATGTTATAGGTGATAAAGTTAACGCGGAAAGTCCTCAATCCCACATCTTCTGTGGGCTTAGAAATCACACATTCGGTGAGTTTCCTTTTCTTAAGTTTCCATGTCCTTCAATTATATAATGTAAACAACTAAAGTCATAAATCGTCACAAAAACCAACATGGTTATAGCCGGTTAATACATCCACAAGTTTATACAACAAAAGTAACTGTGAATTGCATCAACGAAATAAGTTTAAGTGGAAACACGTTCACGGATCAGAGTTGGAGAAAGATTTTGTACCTGGAATTGGTAGAGGACCGTAATTATGGATGTTTAGTATCAACTTGGAGCAATGACAATAGAACTTTTTTCAAATTTGCATTCTTTGGAACATCTTGTGTTGAAGTTGAACAAACTAAGGAGGATTTATACCTTTATAGGTCTAGATAACGTTACGAAACTTGAGTTTATAAACTGCATAGTGTGTGTGTGTGTGTGTTATTCAGTTGATATCTATTCTGTTTCACTCTTTTTCATTGGTATATAAAATAAATAATAAAGCTACTAAAAATATTTCTTGGAAATTTACCTGTACAGAAAAACCAATAACACATTAACAACAATTAATAACAGATTGATATTGCTTGATTGGGGTATTAAATTATATATCTTGATATAACATGTGACATAGTTAATTCTGTAAATATTCTATGGGGAAGGGTCGTAACTAATGTTTTTAGAACTTGCGGCGCGATCCCATTCCAATAAATTTGAAATCAACTATGTTTAAACTAAACTGGCATTATATATTTACGTAGGTAGCTTTATCGAGTTAAATCAAACTATCGAAGCAGTTACTTCCTTTGATAAGTACAATAACCACACACTCCTCATAGTGAACACGTCACGCTGTGCTACTTTAATCAATGCCACTAAATAAAACCACGTGGTAAAAGTTAAACCATGTGATCAAAATATGGCGACCCGTTGTTATGTTTTCCAAAATTCGGCGAAAACTGTTTAGGCTGCGGGGATATAAAACGACTATTAGTCTATTGTGCCGTCAACGTTCTACTATTTTCATCAAATATTTTTTTAATACATTTGTACATATGATTTACCGAAAATAAACCTTACTTGATACATTTTTTCTATAAACTGAATAAAACTTGTGGTGGCAGTGGTTAACTGTACTGATCAGGGGAAATAACTGTTGCGGGGAGTTTACAATAACCACTGCCAGCACAAGTTTCTTCGGCAGATACATTGACGAGTAAAGTCTTTCCCTCTTGATCTTAGATTCGAGTATATCATGTCAGTTTAGTTTTATTTCATTTAGATAACATTCATAATGATGAAATAGGTACGATAGGTAAACCGGTGTGCCAGTGAAACAATGAAAGTATTGTTTTACTGCCACGCCGGTTTGCCTATCGTCACGTGAGTAACTTGGTGGCAGTTGTAATAGTAGCGTAGCGTGACGTAACCGGTACAGGGAGTCCTTGGAGTTGAATTTGTCATTGCAAAAAATTCCGTTTACACAATAGAATACAAATCGAATGGTTAATATAAAGTAGAAAAAAATGGGCTAATTACAAAAATAAATAAATAATATTAGAAGAAAAATGAAAATCGAAAACAAAGAGTAGGGTTGAGGTTTTTTTTATATTTTTTTTAATTTTTTTTAAAGGGGGGGGGTAGCAGCAAATGTTTTGTCGACGTCAATTATCAATATACCTGAAAAGGAAATCATGCGGACCATAAAGCAGTTGATGAGGAAATTATATCGTTCGAGACGAGCTTAAAATAATGTCTCGTAACTGTATCAGGTTGCAAACAGTTAGATACTGTTCTTGTCACAAGGACAATAAAGCAATAATTTATACCCTTTTAACCACCACTACTTCAGTGAGGTAGAAAAGTGATATAAATACGGCTTAACAGGAAGAGTATTTCAAACCGAAACTGCGCACATATATATCACAATTTTATTTTGTACGACATCTTTCATTTTCTTTGTATAAGAAAGTCATGTATCGGCGACACCATCGACTATCATAGACTATGTGAAGATTATGGTGGATCTTTTTCTGCCATGTCGCGTCTTCGTTCTGTCGCGCTTTATAAGGGCACCGTCACTGCATTTTTTTTTCGCGATGGCTCGCTTACATGCCGCAATGGCGCGTTATCGCGACGACGCCTTTGGAACGCATTGACCCAATGTCGAGACAAAATCAGGGCGAAGACAATATAATGCAATAACATTAGCGCCCCTTTTTATCGCGTCCGCGCCTTAGAATGTCATGCTGTCGCATCCGGGCGTTCAAGAGGCAAAGCGCGAAACACTTCTTATTGGGTTAGGGCTTGGGCTGCAAGAGAATATGTTGTTGTTGTTTTTAAACATGCGTGTACTTTTCCCAGCGGCCAAGTGATTAACACGTTAATCACTGGAGAAGGTTGCCGCAGAATCGGTTTTCGTCTTCCGCATGCCAAGGTCGTGAAAAAATAGTACTGAGGGTGGGGGCCAGGCTCGGCATGAATTCATGGTAGATCTGTGACTTGTTAACCCGGTACCGAAGTGGTGTTTTTGAACATATTAGTCTTATGAACTACTACAGCGGGTATTCGAGGTACACTGAAAATTTATTAAGGATTCCATGATCTATCCGATGCATTTAATACAGTTTTGGTTTAGTTTTATTTTATTTTCTTTTTTACATCCATAATGAAAATTCTCAGATCTTTTCAAATCACATTCGATGGCTCTTGTGGCTGCGTATGGGAGACAACCGGAGAACCCGAAGTAAACCCACATGTCTCGATGGGCAACCACTGTACCTTCCCACGTACGTGACAAAACTCGAACACAGGACGCATTTGGTGAGATACTACAGTGAGGCCGCACTTTATCTGTCGCAAGTAGATATAGTCTGCAAATGTCTGAAATACTTTCGGCGGGACGTTAATATCAATAAACAAACACCCATAAAAACATAAATGTTTAGTTTCATAAATGATATAGTTTCCGCAGAGAGGCCCTAAAACCGCGTGTAATCTTATATCTGTAAGTTATTTTGGGCTTAAAAGAGTAGTTGTTAAAACTACACATTAAAGGAGTTTCCTTTTGTAAAGTTTGCATGTTGTTAAATTCTTTAATGTAAACAACTAAAGTCATAAATCGTCACAAAAACCAACTTGAATAATCATAGCCGGGCAATATAAATTTTATGCTATTTGACTCTGGTGTTCGTAGCAGAGAGTCTGTTCTTATACAGTCCAAAGATCAGTACAATCAGTACATCAAAATGTCGCGTTATGTGATTCTGGTAATTCTATGTAGTGTAAAATGTTACACATATCGAGATGTTAGCCAGGTAACAGATGGACTGTGTTCGAGATCTTGTCACTGTGCTTACACGGAAATTATTTGCCATGGATACATTCCAGGGGTTCTCCCAGTTAATACAACAAAAGTAACTGTGAATTGCATCAACGAAACAAGTTTAAATGGAAACACGTTCACGGATCAGAGTTGGAGAAAGATTTTGTACCTGGAATTGGTAGATGACGATAATCGTGGATGTAGAGTATCAACCTGGAGCATTGACAATAGAACTTTTTCAAATCTGCAATCTTTGGAACATCTTGTGTTGAAGCTGAACCAACTAAGGTGGATTTATTTGAACACCTTCAAAGGTCAAGATAACGTTACGAAACTTGAGTTAATAAACTGCATACGATTATCTCCCTTATATGTCATGTTGTCTCTAAGTAACAAACAAAGTTTAAGGAAACTGAACTCTCTCATTTGACACGCTAAACAAAGTAGATATCCAGAACGTTTTAACTTAAACGAGACAGTGTACAACATTATTGCTCGTCCACATCTATCAGTTTTATATCTTAACAACACTAGATTTTTTAACATTGATTTTACAAATTGTTTGTAAAAAGCTAAAGACACTTTCTTTTCGAAGATCAGTTATTGATGGACGTATTAAGTTTGGAAAGGATAATGTTTGTGATTCACTTGAAACTCTTGACATAAGCGGAATGAAAATATCAAATAGTATATTTCACTTCGATATTCAAAACAGATCATTCGATATTACAATTGTATTTAACACAGCGCAGATGCTATTTCCTAATTTGAAGATGTTTTTTGTAGATGAAAAACTACCAAAAGATCCGCTATCGCTTATTATTGACTCAACATTGACAGCAACTTTATCAAGAAATTTGTCGCTCAAATTCGTTTCTACAAATTGCAATGGAATCAAAACACTAGATGTAAAGACAAACTTTAACCCACCATTATGCCTGAACTCTATAGAGTTAATAGAAAACTACTTGGAACTGCTGAGTCCGGGCCTTTTTTACGGTTTAACATGTGTGAAGAAACTGAATTTGGCTAAAAATTACCTTGGTAAAATGGCTGAGCAAAATGAGACAGAATTTGTTTCATTGATAAATATGTTAGAGTCTTTGCGAGACCTCGACTTGTCCTCAAATGGATTGAAAACAATTAACAGGGACATGTTTAAGAACTGTTCATTTTTAAAGTACCTGCACCTGCAGGGTAATCAACTGAAAGTTTTTCGTCCCCAGTCAACATTACCATTGAAGTTTCTTGACCTGTCTATGAATTTAATTAACACCGTTGATGACTCTAGCAGACAGTGGCTTGATTTAGTCGCCAAAAGAAGTCGCCCTTTTCATATGACCCTTATCGGGAATCCTTTAGTGTGTTCATGCGAGAAAATGTTATTTGTAAAATGGTTTAATTCTGCACATATTTTTGATGAAAGTCGAAACGAAAGCACATGCTCGTTTCAAAATCAGCCTATGTTTTTGAGGCAACCATATGTGAAAGACTTTGTCAAAGATTGCGGTGCGGACGCGAGGTTGCGAATTATAATTTTATTTTCCACCGCACCAATCATTTTCGTTTTGATTTTGTCCTGTTTAGTTTTTCTGGCAGTAAAACGAATAAGAAGAAATATAGCCAATAAACGAAACTATGACGAAAATGTCAGGTTGCTAAGAGATGCAGAGCATAATACACAACTTCCAGTTTTGTTGTCCTTCTGCATTGGTGATGAAAGGACCGTACGAGATGAAATCCTGCCACGAATGGAGGAAGTCTTCGAACATCTAACGACTCGAAGAGACATTGTTAGCATAATCGATGACTGTATAACGGCAGGTCAGTCGATTTTAGCAGGAATATCAGACAGTATTGAACAGTGTGGTATCTACTTTGTCGTTCTATCAAATGCATTTTGTGATAATCATGTTTGCAAAATGGCGCTCGTCGAAGCATACTGGAAGGGAACACCTTGTGTATCATGATTGTTGAAGATATAGATGAATGTAAACTCTCTCCAGAACTTGAGATAATATTGAAAGTTAGTTTAAAGTTCAATGCTAAAGTAGTCGATGGCAAATTATTTGAGACACCTAACTGGCGGGATATGTGTACGTCCTTGTTACAAAATATGAGGCACTGATTGTAATAACGTTAGTAATGGTAATTTAATTTTTTTTTATTTATTTTTTTTTTTATGTTCACCACTCTGACCATACAACTAAACACGAGGAAGCGGCCCTGTTTTACCTAGTGGCAATATACCAATTCACCGGAGGTTCAGCAAAACTCCGTATATTTTGCTGATTTATACTGACCAAACAGTTACTGCTTCAAAATCTTAATTGTGATTTATATCCCATTGAACAATGTGTTGAATTTTCCACCATTGTGTTCGGGGAGTGCTAGTTGATACACGTAGGTTTAAGTCTCATTTCAGAGTGAAATTTTGAGCAACCATCTGGACTATGCGACCATTTCCTCTAAGTTCCGTTACTGGCCTCTTGATAAAGGTTTGACACGTTCATGTAATTCATAGAGAGATATTCAGACGTGAATCTTTGTAGCAAAATACAACATGACAATAAATGTTGTAAAAAATGTTTACAGATGTAGAAGTGCCAAATAGAAATTGAATCCAGTGCTTGTGACATCATTTTAGTTTTAACGAATCGAATATTGAATGTGCGTCCATTGCTTTTTGTTTTCTGCTATAAATAATCAATACGGTACATTATGATAACAAACATTTGAAGTAATTTGATCCGATTTATTCTACAGCTTAAGATTTTATGATTTTTCGGTCTAATCTTACTTTTGACCTACTTGGGGATGATGACGTAAAACAGTTCCGAATGAGCATTGTATCGTTTTTCATTGGTAGATATTCCTTAACTCACGGACAAAATTTACGCCAGCCATAATTTTTTGCTGAGGTGACATCTAGCTGAAAGATATACTTCAAATTCACAAGATTTTAAAAAAAGTATTCCGACTGAAATGCAGTTTTTTTTATAGATATACAGTTATTTTATTAAAACACTTCCCTTTGATGCACATTGAGACTTGTATATTATATTATATTATATTATAAACGTGACAAAATACCTGCAGTATTTAATAGTCTGTTTCACCGTCCCCGTATGAATGAACGATGGTGAATAATTACAATGAAGTTTACTCCGCCGATTGCGGTGGAGGGGACGCTTTAATGTTTTTTTAAGTTTTAATCAGTTTGACTGCCTATGATGAAATGCTTCACAGTTAATAATATGTACATCACTTAAAATCCTCATCAACGCTGCATATCTTTTAAAAAGATATGTCTTGTTAATTTTATTGATTTTTTTTCATATGTCTAGTCTCTCTTAACTGATACACAATGACTTTAGTGTACCATAATGAGACACAATATAAGTTAATAGCCTATCCTTAAAATTCTTATTGTTCATATTTCACAAAACTGCATTATCAAAACCTCTAAGGAATACAAGAGTATCTAAAATAAAACATTTCCCTTAAAGCTATTTCTGTCTTTCTATCTGTAATGATTTTCAGTTGTTGGTGACATTTTTCTTCGCCTTGGATCAGTATGAATCTCATAAAGGGAAATAACTCTTTAAAAATAGTTGTGAAATGAGAATTTGTCTTTCTTCGACTGTGATACTTATTTCATTCTTATTTTATTTTTGCTTACTGACTGTTGTCACCAGAATTTCTTCTCTCTCTTTCTCTGTAGTGTGCAAAGATTTTGTATTAAGGTGATAAAAAATGATGACAAAGGTATAAGAATGGCAAGAGACATAATTGAATCCAGACTCACAAACCCATTTAACTGTATTGTGTCTACCATGAGTGGAAGACAATTATTGCTCTAAACGGTACCTTGTTTGGACGAATATTGCACTTTAAGTTATACTTACTATGAAAAACTGTATTCTATCTGATTACAAATTTCAAATAATTCAATATCCATTGTGTGCAATAGGTCTACCGGTACTAAAGGGGATAAGTTGGGTATATATTTTTATGGGTATTTCACTTGAAATCTTTGCATTTAAAGGATTGAATACAAAAATAGATACATTCTTTTTAGCAAAGAATAAAATATGTTTGTTTTGGAGGTTATGAGGTGTATCACATCAAAAAATGATACAAACTTATCATAGTGCGAATGAGAATGTTAAAATTGCATAATTTCGAGATGTCCTATATGTGTTTGTTTGTAAGGGTTTAACGTCCCACCAACAGTATTTCAGTCATTTGGAGACGATGTCTACTTGAGACAGATATAGTGCTGCCACACTGCATTATCATGCCGTAGACACGTGGCATGATACCACACCCAGTCACATTATCTTGACAACAGGCCAACCAGTCATAGAACTACCTTTATATGTTGAGTGCCAAGCAAGAGAGCTATACCAGTACCATTTTGTATGACTTTGGTATGTCGCGGCCGCAGATCGATCCCGCGACCTCCCGCTTCCGAGGCAGACGCTCTATCCACTTGGCCACTGGGTACGGTTTATCCCATATTTTTCACTATACGGTAGTCAAAAACCTCATGAACTAAACTATGACTCCATATTTATGTTTAGAAATAAATACTTTAAACATGTATGCTGTTGTTGACAGTATTTCATTAAATCCGCATTAGCCTAAAGGTATGTTTATGAGCAAATCATTATATTATTAGTGAACCCATGTAGAAAATCCTTAAGTAACAAATGTCGTGGAAAATACCATCCATGCAATCAAAGAAAATAAATTCACGACAACAGTAAATAACCATCGACAAGGTACTGTATAGAACTGATGTGTAACATATTCCGTACAATAAATTTAATTTTAAATTATCAAAATGTCTTTAATAGAAGATAAGTAATTAGTTGTCTTTTGTCACACATAGTGTTCAGTTAATATATTCATGTCTTCAAATCTAACTGGTCCCTGTGACCGAAGGATCAGAGCATTAACTCCGTAAACGGGGGGTCGTGGGCTTGATCCACTACCAAAACATGCCAAAATCGTTAAAAGTGGTATTGGTATATGGCAATTGCATGGTGTTTCGCATATGAAGATAGTTAAAGGCTCGTTTTCCACCAAAAATACTTAGCGCTAAGTAATACTTAAATACTTAGAGTCGACTTTCATTTTTCTTGTTAATAAAAGTATCAACATATTTAATACGAAATTTAATACATACATTATTACCGTAATAATTTACCATATATATATGAAATGTTTGGTTGTGTTATTTGTTTGTTGTTGTTGTTGTGTTTTTTGTTGTTGTTGTTGTTGTTGTTGTTGTTGTTTTTTCAGAGAATAAAAAATGATGAAATTCGCTTCTAAGCCTTAATGAGTATTGTTGATGGAATTCTTGACAGTCTTGGTCCAATGCCAGCTTATTAGTATCATATCACTTGTCAACGGCTTGATTTCGAACGGACGCAGCGCTTTGTCTGCATCATACAGAGAGAAAAATAATATCGGTGGTAATAGTAAATATATATCACCCTTGTATGTTACTTAGCATATATGGATAGGTCCAGGACTGTTTGGTCCGGGTCTATTTAATGGTATCATATCATTTTCTACAGTGTGATTCACTATGTCTGCCTGAGATGATACTGGTAGTGTTGGTACATGTCTCTTGTATGACGCTCGGCATATAAAGTAGTTTAAGGGATGGTTGTCCAGTGTCAGGATAATGAGACCGGTGTGGTAACATACCACTTTAAGGTAAAGTCCCTGTAATGGTTCCGCTACGTCTTTGACCACATAACCTCTAACAAGAAAACCAAGGTACCTTAATGCAACATTAGGAATACCTGGTTATCTCCGTGAAAGATCATGAGGTCTGAAATGTAGCATTGCAAAGTGACTGAGTGTTAGTGGGACGTTCAACTCAAGCAAATTCTCTCTCTCTCTCTCTCTCTCTCTCTCTCTCTCACACACACACACACACATACACACACACACACACATGCGTGCGCGCACAAACACATATTTCAATTTGTTGCTGAGAACCAGGATGATAAGTAAATCAAGAAAATACAATATTGTGTTTATTACTTTAATATTGAAGACAAAGATATAAAAGGCATAATTTTCTGTAGCAGATTACTTGCTGTATGCTGTTGGCGGAGAATGCTACATGTAGCTAACTACTATTGTACAGAATGACTAGAGAACACCAAAAACAAAATATACCAAGATTATTTAAATACAAAGGCAAGAAAATATCCATCCATTGTTCTTTAAAAACATTTTTATTTCCGGTAAATGTTCCCTTTTAGATTGAAACCATTTGTAGTTTTTAAGACCGAAAATGATAAACTTTTGAATCTCTCTAGCTATATCTGTTGAATAGCAGGTTAAAATAGCACTATAATGGTGATATTCATAAATAAAAAGGCGCTAATATTGTAAAAGTAATTATAGACCGATTTTCTGTTATGTTTGACGGTTATTGCATTTAAAAAGTAGCAGAAGTTTATTTTTTATTCTTTTTCTTTTTCTTTTCTTTTTTTTTGGTATCGTATACTTCAATACGCACTTTTGTTAATTGTGAAATACAGCTATAGAAGTAAAGCTATGGGACGAATTATATTAAATAGTATGATATATACAAATTATATTTCCTATGAGTTGGAACATACATTACAATGTTACCTAGGCACTTACGACGTTCTATGCAAATATATCGCGAATAAAAAGTAAAATAAAACATATAAAAGAAGTTCTACATTCTCACGTGACACAGAGGTAAATTTTCGCCATAGATGTAATATTATAGAATCAACCCGTACACAACCGAAACATTCCAAATACCATTCAACTTCCGGTTTGTTCGATAAGTACATATATGAACATTCTTCTAGTTAAGAAATGAAGACTGCACTTAACATATGTGTCATTA
This sequence comes from Solen grandis, assembly GCA_021229015.1. Taxonomy (NCBI): domain Eukaryota; kingdom Metazoa; phylum Mollusca; class Bivalvia; order Adapedonta; family Solenidae; genus Solen; species Solen grandis. Next base: position 40,883,953 of record CM037793.1, read on the forward strand.
AAAAATTAAGGATATTCAAATCAATACCTTCTTCATTTTTTTTACAATGTTAGTTTGTCGAATGGTATTTGAAGTTTGAATTGGACATTCACTCATTACATTTATTCGAATATCATTTACGCATTAAAGAACAAAACAGAGAGAAAATATAGAAAAAACGGGCCGAAATAAAAAAAAAAAAAAAAATAGTATGAGTAGAGAGTTGGTAAATTTTGTCTCGACATTGTTTTTGTTTTCCTTTTATCGTTTTCATCTTAAATCAAAATAGTTTTGGTCGCATAGTTGTGTTTATAGTCTTCAGAAAGAAAAAGTGGCAAGATGGCATAAATTATGCCAATGACAATGAAAACAATGACAATGAATATGACAATGATAATGGTGATGATAAAAATGCAAATAATGATAATGAGGATGATGAAATTCAAGACAAACTGAGAGAGAAATAATGCTTTAAGATTTGGATTTTCACTAATATAGGTCATACACATACATGTAGATATACAAATTCACCTAGAAATGCGTTGTCATATAAAAATATACCAATTAGTTCTGGAAATCATTTTGGCTTTAAAAGAATGTTAGATGTGGCGAATGTTACGAGTGTGTTATTCTTACAATGACCCATTCTCGCATCTTTCTCTCAGTAGTATTAAAGTTTAGAAAGTTCAGAGCTTTAAACATATTTTCCTTAAATTGTGGCCATGTTGTTGTTTTTTTGTTGACATAATCTTGAACACTAAATATTCCATTAAATAATCTGAAAGTTAATTTCTTTGTTAAACACAATCGGCTTTTACAAAACTTTTTTTTCGTTGATTTCATTTTGATGTGTGAGGTTTGCCAAATTTATTGTGTTGTTTTGCTTAATAAAGAATCTCGTTAAGGTGTCACGTGACCGTTGGGTTTATTCGGAAGCCTTGACTTCGGCCGTTGCTTCCTCTTCCTCTTTCTTCTCCTCAATCTTCTCCATCTCAACAACGGCGTCACCCTCTCCATCCATAGCGGGCACCTGCAATGAACAATGCGTGTATTAAGGCAAGCTCCTTCGATGGACTTAAAATGGTTGCAAAATACAAATCTGAACTTTTTGCTGTGTTTCATTCATATTTCAGCATAGTTTTAAAAGCCTTCGAGAAATATAAACGTCATTAACATGTCTGAAAAGTGTTCCACATTCTTTTACGATAGTTTAGTTCAATTACACCTACTTCGGTTTGATATATATATACTAGTAACTTCTGGCATTTTTGATTTTCGACATTGAACATATCTGCCTTATTTTCATGTTCTAGTGATAGACCATTTCACTCCGACGTTAAACGAAACCCTACGGAAATCAACGAGCACTCCCCCGAAAACCTTATTTATTTGCTTTTGTAAAATTCCATATATTGTTCAATGGGTTATAAAAGTTGAACCAGTCACTGACTGGTCAGTTTATATCTGCGTATATACCAAGTTTTGCAGAAACCCTAGTGAAATGGTATATTCCTTGGTACAGATGTATGATTATTTCTTCATATGATACATAAAAACTGAACTCTTAGAACTGGCATGACGCTTTTTGAATCTTAGTTAACCTAAACTGAAATAAATGAGTGTTGCAGAAATAAATATTGATATCCTACCAAGTTTCATAAGATTGCTATCGTTTATCAGGGCATGTGATCACTTCTTGTATGGCCATTATTCACTGGTTTTATATTCATGGCGGCCACAGCTTTTATGCATGATTTGAAATAAAAAAAGAATGTTACACTTCTTATCAAAGCGGCATCTTGAAGTTTGTACTGTTAACTAGGTCATTGATTGAAATCTATCACCTGCTATGTAAAGAAATTTCCGTCTAAAATTACAATATAAAAAGCCCGCAGTGGAATGATTAAATTTCTAAAAACACGCCCTTCTAAAAATATACGTATAAACACCATTTCGTAGTATGTTTTTGACGAGAGTACCCCTTATTAAAACAACCTGTATTAAACGATTATTTTTGTAGTTCGTCCCTTTTTTACACGTAATCATGTCTCCAAAAATTTTTTCTTGATAATCAATGTGGTATTGCATTCCCATAATGGTACATATCAATATTAGATTACCATCGCTGTTACTTCACAAACGATGCGATGAATGTATTCAATGAAGACATTCTTCCAATAAATCGTAACAACAATTAAATCGTTGACAATGTATCGTTACATTTACTCTGATATTAAGAATATAGTTAATACATGTAAGATAACGCCTCTTGAGAGAGGTTATACACCTTATAGGCCCGAATAAGTTAAAGGCCGCTTTAGACAGATGACATTTTTTACAGGTTGCCTTTTCCGGGTGGAAATCAGATAATTTCGGCTAGTGATAACGGTCCTTTCTTACAGCAGACCACTAACACAGACAAGTAAGTGCAAATTGCAAGAACCATAACCATGTAATTCTTGACCGGTGCCGTTTTATCGGCATTAACAACAGTTTGCTCAGGAAAGGGAGGTCGTGGGTTCCCCAACGAAGACATATCAAAGTCGTTAAAAAAATATTAATAGCTTCCTGACTGGTGCTTAGCATATGTACAAGGTGGTTCCTGGACTGGTTTGCACGGTGTCAGGATAATGTGACTGGGTGTGGTATCATGCCACATGTCTACGGCGTGATACTGCAGTGTGGCAGCACTATATCTGTCTCAAGTAGACATTGTCTCCAAATGACTGAAATACGGTGAGTTGTGAAACAGAACAACAAACAAACAACAGTTAGATCGTACCTCGATAAGACCAGCCTTGCTGCTGTTCAGTTCTTCTTGGTTGGATGGCTTGCTGGGTTTCTCAGATGGTTTTCTGTGACGGAGAACGAACTTCTTCGTCCTGGAGAAGGAAGCACCGGCAGCGAAGATGTACTCGTACACCAGGGCAGCAACGATGCCGCCGACAATTGGGCCGACCCAGTATACCTGTCGGATAGAGAGTAAAGCTATATTAGAGCAAGGAATGGGGTAGGACACATGGGTATCTATAGAAAGTTCTGAAAATGAAGAAGGTGGGAAAGACGATGATGATGATGATGATGATCTTCAGTTTATTTTAGAATATGAGGATATAAAACAACAACAAAGACGAAAAAGCCAAAAACAAAGAACACGCACACAAGACACACCGATAAAAAAAAAGATAAATAATGGAATGATGGCTGCATGATCATCCTCATTGTTATCAATTCTCCCCTTCCTCATCCATTCTATCATCTTTTTCTCATCATCATCATCATCATCATCATCATTACTTGTGCAAAACATTGTTGTTGTTGTGAACTTGTCACAACACATTTTATATTTAATCATCGCCTTTGTATGTTCTCCCCAACCCGCCCCCATTCTATGTTACTGCGTTTCCCAAGCCATTTTGAGTCATGTGCGTGACTGACGAGCCTCTGACCCCTACATCAAATAAAGCACTTGATCCGAGATATCTGACGGAACTGTCTAGCGATTAAGTCTGGGCTTGTCGTGTATTTTGACTAATTAGCGCACGAGAGTTTGTTTACATTAACATGAGCTTCAGGTCAAAGGTCATGACCTGTAAATGAGTTTGTATGATGCAGTGAAAAACATCATAAATTCTTCTATAATTTTCTTCTTCCACTACTACTACTATTACTTCTACTACTTTTACTTCTACCAATATGTCTTTCTCTTCTTCTTATCTTATTCTAGTACTACTTTTTATTCTATAATTACTTCTGTTACTACTTATACTACTGCTTTCTTTATGTATAAGGGTTGCTTTGAACATTGTTACTACACACTTACACACTATTATACAATATACATGCATACTACTACCCCACTACTTCTACTATTTCTACTACTACTACCACTACTTTTATAATCACTACTACTCCTACTAGTACCATCGCTAAAACACAATATTCTATGCTGATACCTTTTCTGCAGAAAATAAACTTCCTGCTTAAGACACACTCATACCATATATTAGAAAATAAAACTGTTGGAAGTGTACATACTCAAAACGTTTTGTGTGTGTGTGTGTGTGTGTGTGTGTGTGTGTGTGTGTGTTAATACCAACCCTTATTTAAAACGTTGATATAGTAATTTACACTGAGAAATGTCAAGCCTTAACCCTTTTCCATAAAAAGTGTGTTCATATTGTTTCCTTTCTAGTTTCTTTATTCTCTTATTAACTCAGTAAAGTTTAATGGAACATGACTGGTAATAATTCAAATAATAATTGCAAAGGAAAATCAGGTGATCTGAAAAGCCGGCTTTCAATAACTGTTATTTCAATTAAACATCAAATAAAATTTGTGCCCGCTTGATTTTAGCATTGCCATATGTTATGGCGGCCATATCAGGTGATGAAAACATCTGCGGCGGTCAGTTTTCAAACTCATTGATCAATGACCAGGAGGTGGTCAAAAATGGCCCTCTCAAATGCATCACTCCATTTGCAGTGTCTAAAGTTATTAATGGATTTTATTTTCTCGGATGAATTATACGAATATCGCATGGCAAGTCACGTGAAAAGGTATTTTAGCTCCATATGTACTAGGGGGGGAAAAGAAAACCTAAGAAATTATCAAACTAAACATCCTTAAATTTTCACTTAACCGAAGTTTGGCGAAAATCAACGAAGTATAATCGTAAGCATTCTTTCAACTAGGCGGAGATTGACGAAGTTAATCTACCTTGCACTGATATGAGCTGCTACAGAAACAGAACCCCAAGCCAGGCCAGCCTCTTTATCAAACCTAACCTTTTGGTGACATTTTGAAGAGACGATATAATTCATAAATCGCTCCAATTATTCAAATTGTATAGGAATCTAAATACTTTATATTCCTGCTTCCTATTTTATTCTTGGCACACCATCAAAGGCTATGTCTACACACTGCTATATTTCAAAGTTCCACGTCTATCTGTTTTTTTTGGGTTTTTTTTTTTCCTTTTATTCAGACTAATTATTCAATAGTAACGAAAAGACTTGTTTTCTGTTTCAAGAGTATCACGCGCCAAGGAAACATTTCTGCTTCTGTGTCGATTTATTCTTCATCATTGTTTATTCAGAGTTACTACTTGACTTTATGGAGTATGTGTTTTTCCCTATTAAATTGTGTCCATATATTTACATGCACATTTTATTAGGAATTTTGTATCAATGTTATGTATGCATCAAGAAAAACTTTGCTGTCCTTCTTTCTCTTTTCCATAGAATTCCGCTGTTTCATCAGATCTGAAAGCTACTGTGTTCGCTGGGGACTAATTTTCGAGGATTTCAATGATGGGATTTCAATGGTCCACGAATATCAATCTCCACAAAAACTGTTTAAACAGCAGAACTTACGTTTTCTAGAAATTGAATCCACTAACATATGTACCAACAAAATGGAATAATTTCAGATTCCACGAAATTAAATGTCAACAAAATATAATGACTTAACAGTATATCTTAAATCAGGTTAAACTCCTCGGTATGCTAATATATTGTAAATCGTTATCATATCAAGTAACTGCACGGAATGCTCGTGTCGCGTTTATGTGACTGTTCTATTTTATGGCAATATGCACGTGCAGACACTGCTAGGAGCGAATATTTCAGAAGTGTGCTCCAAAACACAAATTAACGGAAATGGTGAAACTGGATTTATGTCTCTTATAAAAGTGGCAGATGTTTCTTATGTAGTTTGACAGAAATACTCGAAATATATGCTTAAATGTTGTGTTATATTTTGGGGGTGTGTGTGTTTTTTTGTGTGTTTTTTTTTTGGGGGGGGGGGGGTGGAGGGGAGGGGTTCCACAACCAGTAAACTTTGCAAATAAGATACGCGCGTACGCATTAGTTTGTTGAAGATAATTTATTTCTTTGTATACCTTACTTTACTTCAGTGATTTAATAGGATATACCCTGTAGGGGCGTGGATATTCTAATTTTAAGTACAACGATACTGGGAATGGGGTAGCGCATGGGCGTATTGTCAATGAAGCCCTCGGCAGATGGCGGCATGAGCATTCAGTCATATACCTTTTACCTCTTCCATTCTTTTCAGGATAAAAAAACAAAACAATACAAAAACTTTCATCATGTATAGCTTTGTTTGAGTTTAACGTCCAAGCGACATTACAGTTGAACCTGTATAAGCGGTTACATTTATTAAGCGGTCGACCTGCATTTAGCGGCCAATTTAATATTACTAAACTAGTAGTTTGTTGTATGTTTTACCCTTATTTAGTGACAACCTCTGTTAAGCGGCCACTTTCTCTCGTTTCCCGTGACTGGTCGCTTAAAACAGGTTTGACTGTATTTCAGTCTTTGGAGAACATATATAAACCAGATATAGTGCTGTTCAACTGCAATATGTTAAGTGATAATAGATAAGTGGCATAATACCACATAAATCCACCTAATCCTGGTATCAGGCCAAAAAGTCTCTGAATTCCACAAAAGTACTGCACTGAGAGCAAATCAGAACGCCATGCCAGCATCAATTCACTATTACGTTGAGTCCGGTAATCGAACCAACGACCTCCCGCTCCTGAGGCGGACGCTCAAAGGTGTACTTTATTTACTATTTTGCGTTGCACAAGTACAAATTATTCTCTTGTAAGCCAGAGCGTATTAATAGATACAACAAAATAAACAAGATTTTAATCATATGTATAGGCGTTTACTGAAACATTATGGTGCACTTTTCTTTTTCAATCCGAGCTTATTTAGGTTGCTAGCCGCGTTGCAAAAAATAGCTCCAAAATGTCGTCTGTTGCGGCTGCAAAGTGAATTCGAGATAACGTTTTGACACAAGGTACCGCATGTCAGACAGTAGAGAATATTATTCATTTAATCACATAGAATGTGGCTGTTGACTAAAATGTTTGTGGGTGCAAATGTTTATGTGTTAGAATCACTGATATGCATTGTGAGAAAATAGCAGCTAAAAGGTCAAGGTCATTTTTTTTTACATTGGCCTTCACATTCTGTGATATTGCAGAATTGTGAGAATTTGTCGGGAAGACAAATACACGCATAAAAATATATCTTGTTAAAAGTTCGTGTTTATAGTAAAAAGACGAGAATGTATCTATAACTGATATACTTTTGTTGTTGTTGTTGTTGCTGTTTTTTTTGTTTGTTTTTTTTTTTTTTTTTTTTTTTGTTTTTTTGGTTTCATTTAGCCAGTGGTAACAGAAAATTATATATACATGTGTAGTGGCCTAGCAGGTAAAATATATATTTTTGTTGACCATAATTTATAGAAATTAAGATTTTGCAAATAGTATATCTCCTTTACGTAACACTTGAGTGTCTTATTCATTACTCGATCTATTATATGACTCAAAAACTTAAATTACAACAAGTACATATCTTAGTTGATGCGATGCCCGGATGTGTATCCGTTGTTTGTCATTCTAAAAAGCTACATTACATCTAGTTAATTCAAATCTCTGATCATTCCTAGAACTATTTTGTTTAAGATAAATCTGAATTATATTTAAGATTTAACATGACAAATGGTAGTTTCTATAATTTCAAAACTGAACCCGCATGCGCTAAACTTTAATTGTGAATGCGTTTGTGAAATATTGTGCAGTTCATATATATTGCGATGCTGATGTATTCACGGCAATATAATAAAACTGTATCCATAGTAATGAAAGGTGAAATCGACGCATCTATCAGTGTTAATGATCAGTGGAGATCACCTACTATTCACGCTCCCTGAACAAATAAAATACCTAATCACGGAGCGCCATATCGCATGCTACCTTAATCTAATAATGGATGTAAAATTATGACGCGTTCTGACATCCGTATTCGCGGATGAAAGCGCGATACATTTTGAAATGAAAGATATGTGCTATTGATTTCTTAATTGATACTACCCGATGGATATCTTGTTATAATGAATTACACTGTTTTCAAGCTGTTTTGTTGGAAAGGGTGGGCTTTTAATGATTGAATCTATCTTCTCAATATTTTTGCGATTTCGCATCATTTAAGTATTGATCCAAGGAAAGTAAGAGTCGTGGTGATTTTATCCTAGTCCCTCGATTGCTATGGAAACCATGCGGTGTTAATATGATTCATTTCACATCACGTGACATTATTATTCCAATCCATTATTGGTATGTAGGTCGGCTGCGGTTTTTTTGTTGTTTTTTTTCAATTCTAATGCGTAGATTCAACAAAACCGAGAACAAGTTCAATTGCATAATTGAAATAGGATAATAGAGATTTAACAATACCGGTGATCTGTTTAAACTTTGTGTCTTGACAATACTTAAGGACGCTACGACGTTGCCATGGAAACCTTTTAAAATCTAACCAAATTGATGCGTTTTTTGACCTGGTTTTCATATGATTCTCTTCAAATACCAAAACAGAGGTGTGCGAATAATCTCTTCATCTCTAATTCATGAAACTCTAAACAATTTACTTCAATGGGGCATGGAAATGACGTTCTCAAGTTGCATTCATTTTTTTTTTCAATTATATGTATCAAGCGTGCAGTGTTTTTATCTCCAAAATGGCATGGTTTAAGTTTGTTATAAATACAGTGAGTATAACAAATGTACATCTAAGTGCAGAGTATATATAAATACACATGAAGAATGAAATCGGGGTAATCTAAAGTATGAAAATGATGAAATATATTAGTTTACTTCCCAATATAGTCATTTAAAGAGAGTATATTTTTCCTGATAAATAACCCCTTTGGAGGCCCCTGAAGCCCCCATGGAAGCTGCCCCGGTCCTAAACATGCGCCCCCTAGCGGCAATTAAACCCCAGCGTCACTGGCTTATCTCTATAAACATCTGCGTGGTGGAGCCAAGTTGATGCTAATGTCCGCGGCTTTTGACACTTACACATGTCACATGTGTGCTTTCTTCCTACCCCTTTAAGCCAGTATTGATTTCATTAAGTGAAAAGGGGGAACGCACTTTCAGACCATTTGACAGAAATGCACAGGAAACCTCAATCGTAACTATATGGCTATCTGTTGCAACTATCGAAGAGATGTAATGGCCGAGATGTTCCGAATGAGCATTAAACAGCAGCAAGAAAGTGCTTATTGTTTATAGTTATTGATTTGTTAAGTACCATTTTTTATAACAGATATTAAAAGAAATCATTTGCATGATCACTGATAAATGGTTTATGCCGGAAATTATTGACACTCGTTGATTTTCTTTTTCAGTGGCGGTTATAAAAAATGAAATATGCGAAAGTGGATGATAAAAACGTAAATCGTTTTTGTTTTTTGGGTTTTTTTTCTGTTGTTTTTTTTGTGTGTTTTTTTTTAGGGGTGGGGTGCAAAATCCCTGATAAATTGTGCTAGATGGACGCAAGCTGTGCACATATTTTGATCATTTTTTGTACCTTTCATGTTAAAGAGAAGATTGTCAAATTTTCCGTTTAGAGTTAATCAGCATATGTGCCCTTAATTTACACACCTCAAAACTATAACCTTTGTGACCTCGAACATTACTGCAGCAGAAACGCCGCATCGCTTAAACGTTAACAAATAATCTAATTTTCGGGATAAAACAGGTTTAATCTCTGTAATTGCAGATAAAGAATCGGAAACTACATGCTAAGTAGCCAGTAATTCCTTTCATGTGAAGTCTGACGCTCTCAGAAGATGCAGGTCTAAATGAAAAGGTAGCGGGTGGCGCTAAGCTTGAAGATTTCTGGCGTATTTTTCAGGTTTATTGTTATAGAAACAGGTAAATATCTGGATCTGGCAAGGCATATTGCCTTTTGATTTATGATCTCATACAGATTGTTGAAATATTAGAAAGGTGTAAACGTGACGAATACTACAAAGGTTAGAAATTGTTTATCACATAATCAGAAAATTTCACTCATAAAAAATTGGCACGAATTTATATTTCATACATCATATGGCAACCGTAAGCTATTGAAAATTTAGGGGCGGGTGAAATTTCGTCCAGAAATTAATGCATTGAGAAATTGCGATAGTAATATGACAGGAATTTCGAGTAGTTAATTAAATGCACAAAAAATAATGAATTTTGATTAATAATGGCGTTTGAAGAATGCATAATTCTAGAAATGCTCGGCTCACTCAACCGAGAGCTTTGAGCAACAAAGTCTTTATTTGCAGTTGCAGACATATGACTTACTTTTCTTTTGGCAAAGACGGGACATAAAGAAATTCCATCACTTTATAACGTGTTTTACCTGTAAGTGGCGTTTTACTTTCGTTACTTGTGCCCAAGGGAAGATTTTGCCATGGTATATGCAGAGGTGACTGTTTCAAGTGTAAATAGGTATATAGTGATATTAGAAATTGTTGAAAATTGCCTGCAGATGCTTTTTTTTATCTTACTAGTTTGAGCAAAATATTAGCCTATACATCAGTTGCGAATAAATGAAAACAAAATAGGAAAGAGGTCTTAAGAGCTATCATTTTTTCCCACTAAATCGAGACATTAAAAAAGTGAATAAAACATAAAAACGCTTAAAGTATGCAGATTAGCCTTCAAAAATTATTCAGGAGAAATATTTCAAGAGTGTTTTATACAGATGCCTTTCGACAGAAACCAGACACAAAATCAGGTCAGCTGGTGGTTCTTGCATCAAAGGATAAAAACCGAGTAGTTCGCATGCATGGTAACGTTCGGAATATCCGCGCACAGTGGAAGGCCGGGCTCAAGTGGGTTGATAACCCCACTTCATTCGGACAGCTTCGGCATCACTGAGCAATGTATACCAGACTCATGACACGATTTCGGCAAAAACCGAGGTCATCCGAGGCCAAGCGTGTACCCTACAAGTGACTCTAGTTTCTCACATTAGTTTCCTGTTACAAGAATTTCAATCATTTACAGATAGATATGTCAATTCTCAACCGCTGCTAGAATGCTGGGGAATGTACAAGTAACCTAATTTCTGCATACCATGCCTGCATAGTCTTTTATTTCTGTAACCGAGATTTTCGTCAATCTGTAATACTAAACTAATTTTCTATGGGGGCACCGTGGTCCAGTGGTAACGTATCTGATTACGGATCCGAAGGTTGTGGGTTCGAACCCCGTTTGGAGGCAAGAACTCTTCATGATCTTCCCGGGCGCAAAGTACTGGTCCAACCCAGGAACCGTCAAGAAGGATTGGTATAAGTTGTAAGAACTTGTTTCCCACTCCAATCGACGTAAAATAAATAAGTTTAAACTAAACTATTTGCAAATGAATAATAGAAAATCCGTTATTTAATTAAGGTATTCCATCCATCATTAAATTATTAGCATGGTCCCTCAAATGCTTAGAAAGACTTCAACGCAGATACAAGCATCCATTGACTTGGAGTTAAAGGCTATCTTGCTCAGAGTCTGTAAAGGCTTGCATTTACTGTAACATTCCCACGATCACTTGATGGACAATAATCACAATTAAAAAATGGGTGTGTTACTTTAAGGAAAGAGAGCAAAAACATGAAAATATATTGCCAAAGTCGTTATCTATTAAAGTACAGATGGCGTATAGACGCTTTTTGACCTTGACCTTTATATCTTTGGCCAGATAAATCGTAGACCAGATGCCCGAGGAAAGCAACAAATTATGGGTAATTCCCAAACAATCTTGGCAGACAATGGCTTCATGAGCGCTGGTCTTTAAGATTATAAAAAACAGAAATGATAAACTCTTAGAGTCATACAAGCCCCGTATTGACGTACAGCAACGTGTGGTCTTGTGGATTGTGTGTGTGGTCGGCGGTGGTGGCGTTGAACGACCATCTAGCGGTCGTTTGGTGTGAGTTGTGTTGCCAATAGTTCTAAATAATACGACTTAGTTTTGACTATAAGATTACTTGATTTTGTCTTCGTGATTTCATGTCTTCTGGTACTACTACTACTACTATTACTACTACTACTACTACCACATCTATTGCTTCAACACATGATTCTATTGCTGCTATTATCTTTGCAACTTCTACTGCTGCTACTACTAATGGTTCTACAACTGCTGCTGCTACTAATGCTACTGCAACTGCTACTACTACCAGTGCTGCTACAACTGCTGCTGTTACAAATGGTACTACAACTGCTGCTACTACTAATGCTACTACAACTGCTACTACTAATGCTACTACAACTGCTACTACTTATGCTACTACAACTGCTACATCTAATGCTACTTCAACTGCTACTTTTAATGCTACTACAACTGCTACTACTACTAATGCTACTACAACCTCTGCTTCTACTTATGCTACTACAACTGCTGCTACTTCGAATGCTACTACATCTTCTGCTTCTACTTATGGTACTTAAACTGCTGCTACTTCGAATGCTACTACAACTGCTACTACTAATGCTACTTCAACTGCTGATTCTACTCATAATACTTCAACTGCTGCTTCTACCGTCCCCGGTGGCCGAGTGAGTAAAGCGTCCGCCTTGGGTGCGGAAGGTCGTGGGTTCGATCCCCGGCCGCGACATACCAAAGTCGTAAAAAATGGTACTGTTATAGCTCCCTTGCTTGGCCCTCAGCATATAAGGGTAGTTGCAGGACTGGTTGGCCTGGTGTCAGGATAATGTGACTGGGTGTGGTATCATGCCACATGTCTACGGCGTGATACTGCAGTGTGGCAGCACTGTCTCAAGTAGACATCGTCTCCAAATGACTGAAATACTGTCGGTGGGACGTTAAACCAAGAAAACAAACACACAACTGCTGCTTCTACTAATGCTACTACTATTGCTGCTACTACAAAACAATATACTGCTGCTGCTATATCTGTTACTGCACCTAAAACTTCTGCAACCACAACAAGTACCATCCCCGTCACTAATACTTCCTTTTCTAAATATATTTCCTATTTTTTTTACAACTGCAAGTTCATGTTCAACACACATCTAAAGTCATCACCATCACAACTTCTAAAGATGCTGTTGCTGATACTATTACTACTTCTTCTCCAACAACAACATCCGCACTTCTGCATATCACTGCTATCACCTATAATTTTCCACAATTTTCTACCTCATCCGCGTCTACTCTTCACGGGTGACGTCAGTATCTAATGTGTTCATCAATTGCAATTCTTAAAATTAAAATGGATAATCACATACTTCTACACTCCCGCCATTATCTCGTTAACATTTCTAATAAATATTTATTTCCAGGGCTGTGTGTACGTTATCATTCACCCAAGTTTTAAAATACATGTACATTACACTATAGTTGGACGATATAGTTGAACTAATCGATAAATACGAACAAAAAAGAGGGTCAATATTTAAATCATGAGAGTCCTATTGTTCGCTCTCTGATACACAGGTCTTAATTTCACCCTTTCTTATAATACCCTGATATTAATGAGAAGCTCACAGCTAGTTTCACGATTAGCCTTTCATTTACTAATAATCAGGATCCGATCGCTCGTCACCATGACAACAAAGAACGTGAAACATATGTCCACGGCTAACACATGCTTTATATGACCTATGTTTGTTTGACCAATAAGAAATATTTATAAAAGCCATAAACAACTCTAATTTTGTTTAATAAATATGAGTACGAAAGGTTAGTGGGGGGACTTCTAGTATGAACTACACTGGGGATAGACTCGCATGTTGAGCTTAATTTTACACTCTGACTATGTATTAGAGCAGCATCCCAGTTCATAGCAAGTTGAAATGTAATGGTGGCTTTGTTCCGAGTCAAGGTATCACGTGCCACAGATCACATGATCGGAGTTTTCTCTTTGTTCAGCCCCTATAAGGCAATCTGTTGCTAGAAAAAACGCGCGTTCGGCCCTAATTACAATAGAAACCCACGGAGTGCGGACTCCTTAAAAACTAGAATGAGTTGTCTAACACAAAAGGGGTTAAATTGCTGTCATTTGACTTCTGTAGCCGAACCAGGTCACGTCATTTAGAATGAGGCTGTTGTTACAGTTTCATTACAAACAGGATCTTGCTTATTAATTTTTGTCAATGTTTGTATTAATTTTGAGAAGCCAAATATGTCTTAAGCGGATCTGCTAAACCCTTGTGACGGTTAAATGGAGATCATATGTATAACAAAATGCAAGTTCAGGAATATCAAAGTTGATTATTAAAAACAGGTTAACTGTTTAATACAGTCGGCCGCTAATACAGGTTCAACTGTCATGAATGAGGAGGGAAACATGTTCGTAGATGAAGCATGTTTGTGTCTAATGGCCCCAAGAGTGAGAAAACGATGTCATAAATAGGTACATGTATATAGAATGAAAATAAACACCAAAATTATAGATGTACCTCTTAAATAAAATGAATATTTAGTCTAATGATATTTGTGTCATAAAGTTGGGCTGAATAACTCTTATGCATGTATAAATGAGATAGTGCTGACTTACTTTACATGTAAACAACCCGACAAACAGTATCAAGGTCTTCCTATGGCATTTTGCTGTTTCTAAATAGCCCGAATTATATGCTATTGTCCCTAGTATACAGTATAATTGCGCACGTATACAGTCCATTGCAGTAATTACCACTGTTTTTTCGTTGCTTTAGTATGATAATTACAAAGAATAAGCGACTCAGCAAAATACTTATTTGCGTTATGTCTGTATATGGGCGCTTATAGTTCCGTTTCGTCAGGAATGTTTGAATAAGAAATATCAGGTCAAAGACAATGTATATATGGATATATTATGCAGATTAATAATACTCGAACTACATCCTTAAGTGCATAAGTATGTCATTGACAACCAGGAAAAGAAACATATATGTAATAGAAAATGTATTGTCTTAGAAGGTCAAAAAATATAACGATGATGCAAATACTGACAGGGTGAAAAAGATACTGGTTGTGCAAGTATAAGGTCAAGAAGTAAATAAATACATAATTATGTATATAAAAGATTACGGCGACATTAAAATTGTAAGTGTTAATAACCCTCTTTGGCTTAATTTTTTATATTATAAATTTTCGTCAATAGTCACCTGTTTTCGTGGGCGTAAACATTTGCGAGTCGCAAATTAAGCAAGTCACCAGTTTTCGTGGCTCTTTCGAAAGTATGCACAAATCTTAAAGAAACCATTAAAATTCTTACCCAGTGGTTTTCCCAGACGTTTTGGACGAGGGCTGGTCCGAAGGTTCTGGCACAGTTCATGCTGGCCTTAGTGTACTTATACTGAAAAGAAGAGATAATAATTTGGTATTTAATGACAAATTTAAGATTTTCTTAAGGCTATTCACTTACAGTGCTAAAAGTTAAAACATTGTTCAAGTTGTAGTATGATGGTAAGAACCATTAAATTACACATAAAATTACAAGGGAGATTACTTCTCAAATCAATAAATATTTTAGATAGATTCGTCATTTTGCTGACAGGATACTCGTCGCGAAAAAAAAACGTAAATAATTGTTCGTGAAAAATGACGACCGTTCGATATAACTTGCACCCGGAGTTTAACGCTGTTACTATGGAAACGCATCAGCATTGGGAAGTTGACGGCTAATTACAAAGGGTTGAAAGGTCTCATGAGAAATATTAGAATGGGAAGACTCATGATCTAAAGATAAAATCTGCTGATGTGAAATAATCATAAGAGGGCGTTCATAAAGGCCGCCGACAGTCTAATGGCCATTAAAAGTAATGATTGTTACGCTTTCCTTTGTCACTTACTGGAACAGGTCAGGTTGAAGGTCACTGATGCAAGGCGGAGATCGAACGGCATGGATTTATGGTTACGAGAGAGAGAGAAAGAAGGGAGCAGAAAGACAGACAGTAAGACTGCGGGAAAGGGAGAAAGAAACAATTAGAGGGAGATTGGTGACGCTGAACTCAGAAAATCAGATGATAAAGATGATTAAAAGAAGGGGGTGATGGAAAGACAGGCAGAAACAAAGAGAGAGAGAGACGGGGGGCGTTAATGCGATAAATACGCGGTATTATCCCTTTGCTTTGAAGAAAAATAAAAAATGAAAAATAAACGAAATGTATTGGGAGATGGGGGCTAAATTAAAAAAAAAAAAAAAACGGATCCTGACCTATGGAAATACGCTCAAATTGTTTCATATTTCCATATTCCGAAAACTCCGTAAATTGATGCTATCCAGCTATTTGGTCGGAAAATTAGACCTGTCACACAAACGAGTGTTATTTTTACGAAAATTACTTCCGCTGTTTCACCCGCGATTTGAACTATTTCCTATGGCATTCATTGTACTCTGTGGAACGGTGATTGGTCTCTCAAAGAGTGAACACTGCAGGGATTCATGTTTAGTGACAAAAGTACGCTGTTTAAACAATCTTAGACAAAGACAGGGAGGATGCTCAGTGACTGGACCGCTTAGGGGACAAAAAATGTTAACGTAAAATTTCACACATTGTTACAAGCTTTGTAATTATACGCGTAAAACGTTTCCCACACTCGATCGATTTCAGTGTAGTACGAGTATCTCTTTAGCTATGCGGGAGGTGTGGCGAAGTTTGAAATGGAAGACTACGATTGGTCAATATGGACAGCTGTTATGAATAAGTAGGTCGAAGAAACGCACGCATGATAGCCTCGCTCTAGATACTGAGGCAGATATCGCGCCAAACTTTACGGATCTCATATTGCTTCGAGCTGATTTGGACTGAGTAATTTGATTAAATAAAAAAGAAGCTGCATTCGATTAATGACAAAGCAAAGGGAATCTTCTGTATCAAGAATTTAATATACTGGTATTCTAGCTTTCCGATTTTATTTAAAATACACAACACTACAGATTACAGATAACTGAACTTTTTTATAGTCTATATGCAGATAAAGCCCTTTCTTCCTTTCGAAAATCCATGATATTTGGGGGGGGGGGGGGGGGGGAGAGAAACGACTTTCCCGGTTCGCTATAGTTTTCAATATGAAGAAACTTAAAAGTATAATTGAAAAAAACACGCAAATGTCTAAGCGCTCAGGACTATGCAACAGAAACTAAAGTACTTTAAACTGTATAAATACATATATAATAAAACGCATACTTATCATGATTAAGGCTTACCCATGCGGAACTATTTTATGTACAATAATTTCATATATCAAATTCAAAGTTGTGAAAACCTAGTGTCTTTGATATTTCATTTCTCTAGTTTAGGATGGAATTAATCAATTCTAGATCAAACTTACCAGAGTGTGGAAATAAGTTTAAGAGAAGTATATCGATTATGATGATAATTAGTTCTTACAGCAATACAATTAATTCACAAGAAATTTATTATACGAATTAATAAATACTATGATGGAAAAGAAACTCGTAGAGAATAGTTTGCGTTGGTTCGTCTGACCATTATGAATAATTAACACTCACACTCAAATATTAAACATTGATTACATCCCTTAAAAATGAGACTCTCTGGAGGCGGGGTTCATAATACATGGTTAACAATAAAGTAAGCGGGTAACATCAAGAAACTGTCTTCATAGATTTTTCAGATAACAAATTATCATATTTCTCTTACTCTATGTTTCTTTTCCCTTTGAGTATTTCTAAGATAAGTAATAAAAAAAAAACTTACGGCAAACAAATGTCCGGCAACAACAGCAAGACCAATGGAGAGAGGGGCGGAGCCTCCCAAATCACTTCTTCTGTCATCAGTGGAAGCCAGCACGACAAACACGAGCACGAAGGTGATCATAAGCTCGATCCCGAACGCCTGGGCCTCGGTGATACCGTCGATAGCGGTGACACCGATAGCTGCCTCTGGCTTCGAGACTCCTTTCAAAATTGCAGCACCGGCAACAGCTCCTAGACATTGGAAAAGGATAAAGAAAATTCCTCTGACGACCGATGCCCGTCGACAGACCATGGCAGCCACGGACACCGCCGGATTGAAGTGTCCACCACTCACGTGATTGAAACACCATACCATAGAGCCGTAAATAAGTCCGAAGGCCAGAGAAATTTGCACAACCTCAGAGCCCAAGCCATTGCTATCGATGGCACCGCAACCCAGGAGAACCAAGAACAGGGTTCCGAAGAACTCTGCGGCCACTGCGCGCCAGAGAGCGGGCTTGCACAAGTCTTCCAAATTTTCCTGCATGATTTTATTCATGTTCTTTCATCCGCCGCAGAGAGAAAAGTGCCAAAGCCGAAGGTCTGTGAATCTCAAATGGGCGCGGTTTTTATACGCTAAGGCCTTGTCCAATCACGACTAGATGCTGGATCTGAATGATTTGAATCTCAGGGCAAATTCGCTAGTTAACCCGTAGTGCGCATGCGTCACTTCCGTAATAGGAACTTTGAACTGTGACCTTTAGCGCGTCCCTCGATTTAGAATACTATGGTTGGCCTTCGTGAAGCTGCGTACAAATCAAACCGTAGTAACACATTTTTTGGGGGGCTGGAAAAAAATGTTGGTACGATAAAGTATGTCAGATGTCAGAGAAGGGAAAGAAATGTGTCATGAAGTAATTAGGTTTAATATTGTTGTAATAAAGTCGTCAGCACTGGTGTAAAGTGATGCTAAAATGTTACAATTAAGAAAAAAGAAAAGTTTAACAATGGGTTATGATTTGGTGATAAAAAAACACTAAATGACTTGTATGTCTGTTATATGTACAGCGTATGAGTAAGGAATGAGTCATGAAGTTTAACCAAACATATGTGTGAGAGAGAGAGAGAAAGAGGGAGAGAGAGAGAGAGAAAGAGAGAGAGAGGACGATCATATAAACAGCATTAACAAGTGGGAAAACATGAATAAAGATAGAGGGAAGGGTGCGGAGTACGACATCATAGTTTGTTGAAGTGTATGATCATGAATAAGGAGATTGTAATAGTTTTATTTTTCTCATTATGCATTGAATACTATATCCGTTACACCTTAGATTTCAACAGACAATTCCACCTTTCTTTTTTTTTTCCTCAACTGTAACTTCCACTTCTACCAGTTGCTACTACTACTGTAACTACTACTACTCATAACATTAACGTTATTGAACATTACAGCTACTACTACCACCACTACTACTATTACTTCTTTTACTGGTATATCTATTATAGCTGATACTGCTACTTATACTACTGAAAAAAAAAATTAAAAAAATAATTCAGTTTAAATTGATTGTTTATTTATGATATAAATGAAAGGAAAATAAGCCCATTAACGTGTACATGTATTGCCAGAAAATGCAGATTTAGAGTAAATAAATATACAGAAGATATGACATACATGTACTAGATAAAAGAAAGTACATGTACATTAATTGTATTTTTTGTTGGGTCGCATTTTATTTTTCAAAATAAAGAGGGCATTCGGTAACTCAATGTATAGATTTCAATTCAGGTCAGTACTAAAATACGGCCCTCGGCTAAAAAAATTAATAAGAAATCAATTAAAGAAATCTTCATTATATACCCAAGTAATTCAACGCCATGAGTAAAGTTTATGACCGGAGAACAGCGCGCGCTCGATGTAATCGCTTTTTCCCCTTAGAGGCCCCTTTTGAATTAGTTCATTTTGGACATCTGGTATTTTTTAGAGGGCGCACAATGTATGGAAACTGATCCCATCGCTAAACGTCGAGAATTTATACACTGCTACGAGTTTTATAGTAACAGTGGTTTCGAATCATTCAGGCTGTAAAAGAAGAATCGACGCGGAGAAAGGGAGAAATGTGCAGAAAGTCTGATATGGTATAATTAATAGTCGATAGAAACAATTAGAGTAATGTAAACACTTATGGTTGCGAGAGGCTTACTATTTTGAGGGCATTAGCTTTGAAATCTAAACCGCTCTCTTGTAAGGGGAGGTTTGTTTGATTTAATTCCCAAATGACATGGATAGTTTTCGTATGATGTAACATTTAAGGCGCATACCATAAAAAGGGGGGCGAGGATATAAAAATTGAACCAAATTTTATGCTAAGTCGAAAATGTATTTTACATCTTATACAGTGTTTACATATTACTTTCCGAATAAAAGCAGATTTGTTTGTAATAGAGAGAGAGAGAGAGAGAGAGTAAATCAATCACATTGATGTAGATAATATTTTATACGACTTATATGTTTCAGTATTAAAATTTCGAACTTATAAACTCTACACATTTGCAGAGAACCGTACTTCAGCGGAAAAGTATACAACTCTGAACCAGGAGGTTACGTGATCAAACTTGCTTTGACATAAAGAAAAACTCGGGAGCAAATATTGCACAAAATATACTTACTGCACTCAGCAACTATAACCACTCGGTAAAAGAGGCTCCTTGATTAATTAATAAATTAATTAATTAATCGAAAAGACGAGCGTTAAAGTAGTGGCAAGATCATGTTCAACCAACTGTTTCTATTTGTTTTCTAACCTATGTTTATGTTTTTTGTTCTACCAACACTATGTGAGTTATTTCTTGATTTATCTATTTGAAACAGACATACTGCTGCCTCAGTGCTGTATCATGCCCCGAGAGGCGGAATGATACCAAGCATAAGGCCAACAAATTCTAGATCGAGCGCCGAGTACTTTGGAATTCTGCGGATGCGGATCGAACCCATGACCTCCTGATTAAGGGGCGGTCGCTCTGAACAGTCGATCACTGGGGCCGATTATAATTGTATTTATTAGTTCAGTAGACGCTGTATTATAAGTAGTAATGGTAGTGGAAGTAGAAATAGAAGTAGTAGTAAAGGTAGCGGAAGTAGAAAATAGTAGTAATGGTAGCGGAAGTAGTAGTAAAAAAATGGTAGCGGAAGTAAAAATAGAAGTAGTAGTAGTAGCAATGGTAGCGGAAGTAGTAATAGTAGGAGTATGGTTACGGTAGAAAATAGAAGTGATAAGTCGTAGTATTTTTTTCATTCCATGGCAAAAATAAATCTTCTATCAAATATTTATAAAACTCTACGGTTCCTATATTGGACCAGTACTTTGCTCCTGAGATCACACCAAATGGGTTTTAATGCACTTTTTAGAATAACTTCAACTGAACGACAACGTCGTTGGTTGTTGAAATAGCATTTATATTTAATAAGAGTCTCTGTAAAAGCAGAGGAAGATGTAGTATTAGTAGCAGCAGTATTTGTAGCAGCAACAGCAGCAGCGGGAGAAGTAGTTGGTAGTAGTTGAAGTAGTAGTAGTTAAGGGTAGTAAAAGTAGTAGTAATAGTAGAAGTAATAGTAGAAGATAACGGAGTAGTAGTAATTTAGGGTAGTAGTAGTAAAGTTGAAGAAGTAGTAGTAGTAGTAGTTAAAGGAGTAGTAGTCAGTTAGG
>CM037793.1:40905261-40949675 GCA_021229015.1 Solen grandis
AAGTCCTGAAAAACTGCTATTTTAAGTCCAAGGCCTGTAATTTCATCAAAAATCAGTGGACCGGAATGAAACTCAAACTTGACCTGTAACTCATGGTGGTTGACTCGCATACCAAATATTTGATCAATATCTGCATCTACAAAGAAGACCGGAAAAAGAGCGACTGACGGCTGCAAACCTATAGTCCCCTTCTGCACTGCCGGTATGGGACTAATTAATGTCAGGTTAGTCTTGATCAAAAGAATCTATGTGTAAAATCAAGGAGTACAAATGTCAAGGTTGGATAAGAAATTAGCTGTTCCTTGACTATATCTACTTCACATACTGAATACTATAGTACTAGTAGATAAAGTGCTGCCACACTGCTGAATCATGAAGACGTGGCATCATACCACACAGAGACGCATTATGATGACACCAGGCCAACCAGTCCTGAAACTACCCTTATATGCTGAGAACCAAACAAAGGGACTACTATTAGACTTACTACCCTTATATGCTGAGAACCAAGCAAAGGGACTATTATTAGACTTGGTACCCTTATATACTGAGAAAAGAAAGGGACATTATTTATTTACCAAAAAATTATTGCAAAGGGATTATTATTAGACTTACTGTTGAGAACCAAGCAAAGGAAAGCAAAGGGACTATTATTAGACTTGTATATATGATCAGTTTATCTACTGAAAAAGAAGTGTCGGAACATGAAGAATGGAAGACCAAGCTGCCCACTTTATTTTTATTTGTGAGTACTGTACATAGTTTAACGGTAAGATTTCTGGTATCTGGCTCTGGCACCCGGACCACCAAACTTCTTGGGCTCGCATCGTCTTGGATCCGCAACCAACAGGCTTTTGTCATAGGCGATCAGCAAATCTTTGATCTCCTTCTTTGAGGCCTCATCAACATCTGTAATACATGCATTGTAATATTTATTTACCGTAATCCAGTAGGATACTTAAACAAAATGAAACATATGGACTGAGAAAATATATTTCTTGACTTTCTCATGAGGTTTTAGCTTTGGAAAATTAACATGGTGAAAATTAATTTTTTTTTCAATGCACACATCAGAGCGCTGTGGAAGTTTT
This sequence comes from Solen grandis, assembly GCA_021229015.1. Classification (NCBI taxonomy): domain Eukaryota; kingdom Metazoa; phylum Mollusca; class Bivalvia; order Adapedonta; family Solenidae; genus Solen; species Solen grandis. Next base: position 40,906,353 of record CM037793.1, read on the forward strand.
AATCATCAACTTCTCATAAGCAGAACTGGTTGGTAGGTATCATCATGATGTGCATTGAATTTAAAACTTGTCTGATGGGGGATATTGGATTTTCATTTCAAAGGTGTTTTCATTATTTTGTCTTTATAATTCAATATTGTGTTGCTTTACTTTGACAACATATCAATAACTTGCCGTTAAACAATTTAGCCCTTTTTTAAATTATTTTTATTTCAACAGGATTTTTATTTATAAATAACAATATCAGGAACAATGCACACATCAGAGCGCTGTGGAAGTTTTAATCATCAACTTCTCATAAGCAGAACTGGTAAGTAGGTATCATCATGATGTACATTAAATTTAAAACTTGTCTGGTGTGGGATGTTGGGTTTTCATTTCAAAGAAACTTATCTATTTTCTATGGTGGCATATTTCTGCCAGCCACTTATCCACTTAGCTATGATAAAACTTTTCTGAAAAATTGTCACATAATCAGTATCTGGCAAGTAGAAAACCTTGGTGTTATCCTCATAGGTATCTTAACAGGGCAAAACTGTCTGTTTGTGCCCACTACTGCCATCCATATATTTACTTAAGATAACTGGATATCTCACCTTTTTTTCAAGTTAGTCAGTTAAATTATGTGGATAACAAGCATTTTTCACATAATTATCTGGAAAAAGCATGATATCCAGTTAAAATAAGTGAATATGTGATTGGCAGTAGTGGGCACTAACAGACAGTTTAGTCCTGTTAAGATACCTCAGATTAGTCCTATTAAGATACCTAAGTGGATAATTTGAAAATTTTCTACTTGCCGGATAATAACTGAATATGTGACAATTTTTCAGAAAAGTTTCAACATAGCTAAGTGGATAAGTGGCTGGCAGAAATATGCCACCATAATTTTCTTTTTGTTTAATGTCTTTAAAATGCAAATATTTCATTATGTTCTTCAACTTGTTATACCGGTACTCTGCATAAACCATATCATAATCATTTGCTGTTTGTCAGTGTGCCTCCCTTTTAATTTCAACAGTTTTTTTTTTTTATTACAATATCAAGATCAGTATCAGATTTGTTGGCAATTGGTTTTTTTTTTTATTTTTTATGTCTTTAAAATGCAGTATTTTGTGTTTTTCAATAATAAAGATATACATTATAATAATTTGCTGCCAGACAGTTCGCCTCTCTTTTTATTTCAACAGTATTTTTTTTTTTTTAATTACAATATCAGGAACAATGCACACATCAGAGCGCTGTGGAAGTTTTAATCATCAACTTCTCATAAGCAGAACTGGTAAGTAGGTATCATCATGATGTACATTGAATTTAAAACTTGTGGGGTGGGGGTTATTGGGTTTTCATTTCACAATCGAATATTGCTTTTTTTTTTTTTTTCTTAAGATCTTTAAAAAGCAGTATTTTATTGTATTCTTAACCCTTGATATACTTTGCATGAACCATATTAAAATCATTAGCTGTAAAGACAGTTTAATGTCTTTTTCTTTCAACAGGATTTTATTATATTGCATTATCAAGATCAATGCACACATCAGAGCGCTGTGGAAGTTTTAATCATCAACTTCTCATAAGCAGAACTGGTAAGTAGGTATCATCATGATGTACATTGAATTTAAAACTTGTGGGGTGGGGGTTATTGGGTTTTCATTTCAGAATATTGCTTTTTTTTTAAGCCTAAGGTCTTTAAAAAGCAGTATTTTATTGTGTTCTATACCCTTGATATACTTTGCATGAACCATATTAAAATCATTAGCTGTAATACAGTTTCATGTCTTTTTCTTTCAACAGGATTTTCTTTATATTACATTATCAAGATCAATGCACACATCAGAGCGCTGTGGAAGTTTTAATCATCAACTTCTCATAAGCAGAACTGGTAAGTAGGTATCATCATGATGTGCACTGAATTTAAAACTTGTCTGGTGGGGGATATTGGTTTTCAGTTCAAAGGGGCTTTTCCTTATTCTTCTTTTTATCTTTAAAATTCAGAATTTTTTTGTTTTTGTTTAACTTGGTTAAATCTGCATAAACAATATAATCATTTGCTGTTTGAAAAATCTGTTGTTTTTTTTCTTTCAACAGGATTTTATTTATATTACATTATCAAGATCAATGCACACATCAGAGCGCTGTGGAAGTTTTAATCATCAACTTCTCATAAGCAGAACTGGTAAGTAGGTATCATCATGATGTGCAGTAAATTTAAAACTTGTCTGGTGGGGGATATTGGTTTTCAGTTCAAAGGGGCTTTTCCTTATTCTTCTTTTTATCTTTAAAATTCAGAATTTTTTTTTTTTTGTTTAACTTGGTTAAATCTGCATAAACAATATAATCATTTGCTGTTTGAAAAATCTGTTGTTTTTTTTCTTTCAACAGGATTTTATTTATATTACATTATCAAGAACAATGCACACATCAGAGCGCTGTGGAAGTTTTAATCATCAACTTCTCATAAGCAGAACTGGTTAGTAGGTATCATCATGATGTGCAGTAAATTTAAAACTTGTCTGGTGTGGGATGTTGGGTTTTCATTTCAAAGAAACTTATCTATTTTCTATGGTGGCATATTTCTGCCAGCCACTTATCCACTTAGCTATGATGAAACATGCTTTTTTATGTTACAATATCAAGATCAAAAAAAAAAAACCCCTATAATGCTATAATAACTATATTACAAACATTTACTGTTAGACCATTTAACCTTTTTGTTTTCTTTCGACAGGATTTTTTATGTTACAATTTCAAGATCAAATGCACACATCAGAGCGCTATAATGCTATAATAACTATATTACAAACATTTACTGTTAGACAATTTAACCTTTTTTTTTCTTTCAACAGGATTTTTTATGTTACAATATCAAGATCAAATGCACACATCAGAGCGCTGTAATGCTATAATAACTATATTACAAACATTTGCTGTTAGACAATTTAACCTTTTTTTTTTTTAATATGTTACAATATCAAGATCAAATGCACACATCAGAGCGCTGTGGAAGTTTTAATCATCAACTTCTCATAAGCAGAACTGGTAAGTAGGTATCATCATGATGTGCAGTAAATTTAAAACTTGTCTGGTGGGGGATATTGGTTTTCAGTTCAAAGGGACTTTTCCTCATTCTTCTTTTTATCTTTAAAATTCAGCATTTTGTTTTTTTTGTTAAACTTGGTTAAATCTGCATAAACAATATAAATATTTGCTGTTAGAAAAATCTTTTGTTTTTTTCTTTCAACAGGATTTTATTTATATTACATTGTCAAGATCAATGCACACATCAGAGCGCTGTGGAAGTTTTAATCATCAACTTCTCATAAGCAGAACTGGTTAGTAGGTATCATCATGATGTGCACTGAATTTAAAACTTGTCTGGTGTGGGGTATAAAGTTTTCATTTCAAACAAGCTTTTCTCTTTTTTTCCCTTTGAATACAGTATTTTATTGTGTTATCTGATAACTTTGCATTAACCATATTATAAACATTTGCTGTTAGACAATTTAACCTTTTTGTTTTCTTTCAAAAGGATTTTTTATGTTACAATTTCAAGATCAAATGCACACATCAGAGCGCTATAATACTATAATAACTATATTACAAACATTTGCTGTTAGACCATTTAACCTTTTTGCTTTCTTTCAAAAGGATTTTTTTATTACAATGTAAGGAACAATGCACACATCAGAGGGCTGTGGAAGTTTTAATCATCAACTTCTCATAAGCAGAACTGGTTAGTAGGTATCATCATGATGTGCAGTAAATTTAAAACTTGTCTGGTGGGGGATATTGGTTTTCAGTTCAAAGGGACTTTTCCTCATTCTTCTTTTTATCTTTAAAATTCAGCATTTTGTTTTTTGGTTAAATTTGGTTAAATTTGCATAAACAATATAATCATTTGCTGTTAGAAAAATCTGTTCTTTCAAACAGGATTTTATTTATATTACAATATCAGGAACAATGCACACATCAGAGCGCTGTGGAAGTTTTAATCATCAACTTCTCATAAGCAGAACTGGTTAGTAGGTATCATCATGATGTACATTGAATTTAAAACTTGTGGGGTGGGGGTTATTGGGTTTTCATTTCACAATCGAATATTGCTTTTTTTTTTAAGGTCTTTAAAAAGCAGTATTTTATTGTGTTCTTTACCCTTGATATACTTTGCATGAACCATATTAAAATCATTAGCTGTAAGACAGTTTCATATCTTTTTCTTTCGACAGGATTTTTTATGTTACAATTTCAAGATCAAATGCACACATTAGAGCGCTATAATGCTATAATAACTATATTACAAACATTTACTGTTAGACAATTTAACCTTTTTTTTTCTTTCTTTCGACAGGATTTTTTATGTTACAATTTCAAGATCAAATGCACACATAGAGCGCTATAATGCTATAATAACTATATTACAAACATTTACTGTTAGACAATTTAACCTTTTTTTTTCTTTCTTTCGACAGGATTTTTTATGTTACAATTTCAAGATCAAATGCACACATTAGAGCGCTATAATGCTATAATAACTATATTACAAACATTTGCTGTTAGACAATTTAACCTTTTTTTTTCTTTCAACAGGATTTTTTATGTTACAATATCAAGATCAAATGCACACATCAGAGCGCTGTAATGCTATAATAACTATATTACAAACATTTGCTGTTAGACAATTTAACCTTTTTTTTTCTTTCAAAAGGATTTTTTATGTTACAATATCAAGATCAAATGCACACATTAGAGCGCTGTGGAAGTTTTAATCATCAACTTCTCATAAGCAGAACTGGTAAGTAGGTATCATCATGATGTGCAGTAAATTTAAAACTTGTCTGGTGGGGGATATTGGTTTTCAGTTCAAAGGGACTTTTCCTCATTCTTCTTTTTATCTTTAAAATTCAGCATTTTGTTTTTTTGTTAAACTTGGTTAAATCTGCATAAACAATATAAATATTTGCTGTTAGAAAAATCTTTGTTTTTTTCTTTCAACAGGATTTTATTTATATTACATTGTCAAGATCAATGCACACATCAGAGCGCTGTGGAAGTTTTAATCATCAACTTCTCATAAGCAGAACTGGTAAGTAGGTATCATCATGATGTGCAGTAAATTTAAAACTTGTCTGGTGGGGGATATTGGTTTTCAGTTCAAAGGGACTTTTCCTCATTCTTCTTTTTATCTTTAAAATTCAGCATTTTGTTTTTTTTGTTAAACTTGGTTAAATCTGCATAAACAATATAATTATTTGCTGTTAGAAAAATCTGTTGTTTTTTTTCTTTCAACAGGATTTTTATTTATATTACATTATCAAGATCAATGCACACATCAGAGCGCTGTGGAAGTTTTAATCATCAACTTCTCATAAGCAGAACTGGTTAGTAGGTATCATCATGATGTGCACTGAATTTAAAACTTGTCTGGTGGGGGTTATTGGGTTTTCATTTCACAATCGAATATTCCTTTTTTTTTTAAGGTCTTTAAAAAGCATTTTTTTATGTATTCACCCTATGATGTAAATTTAACTATCTTACAAAAAATCTTTACTTTTTTTTGGTTTTTTTTAATTTAAGATCAAATGCACTAATGCTATAATAACTATATTACAAACATTTACTGTTAGACAATTTAACCTTTTTTTTTCTTTCTTTCGACAGGATTTTTTATGTTACAATTTCAAGATCAAATGCACACATCAGAGCGCTATAATGCTATAATAACTATATTACAAACATTTACTGTTAGACAATTTAACCTTTTTTTTTCTTTCAACAGGATTTTTTATGTTACAATATCAAGATCAAATGCACACATTAGAGCGCTGTGGAAGTTTTAATCATCAACTTCTCATAAGCAGAACTGGTAAGTAGGTATCATCATGATGTGCAGTAAATTTAAAACTTGTCTGGTGGGGGATATTGGTTTTCAGTTCAAAGGGACTTTTCCTCATTCTTCTTTTTATCTTTAAAATTCAGCATTTTGTTTTTTTTGTTAAACTTGGTTAAATCTGCATAAACAATATAAATATTTGCTGTTAGAAAAATCTTTTGTTTTTTTCTTTCAACAGGATTTTATTTATATTACATTGTCAAGATCAATGCACACATCAGAGCGCTGTGGAAGTTTTAATCATCAACTTCTCATAAGCAGAACTGGTTAGTAGGTATCATCATGATGTGCAGTAAATTTAAAACTTGTGGGGTGGGGGTTATTGGGTTTTCATTTCACAATCGAATATTGCTTTTTTTTTTTTTCCTTAAGATCTTAAAAAGCAGTTTTTTATTGTATTCTTAACCCTTGATATACTTTGCATAAACCATATTAAAATCATTAGCTGTAAGACAGTTTCATGTCTTTTTCTTTCAACAGGATTTTATTTATATTACATTATCAAGATCAATGCACACATCAGAGCGCTGTGGAAGTTTTAATCATCAACTTCTCATAAGCAGAACTGGTTAGTAGGTATCATCATGATGTGCATTGAATTTAAAACTTGTCTGGTTGGGGATATTCAGTGATTGGGAAAGGCAAGCGCCATGTGCCATAGTCACATTAAAAATCATAATGTCATCAATTTTCGCACTGGATGCGCCCGTCGCATTCCAATTTTTTGGCCCAATACAGCCTACTTAAAAGCCGTAAAATACGAATATAGTAAACGTTGAAAGAGGTGATTTCCACTTTAAATATAACATACCTAAGAGACAGATAAGCATTATTGATTCATCAAGGCATAGGTGTATCAAAAATTTGCATAGGAATCGGACGGCGATGGTCATTTTTTTGTGGTATGTTGTTCTGCAACTTTTTAATTGAAATATTAGTTTGTCTTTAAATGTTTTTTTTTCCTTCAAAAGTTTCAATTTTATGACAGTTTGAGTTTGTTGTTAATACTATTAAATTTAGACTTCACTTTAAAAAATCAAATAATATATTATTGTAGTTGTTTAATAAAATGTCACATCTGATTTTGAAAAGGTCACATTGATTTTGCCTCAGAAAGGGCCATTGTCCCATTGATAAAAATTCTTTCCCGATCACTGGATATTAGGTTTTCATTTCAAGGGTGCTTTTTTTTTTTTTTTTTTGGTCTAATGCATTATTTTGGTGTATTCTAAGTTTAATTAGATTTTTTTTGTATTTGGAGGATTCCTATTTATGTTGCAATGACACGAAGATTTTACATCAGAGTGCTGCAATAATAATAATAATACGCTGAAATGTGACATACGCTAGAAGAGAGGACACACTACTTACACTTCTGGTAGTAAGCGACGAGGGATTTTGAGATGGCCTGTCTCACAGCTGCAAAAGAAAACACAAAAACTTACACAGCCACCATGCAATAATTTTACTTTAAAACAAGAATTGGAAACCCTTCAGACAAACGGGTAAATAAAACAAACTTTCCTTTCAGTATGAACAAGTAACTGTTGTTGCACGCAACATGAGTCCCTTACTGGTGGGGTGCATAATTTTTCCATTACCATAGCAACAAGAATTTTGGTCAGAGAACAAACAAAAACAAAGTGACACGCAGAATCTTCATACCACCATCAATTAATATACCAAGTTTCATTATATTATTTTAACATTTTTTAAGTTGTCGTGGACCAGATTTCCGGACGGAAGGACAGATGGAGGGTAAACCTTTAGTCCCCACTGGTGAAAACACTGGTAGGGGACTAATAACCAATCTTATAGCAACAATAAGTTAATATGACTGCGGATCAGAAGGTTGTGGTCTCCATCTCTGTTGTGGGATGGCCTATCCAGGCATAAAGTACTGGTCCATCCAAGGAGCATTCGAGAGGGATTTGAATGAGTCATCTTGTTGTTCTTATTTCCCCAACAACTTAAGTTAATTGAAACTAAGCACTAGTCTTGTCCCTGAGCTATCACAAATGATTAGATTAAGTGTTATTAGAGAATGTTTATAGTAAATCTAAAGCCCAGAAAGTGGAGAGGACAGTTTACTGACCGTAGATCTGTGCCACGTGTCCACCACCACGGACACGGACTCGAATGTCCACACCAGCGAATTTTTCCTTACCCAGCAACAACAGTGGCTCTTGCAGCTGAAAAAAAAATACAAGATTTATTTAGACTCATAATAGAAGATACTGAATCTAACTCAACAAGCTGGAAACCATAAGGTTAAAATCACTTTCTATCAGCTTCATTTCTATCTTACAATTGCTTCCTATGGGAACAACAAGGTGACTGGACATTAAGAAAGAGGTCCCACCAAGTCTGTACCCCACTGCAGGCACTTTACTCTGCTTCCTTTGCACAAATCATGGCTGTCCCAAGCTGTACCCCAGCTTCAGTCTCCACCAGAGTTCCAGCCTACAGTCTGACACAGTCGTGCAGGAAGCAGGGTACCAACATAAAATTTCAGCAGAAACAGACCAGGTGTTCCTCTCTAATCAGTGTGACAGGCTGACATCAGACCACCTGACCATGGTTCAGAGAGGAGGTCAGTGTAGCAAAGTGTCTGACCTATTGTGTCCACAGAACACATAGGAATTCGCTTTGCAGTGGGATATTATCTTAATATGAGTTTTGGAATTTACCAATATTTCAATTTTGTTATGTATCTTATACTATACTAGATCAGTCACTGAAGGTGATAAATGACCCTACAAAACTGTCATGACTCAACATTCGGAAAAAAAATTCAAACATTTGCAAAATGAAAAGCAACATGACAGAATGCAACTGGAAAATTCACATGTACTTCAGAATATCTTAATCAGGGTTTCCACAAAATCGAAAATCAAAATTCCCCGACTTTTCCCTGACCGTGGGAACCCTGTTAATGTATACACTGTAATATGCAGAAATCTGCCTAATGTGATCACATAAATAACAATACCAAGCAAAATAATGTAGCCGCAGCAAGAAGACAAGGTGACTGGACATTAAGAAAGAGGTCCCACCAAGTCTGGAAGCAGGGTACCAACATAAAATTTCTGCAGAAACAGACCAGGTGTTCCTCTCTAATCAGTGTGACAGGCTGACATCAGACCACCTGACCATGGTTCAGAGAGAAGGTCAGTGTAGCAAAGTGTCTGACCTATTGTGTCCACAAAACACACAGGAATTCGCTTTGCAATCAGATATATCAAATTTTGATGAAACCTTTTTATTTTTGCCAGGTTAACATGTTGAAATTAAAATAAATAAAGGTCCAACTCCACCAAAAGGGTCAAAAACACCCATTTCACAAATACAGAGAGGGTAGTTCCCCATTTCCTATATTTTTTCCTAATAACCAGTTTTAGAATATCTCTATGCACATCTTAATATACAGAAATCTGTTTTTCTTACAAAATAATGTAGCCGCAGTAAGAAGACAAGGTGACTGGACATTGAGAAAGAGGTCCCACCAAGTCTGTACCCCACTGCAGGCACTTTACTCTGCTTCCTTTGCACAAATCATGGCTGTCCCCAGCTGTACCCCAGCTTCAGTCTCCACCAGAGTTCCAGCCTACAGGCTGACACAGTCGTGCAGGAAGCAGGGTACCAACATAAAATTTCAGCAGAAACAGACCAGGTGTTCCTCTCTAATCAGTGTGACAGGCTGACATCAGACCACCTGACCATGGTTCAGAGAGGAGGTCAGTGTAGCAAAGTGTCTGACCTATTGTGTCCACAGAACACATAGGAATTCGCTTTGCAGTGGGATATTATCTTAATATGAGTTTTGGAATTTACCAATATTTCAATTTTGTTATGTATCTTATACTAAACTAGATCAGTCACTGAAGGTGATAAATGACCCTACAAAACTGCCATGACTCAACATTAGGATTTTTTTTTCAAACATTTGCAAAATGAAAAGCAACATGACAGAATGCAACTGGAAAATTCACATGTACTTCAATACCAAGCAAAATAATGTAGCCGCAGCAAGAAGACAAGGTGACTGGACATTAAGAAAGCGGTCCCACCAAGTCTGTACCCCACTGCAGGCACTTTACTCTGCTTCCTTTGCACCATCATGACCGTCCCCAGCTGTACCCCAGCTTCAGTCTCCACCAGAGTTCCAGCCTACAGTCTGACACAGTCGTGCAGGAAGCAGGGTACCAACATAAAATTTCTGCAGAAACAGACCAGGTGTTCCTCTCTAATCAGTGTGACAGGCTGACATCAGACCACCTGACCATGGTTCAGAGAGAAGGTCAGTGTAGCAAAGTGTCTGACCTATTGTGTCCACAAAACACACAGGAATTCGCTTTGCAATCAGATATATCAAATTTTGATGAAACCTTTTTATTTTTGCCAGGTTAACATGTTGAAATTAAAATAAAGGTCCAACTCCAATCATTGGACCAAAAGGGTCAAAAATACCCATTTCACAAATACAGAGAGGGTAGTTCCCCATTTCCTATATTTTTTTCCTATTAACCAGTTTTAGAATATCTCTATGCACATCTTAATATACAGAAATCTGTTTTTCTTACAAGGTAAAATAATGTAGCCGCAGTAAGAAGACAAGGTGACTGGACATTAAGAAAGAGGTCCCACCAAGTCTGTACCCCACTGCAGGCACTTTACTCTGCTTCCTTTGCACTATCATGACTGTCCCCAGCTGTACCCCAGCTTCAGTCTCCACCAGAGTTCCAGCCTACAGTCTGACACAGTCGTGCAGGAAGCAGGGTACCAACATAAAATTTCTGCAGAAACAGACCAGGTGTTCCTCTCTAATCAGTGTGACAGGCTGACATCAGACCACCTGACCATGGTTCAGAGAGAAGGTCAGTGTAGCAAAGTGTCTGACCTATTGTGTCCACAAAACACACAGGAATTCGCTTTGCAATCAGATATATCAAATTTTGATGAAACCTTTTTATTTTTGCCAGGTTAACATGTTGCAATTAAAATAAAGGTCCAACTCCAATCATTGGACCAAAAGGGTCAAAAATACCCATTTCACAAATACAGAGAGGGTAGTTCCCCATTTCCTATATTTTTTTCCTATTAACCAGTTTTAGAATATCTCTATGCACATCTTAATATACAGAAATCTGTTTTTCTTACAAGGTAAAATAATGTAGCCGCAGTAAGAAGACAAGGTGACTGGACATTAAGAAAGAGGTCCCACCAAGTCTGTACCCCACTGCAGGCACTTTACTCTGCTTCCTTTGCACTATCATGACTGTCCCCAGCTGTACCCCAGCTTCAGTCTCCACCAGAGTTCCAGCCTACAGTCTGACACAGTCGTGCAGGAAGCAGGGTACCAACATAAAATTTCTGCAGAAACAGACCAGGTGTTCCTCTCTAATCAGTGTGACAGGCTGACATCAGACCACCTGACCATGGTTCAGAGAGAAGGTCAGTGTAGCAAAGTGTCTGACCTATTGTGTCCACAAAACACACAGGAATTCGCTTTGCAATCAGATATATCAAATTTTGATGAAACCTTTTTATTTTTGCCAGGTTAACATGTTGCAATTAAAATAAAGGTCCAACTCCAATCATTGGACCAAAAGGGTCAAAAATACCCATTTCACAAATACAGAGAGGGTAGTTCCCCATTTCCTATATTTTTTTCCTATTAACCAGTTTTAGAATATCTCTATGCACATCTTAATATACAGAAATCTGTTTTTCTTACAAGGTAAAATAATGTAGCCGCAGTAAGAAGACAAGGTGACTGGACATTAAGAAAGAGGTCCCACCAAGTCTGTACCCCACTGCAGGCACTTTACTCTGCTTCCTTTGCACTATCATGACTGTCCCCAGCTGTACCCCAGCTTCAGTCTCCACCAGAGTTCCAGCCTACAGTCTGACACAGTCGTGCAGGAAGCAGGGTACCAACATAAAATTTCTGCAGAAACAGACCAGGTGTTCCTCTCTAATCAGTGTGACAGGCTGACATCAGACCACCTGACCATGGTTCAGAGAGAAGGTCAGTGTAGCAAAGTGTCTGACCTATTGTGTCCACAGAACACAAAGGAATTCGCTTTGCAATCAGATAGTTCAATATTCAATGAAACTTTTTCATTTTTGCCAGGTTTTATATGTTGAAATCAAAATCAAGGCCAAATTCCCATCATCGGAACAAAAAGGGTCAAAAATACCCTTTGCACAACTACAAAGAGGATTGTTCCCTATTTCCTATATTATTTCCAAATAACCAGTGATTCATTTTGCCGTGCGTCCTGCGTCAGAGACGCAAGCTTTTCACCGCGGACGTAATGAATTCAAAGTATGTGCTTCCTCGGGACGCAAAGACAGCGCTTTCGCTTGTAGAACTTGCGCAATGTTTTTCTTAACTCGGATGGCAAGAAATAGCAATTTCATTTGTTACGAGACACCGGTGGTCAAAATCTACGGTAATACCGTTTGAAAATGAACTGTTTATGTTACGCGTACTCTGATTGGATTATTGGTATTTTTAAACCAATCACATTTATCGGTGTAAATACTTGGTTGATAGCGTTGTTTACAAAATCCCCGGATGTACATAAATATGCTTCCGAGAAAAATACCCAAAATTGACCAAAATCAGTCAAGATTGACTGGTTTGTGGGGTAATAAGCCATCGGAATTGGAGAAATCTAACGATGTTACTTCGACGACGGACAGTAACAATAATTCAACGAAAAAGGAAAGAAAGTTTAAAGACCATTGGATGAAATTATACTCCTGGCTAGGATATGAAAAGGGCGATTCTGCAGACAGTGACTTCATGTTCTGTAAGCTGTGAGTTTGTTGAAAAAAGCTCTGCCTGTTTTAAAGAAGATGCGGGATAGAAGACTCTACAGTGTTAAACTTGTGAACAATGTTTACTAAGTATATATAAATTTCAGCATATTCTTTTCAAAGCATATAGCAACCATTTATTTCACAGGTACCAGACTTGTATGACTTAACTGAGGCTATATGGCCATGATATACAAGTCTTATAGTCTTGGTTAAGTCATGCATTGTATGTCTCTAGTATCTGTCAAGTAAATGCTATATGCTTTGAAAAGAATAAATTGAAATTTATATTACTTTTAAGTGGCCTTAGCTGCCTACCTACTTCAAAAATGCAGATCTCAACTTTAAAGACATATTCAAAAATAACTGTTCTGTTGTTTAGATAGCCTTGCAGGTGTAAGGTTTTATTGCAATTTTCACTGTTAAAACGCCCCTGTAGAGGTATTGATTGCACTGAATGACAAGTCAGTTGACATACATGCATTCTGAATCATGCATAGTAAGTAAATTTTTTAAACCACTAGCTGGGACCTCAGATTTCAGTAAATGTTTCTGGGCATGAGCTGCACAAGATCATCACTTGTGGGAAGTAATTATTATTATAACTTAATAAATTACACATTGGGGGGTCATTTTTGAAATGTCTTTAAGGTGCAATTGAAAACAGGCTTATTTAAATGTTAAGTGTTCTGAAAATAAAATATATTCGTTAAAAAAAAATTGCACTACACTGGACTGCTGTTTTGCTGATTGTGCCATAGTATAACTAGTCAGTGTTACATTGTTCTAGTCATTTTTTGTTTCCTGCTTGTCAGTATTGCTTGTGATGAAATGTTCTTTGTTATTACTATGATTACTGGAATGAATAAATGATTCTATTCCAACACAGTTCTATGTGTTTTAGTGAACGAAACCTGCAGACTCACTGTTTTTGGGTTGGGACTCATTGTTTCAAAATATGTGAGTCCCATGGACTCATGTTTTCCAGCTTCAAAATGAATCACTGAATAACCAGTTTTAGAATATCTCCATGCACATTGTAATCAGTGTTCCCATTCACGCACAAATGTACGTGAATCACGTACAGAACGCTGAAAAAACGTACAATATATCAGAATACTAGTCTTCTCTACGTGACCGGAACGTACGCAAAATGCCTACGGTTTTACTTTCCTTTCCTTCATTTTTTATATTTACTCGAACTCGAATACCTACACGTACGTCGTAGCCTTGTGTTTTATGGCATGAAAATCGATAAATGATGCTTCGGAAATTCCTCGCTCTAAAAATAGCACAATTATGGGAAGTAACTCTTGAGGGTACGTACGATAAGGTTTGAGTGTTCCGAATTTGTTTACGAATGTGCGTCTGCATAAAATGTCGGGGAAACAGTCTACACTGACCGGCCTGTGGAAAATAACTTCCCCAGCACCTGCAGCCGCAGGGCCTTTTTACCCTTCTTAACTGTAGCCGGTAAAGGGCTGCTTCCCCAAGCTAAATAACCACCTTTTCCCCCTAAAAATATTCCTCAAATTCCCCACTCTTAAATAAAATTCCCCATTAAGGAGGTAGCTGATCATTGAGAAACATAGAGAACAATATTATGACGCTAATTTAACTCTGTTTAACTCTATTGATTCTTAAACAAAATATTTGATTAGTCTTTATATTTAGTTTCCAGTATGTCTTGCTGTGCCAAGACCAGTTTATGCTTATATTTATGAATATGGTAAAAAAAAATCCCTTAATAAGTTGTAAACAAGTGGCTTGCTATTTTCCCCATAAAAAGGGCTAGGGCGCTTTCCCCAAAATTGGAAAAAAGGCCCTGAGCGGATTCCGATAATGTTCAGCAACAAGATGACAGTCCAAGCCATGTAAATACCATTAAAAAGAGGCCAGAAATAAAAACATTCCAAAAACATTGGTTGACATTATTTCCGTGGCTTCGTTTCAACGTGATAATAAAACTATGCATTGCTACGACTTAGAAAAGAAGGAATACAGACATTGTATTCAGTAACAAAGCATTTTTTATGTTGGTACCCCCAATTTTCACACGGAACCCCCAGAACTGAAAATTGTGGCTCACAGGGGGTTCCATGAACCCCTTGATTAGAAAAGGCGTGGGAACACTGTGTAATATGCAGAAATCTGCCCTTCCTACAAGGCAAAATAATAATGTAGCCGCAGTAAGAAGATGAGGTGACTGGACATTAGGAAAGCGGTCCCACCAAGTCTGTACCCCACTGCAGGCACTTTACTCTGCTTCCTTTGCACTATCATGACTGTCCCCAGCTGTACCCCAGCTTCAGTCTCCACCAGAGTTCCAGCCTACAGTCTGACACAGTTGTGAAGGAAGCAGGGTACCAGGAATTCGATTTGCAATCAGATGTTTCAAATTTTTATGAAACTTTTTCATTTTTGCCAGGAGTAAATTTCCAAACAGTATATTCAAATTTGCAACAATTTTGAAAATGCTTGAAAAGCATTTCACTTCAAGCACTTTACCCATACCTGGCTTATGCTGTATTTCAACCACTGGGAACAGACTAACCTTGTATCTCAGTATTTCAGGCTCCATCTGCTCAACTGGGCGACCATTGATCTTGAGCAGACCAACACCACGCTTACAGTGGGCGACAGCTGTGGCTGTTTTCTAAAACACAATTATTTAAAATATAATTAATGATAAAACCTTCTTTCATTAAACTTCTATTATTAAGATTCTTTTTTTCCCCTCAGAAGTTGGCAAGATGCTTAAGTCCTATTTGTTGTTTTATTGTTCAAAGTGATTACAATTTCTTTTTCACTTTTATTTTCATATGAAGAAAAAACAGGGCTTCATTTGATAAGTAATGCAGTCAATGGGAATGTTCATCGGTCAGTCAGACAGGTTTGGTATATTTCCATTTTGACCGAAGAAAGCGTCGGTTATTGTTGGACACAATGTCCGATGAAAAAATCCATACAGCACCTTTTCATTTTCAGAAAATTACCTTCACTTTCTTCGAAAAACAGTTTTCTATGAAATTTTTAGTGATTATGTAATGATTATTGGCTGTCTGAGATGACCAAGCAGTTACGATTTCGAATTGATACCCCGCAATTTATATTCTAATATCTTTCGTAATGGAAACCATACGGAAAACTCTGTCTTTATCGGTCAACAATCAACAACATCAGGGTTCAACATTAACTTTTTTGAGAGCTGGACAAGTGGTCCAGTAACTTAGAAAACCTACTAGACCTGACCTTAACTGAGTAAGACCAAAGTGTAAAACACATATATATGTCATACTTAGATCAAAATACTTACTTCAGAATACCTAACGAAGTTTTTTTTTTCATGATTACCTTTAGAAATGAATAATGGTCTACAAAGATAATACTAGCATTACTCTTGTGTTATATGCTTTTCATTAACATTGCATGAACACCTTGATTGTACTTACATGGTAATCCCCATATATGTTCCGGATAATGTCTATTATTTAATGATTTTCAAGCAATTCCATTTAAAGCAAAACGATCTGTTTCTTGCCATCTATTCATACAGTTTCTTTGATTCCTCTTTACATTTTACGTTCATTACTGACATTGTCTTTTTTGTCGGATGAAAAGACTATTTGACGTTTTTCGTATCGGCTGCACATTGCGGTAAAAACAAATCGTAAAAAGGTCTATTGTCGTTATACATGGGATCCCAGAATAATAAAAAGATTGGCGTTCATGCATTAACTTGCATCTCTAGCATATTTAAATTAAATTTTATTCATTATGATACGAAGATGAAAAGTTAGATAAAGAAATAAGCATTCTTAGCTTAGTATTACTACATTGAACTGCAATGCGTTTGGGAAATAGCCTTGTTCTGAAAACACTAACCAGTGAGTGAACATGTGTCAAGGTTGTTACTGAAAATGTCGCTAAATATAGCACACACGGCTTTTCCAAGAAACTGTTACAACAAGGGTCAATAGTTTGGCCATTACAGTTATTTATGTGCTTTTGATGTGTCAACAGATAAAATTTTTGCGAACTTTGACCAATTTAGAACACGACCAGTTGGTCGTGTTTGCCTAGGACCTAGCTGGCCTGGACCATCGATCTGCTAGTGAATGTCGTTCAGTCGGGGCTTAACGTCGAACACTGCCAAAAATGTTGTTATTTTACGATAAAAATTCAATTTGAATTAAAAAAAAAAGAGAAACGACATTAAAATCCAAAAATCTAATGTATATTTGAATGATTTTAACAGTTTACGATATGTTAGACATGCTGCAATATATGATAGTGCAGGTGCCCGCTTGCGACGCATCAACAGCCAATCAAAATGCTGTTCATAAATTAAGTTGCGAGATGCTAAAAAATGGGTTTTTCCAAACATGAATGAAAAAAACATTGGTAATCAATATAAGAATTAAATGTTAGGAGTTAAGAGATTGACTTTTTTTTTCATTTTTATTCTTATGCGAATGAAAAAATTGTAAATTAAAATAATAAGCTATTACTGGATCTTTTTTTAACTAGACCAGTCGGGCCAGTTACTCGTGGGTTTTGCAAGACCGGACACACTGTGTACTAGACAATGTCGTTCGGTCGTAGGTTAATGTCGAACCCTGAACATGGCAGACGATGCATTCACGAAAGATTGTATTGTTCTTTTTATTCGCTTTCCATTATTAATTAACAAGGTCATACTCGTTTTAATTTATTACCAGGTTCAATCTTTATCATTTCAAAACTCATTATTGTAAATAATTAAATCTAGATTATTTTGAATTTAGAATTTAGATATTCTGATGGTGCTATGCCGGGTTGAAAATTGCCTGCTAGTTCTAACAATGAACCAAAGAAGAGAGATCCTGACAATAACAGATGCTTTCAGGGATAATTTTTCGGCCTCATTATGGTCACACAACTTACAGAACTTTAGTTATTTCATAGCACCTTATGATCTTATCTGTGCAAAAATAATTTCTTGTTTTAATGGGATAGGGTTTATTCCTCTATAAGTGCTTATTTTGCAGGACTCAAATTTTTACATGTTTGTGAGTTTTGAACAACAGATTAGGGCAGGGTATATGTAAAACAGAGAAAATCTAAAAATAGCCAAAATGTTTGAATATTCATTAAATAAAGTGATAAATCAATGTAAAATACTTGCGATAAAGAGACTGAAATCAAGATATCAAAAAGTTCTTACTATATACTGGTTAAAACATTGCAACAGGTAAAAATATGTCGCAACAAGTAAATATTGCTGTGACAGGTAAACATTTGCTGTGACAGGTAAAAAATTTGTGTTTACCTGTAGCAATGTCCTGTGAAGAAGGAAAAGTTTTTGCGTAGTCTAAGTAATGATAAAATGCAGTGATGTTTTTACCTCTACATCCTTGATGCAATGCTTTTGGTGTGGATGCAAAATTTTATTTTCAATGCATCCTTTGGATGCATATATATATAAGAAATGCTATCAAAATTTAAGTAAGAAGCATACTTTCTGTATTCAAATGGACTCAAATTTTCATAGCTTAGTGTGTCCCAGGACTTGAGCAGCAAAAATTGTAAAAAAAATCACTGAAAATGTACAACTTACTTTACGTCCAAAGACCTGGACTGCCTGTACTTGAGTAGTAGGCGCCATGCTGAAGTGGAAAACACACATTAAATGAAAATCATTTAAAAAAAAAAAAAAAAAAAAGAGTTATATCACAAACTGACAAGTCATTCAGAGTAGTGCCAAATATGTCAAAAAGAGGATTGTGAAAACTCCTATTAGACTTTACTAAATGTGTGGATAATTTTGGCAGGATTCTGGACTGATCTGGAAGTTGACAATATCCCTTCAGTGCTGGGGTCCTAATAAAACTCTGCATACCTACTCTAGAATAAAGCTCCCATCTTTCAATATTCTTTTATATGAACACTGAACACATTGTTATATATGTAGCTAGATTTCATTTTTCAACAGACATGTTACGAAAAATGAATTAAATATATCTTAACATAAGTTAATAGTGAACTGGGAATTCAGAAGAAAAAAAACACGATTCAGATGTTTCGCGAAATTACATGACAAACTGAAATCTACTGTAAATTAAAATAAATTCGAATAATTGTCATTTTCTTTTTTTATTTAGTCGTGTAGACTTGTCTCAAAATGACCAGTTTTCATAGCAGAGAAGGAGGTGAAATAGGGAAAATTATTAAATTATTGCAATACATTTTCGATCAGTCACCTTTTCTTGGCTGAAATTTTCAAAAAGGAAGTGGCACGGGGTTCACACGTGTGTTGTCAAGATTCAGTGTTCATTGTGCGGCTTCCACGTGGCTCGGTTAAGACTCGACCAACAAGTTGACTAGTAACGATCGTTTGTAGTTTAATAGTGTGAAATAAATTTTACAAGTCTTTGACATTTTTAATTTATTTGAATGTCACTATCAATTACAAAACTTGTAGCGACCCAAACTGATTCAACAAGACTTCCTTCTTAAAAGCCCAATCCCCAATCTAACCCCGACGGTAGTATATAGTTATTCATATTTGGCATAAAATTCAAAATAGTCCAGGAATATCCCTGACTATCGTCGGATACCTCGCCCGATAGACCGATATCACCTATCGACCGTGGGATTTTACGTCTGTATTTCGATCGTCGCTTATAGGGTTATGTCAAATCACGCCGTGGTATTGATTCAATCGCGGATTTACTAGGTAAGGTAACAAATATACAAATATAGGTACTTGTAATTCAGCAATATTTGAACCTTATCTCCTTACGGTATATAACACATGCGTGCGTTCAGATATTTTCATACATCAAACATCAACATGCGAAAAGCAAAACAATTGTGGGATATCTCTATGAGGTTATAAGACATATTCTTTACGAGTAATACAACTTTTGCAAATGTCTATCTGAAGTCCAAATAAGAAATTTAGCATGGCAAGGATTAATAATTATTTAAGAAAATGAAACTGTAATCCTGGCACTGATAATTTCCACTAGGATTTACATTATATATATATATATATATATATATATATAGTCAAGTTATCCCGAGCAGGGATTCCCTGTCCCGACACAATGCAATTTGAATGTCCGTTTACGGTTATCTTCTATCGTACCGTTGTGGGTCGTATCGTACTACACTGATGTTACATGTGTCAGTCTCCAAACGTAGGAGATCTCCAATCCATTGATCGTATATATCACCACCTTCATATGTGACTTGACTGCGGCAAAATTGCCTAACAATAAACTTCGGCAATACCCTGTATGCGTTGATTTAAATTAACAAATCAGTGTATTTGGTAAATTTATTTCCCGTTGAACAATGTGTGGAATTACGGGAAGTGCTTGTTGAGTTATGTAGGTTAATTTTATATCTCATTTCGGAATGAAAATCACGATGGTACATATCTGCAGTTACCACCTTAAAACGGCAAGTCGACAAAACGTCCGACTGGGGTGCTTGAACCAGGTTTCATGGGGGTCGACGCACGATAATAGTTCAATCATCGCATCGCACCATCGTGAAATGTATCGTAATGTCATGCGTCGGATCGTACCGTCGCTTTCTTAAAGCCCCAGTGCGTTTTAGCTGGGAAAAAATATTTTTCTAAATTTCTAATTAGCAAAGCCACAAATGATGTTTAATTAACCTCTTAGTGTTTAATTAAGCCCACATCATGAAATATTCGCCCGGAAGTCTTAGTTGTTCAGACGGGAAGATGGGCGGAGCTTCTTCTGAAACACACTGTTCAGTAAAACCACGGATGTCTCGGTGTACATGGGGTGTTTCAGAAGTTCATGGACTTTTTCCACTGGCTGGGAACACGTGACCTAGCGCGCACCTGTTAGAACGCGACAAAAAGGTAAACAAACCGTGTTTTTCGTTATTTTCACTTTAAATCAGTACGAATTTTTTAAAAAGAAGTAGCCTATAAAATAACCACGTGTCTGTAGTTTCTTTAAAGGTATAGAATGCGCACATTTACTTATTATTTCGTCCATAATTGCTGATCAAAAAATCGAATCGGGGATGCAGCACGCATGAAAGTTCTAAAACTGCATAAGAAAAAGATGCTGTGCGCATACATTTTTAGATTATTGAAGATATTTCAGTAATATTCAATGCTTTCTTATCCATATCACTTGTAAAATGATCATTTATATGCCACGAAAACATATAGATTTCTTTTTGTAGAATATGCACAATAATCGTTATAATCTGCAAATATTGGAAAGATGCAGGACGCATGAATTTTACCAAGATGATGCAGGACGCATAACAAATGGCCAAAGAAAATATGATGTTTCGCTATTCTTATATTACTTCCATAACAATGTGTTTATTATGTTAATATCGGTATACTGACTATTTACGTTTCGTCTTGTAGATGGCGTTTTCATAGCGATATGGCAGGATGAACCTCCCGTTAAAGCTACATCATACTATACCTCTGAGTACATTAATGCCAAACGGTATGTGCTCGAATTTTTTTTTATCATAATTTGTAGTCAATATAATTTATGGAAAAGATAACTTCAGGCCTGAATAATTTTGTGAGAGTAGATTGTAAATTAGATTCTAATTAAAATGACTGAAAAATTGCTAAAAAAACCCGCAGCAGTTTATAAATCTATGCCAAATTATCAAAGTTAGAAGGTAGATTTAGGTAGGCTTTTTTTGCCTTGAATTTAAAAAAAGTTTAGCAATGATTTTTTTTTTTTTTTTTGCCTAAATGAGATTTCCTCAACCTTTATAAGTGAAACGCTATTAACACACACTATTTCCGTATAAGATTAATATATTTGTGCTGTAAATATCCCATTTTTTCTTTTATCTTGTAGATCATCATGGTGCGGAAGGTAAGATACAAACTTTCGCTGTGTCAAAGATAGACAAACTGCTTGAAAAGATCCCCCTTCAAGACGCGGAAAGATCTGAACAGGTGGATAAATACTTACGATGAAGTATTGAATAAAGTGAAATGGGACGTAAAAAATACTCCTTTAAGAAAAATTTCACCTTTGAAACTTAGAAGCAACAAGCAGGAATTTTCATTGACAAAATCTCCATTCGCTAGGAAAAAAGCAAGTTTTCAGACCCCTGTTAAGTCGCCAACAGTAAAAAGATTTAAGACGTGCTTATCTGTAAAGTTTGATAAGAGCCCCATTAAGCATTGTTCCAACGAACGTTTCTCCATATTTAATAATATATCGTATGATAAACATGATGCGGATGATCTTATAAAATTAGATGAAAACCAGCATTCAGATACAGGTGGAAATAGTGCAAGTGACACTGACATTTCTATTGATGATGACAAAAATGGTAATGAATCGGAAAAAGACATCCTTCAGGAGTTCATGTGTTTGATGCCAAAAGTTGTGGATGTTATAACAAAAGAAGGGCTACACAAAGAGTTTTTAAACTTTTTTCGAATTAGTGGCCACAGAAAGCTTTCCAATGGACAATATAGCATTTTTACTGTGGCTTGAAGTTGTTAAATGGTTTAAATGCAGCACATCAACAACAACTATGAGGTATTCTAATGAAACAAAAACATTTTGGAAACTTGGTTATCGACTCTTTGGTGGTCGTTTTGTGGCGTTTATGACTGGATTTAAAATTTTAATCAAGTTGTGCAAAACGTACCAAACCCGGGCTTGTACGATCCTCTTCAGTCAGACATCAACTTTGCTGTGGCAGATGTGAAAAGACTTTCAGCCTACAACCCCTACTCATTAGAACTAGGACAGGGAGTAAGGAGTCCTGGGGTAGCCCACCAAGTTATAGAACTTTTGAGCAAGTCTTTTTGTGTGACCTTTGATGGAAAAAAATTGAAATCTGGATTAACAAGTAAAAGTGGCGATGTGGATCTTATTGGTTTTGAAAAGGAGGAATCCCTTTTGTCATCATCAATAGAAATGTCAGTGTCACTTGCACTATTTCCACATGTACGGTACGGGGGGTACGGTCGCTGCGACAGTATTTCAGTTATATAGCGATGTTCAGCTTATAACAGGTTGAGGAAATCTCATTTAGGCAAAAAATTACAAAATCATTACTAAACTTTTTTTTAAATTCAAGGCAAAAAAGTCTACCTAAATCTACCTTCTAACTTTGATAATTTGGCATAGATTTATAAACTGCTGCGGTTTTTTTTAGCAATTTTTCAGTTATTTTAATTAGAATCTAATTTACAATCTACTCTCACAAAATTATTCAGGCCTGAAGTTATCTTTTCCATAAATTATATTGACAACAAATTATGATAAAAAAAAATTCGAGCACATACCGTTTGGCATTAATATATATATCTTTATTTCCGCCATAATATTGACGAGTACAAAACATAAATTACATACATATGACATAAATCAGCAATTTACATAATGTTTCACAAACATACATGACATTACAGATCGATGACAACACACAATTTGAAAAAGAAAAAAAAAAAAATAAGGTTTCATTTCGATTTATATCTATACCTCTGTCTATATGAAATATAGAGATACTCGATAAGTCATATATGATTTATGTTAAGACAAAATGATTATTTTATTATTATTATTTACCCACAACAGTGTCTCCATCAAACAAATAAAAAAAAATTTTATACGCACCATCATTATGACAATCACAGATATATATTCACTTAAATTACATACTACATATATATGCAATAATAAAGTGAAATCAAGCTAAACGAATATAATGAACATGTTTGAAAAACAATTTCTTAAGATAATCATAATTATAGTGTTGCGGAAGCTCATCTTCAACTAATGGATGATAAACACCCAAAAGTGTGCAACAAAATTCAGAACGACTTAAATTCTTAATTGTTGACCAAAATCTTTGGCCAAACGTATTGGTGATCAATAACTGAAATTCTATTCTATACTTGTCACATTTGTTGCAATCAAGAAGAAAGTGTTCTGTTATGCTACAAGTAAGAACCTCGTTACATTTATAACATTGTTTAATGAAATAGGCAAGATATGCCACAAACTGGACGACAGATTTCACATAAACAAGGGTTTTTGGGAATCGTTCTGCAAAATGCCAAAGTGAGCAATATTGGAAATGCTTTTGAACCTTTCTGAAATATCTAAAACTTTCTACAGAAGTTCTAGCATTCCAAGCCAGTATAAAGTTGTTTCTTATTGCGTCTCTTATCATCATTTTCCAAGTGTATTTAGAGGGGAATGTACCGTCAAATATGTAACAATCCAATACTGCACTGAGATTATATTTACTGAGAATATCATATATGTCTGGGAAAAAACCCATATGAACATTATCTAAAGAAAATGAACTTAGTCTATACAAAAACAGAGACTTTACAACACAATCTGATTTCAATCTACAAAATTGTCCTAGTAAAATTAATTTAAACCCTGTATATATTTAAGACACATTCTATGTGCCCGCTCTAGTGAGAGCAGCTTAGATTGAGTAACTTTTGGCCAACACTCACATCCATAGAGAGCTTTAGGTAAAACAACAGCTTGATAAATCTTTCTACAATTAAATGGTTGCAAACCATCTATATTGAACCCATAATCAGCTATGCTGAAAAATGTTGAACGTATTTTATTACAACAGTCGGAAATATTCACATCTGGGTCCGAAAACTGATTAAAATAAATACCAAGATGTTTATAACAATCAGTTACTGTTAACAAATCCGAACCTAGAAATACATCCGTATTGTGAGTCTTTTTGCGACGTTTATTTCCATTAAAAACTATTATAGCACATTTCTGTGGATTGTACTGGAACCTCCATTGACAAGAGTATTTAAAACAAAGATCTAACATAGACTGTAGGGATGACTTTGATAGAGACAGCAGCAGCATGTCATCAGCTACCGTTGGAGCGCACACAGAATTATCCCCTATGCTTAGACCAAGACCCGTATCCTCCAACAATGTGATTAGGTCATTTATGAAACATAAGTAGAAAAAAGGAGAGCAGATACCCCCCTGTCTGGTTCCTTGTAAGATAGGGATCCAGCCCGATAAAAAACCTTTAAAATATACACAACTATTCATATTGCTATGCAAAGCGATAACATTGAACAATAAATGTAGAGGTAATCCATATTTATACAATTTGTAAAACAGGCCATCATGCCATACCCGGTCAATTGCTTGTTTTGCATCCAAGAAACAAGCATAAAGTTTACTCTCATTTTCATAACAATATGAGATGGATTCCCTTAAGACAAATGATGTCATAAGACAACTTACATTTTTTTGAAAACCACCCTGCAACGGATGTAAACGCATAGGAAGTTTAACTTTTATTTGTTCTAAAAGTATAGACTCATAAAGTTTTAAAATACAAGATGAAAGGGTAATGGCACGATAACTTTTTGGGTCATCTTTTCTTTTACCACCACCTTTATATAAAGTAACTATGACACCTTTATTTAAATCAGATGGCACATAAGACAATTTATACATCATGTTGAATAACAGAGATAGGTAAGTCCATAGCGTAACACCGCCATGAATTATATGTTCATTATACACATTATCTATCCCACACATTTTATTCAATTTCAGTTTACCTATAAAAGAGCTTAATATAACATTGTTGAAAAGTGGCAAATCGCAGGGAAAGTTACAGTGTTTAATATGGTTTATTGTACTTGTAACTTTATCGTAAAAATTATTATCATAACATGGATACACCGTATCTACAAGACGAAACGTAAATAGTCAGTATACCGATATTAACATAATAAACACATTGTTATGGAAGTAATATAAGAATAGCGAAACATCATATTTTCTTTGGCCATTTGTTATGCGTCCTGCATCATCTTGGTAAAATTCATGCGTCCTGCATCTTTCCAATATTTGCAGATTATAACGATTATTGTGCATATTCTACAAAAAGAAATCTATATGTTTTCGTGGCATATAAATGATCATTTTACAAGTGATATGGATAAGAAAGCATTGAATATTACTGAAATATCTTCAATAATCTAAAAATGTATGCGCACAGCATCTTTTTCTTATGCAGTTTTAGAACTTTCATGCGTGCTGCATCCCCGATTCGATTTTTTGATCAGCAATTATGGACGAAATAATAAGTAAATGTATGCATTCTAAACATTTAAAGAATCTACAGACACGTGGTTATTTTATAGGCTACTTCTCTTTAAAAAATTCGTACTGATTTAAAGTGAAAATAACGAAAAACACGGTTTGTTTACCTTTTTGTCGCGTTCTAACAGGTGCGAGCTAGGTCACGTGTTCCCATCCAGTGTTTTCTATAGACTGAATAAATATTGATACATGGAAGTAGAGGAGAAAGGCAGAAAATCCATGAACTTCTGAAAAATCCCTTGTATGTTAAGTTTATGCTGTCATTGTTCTGAGCTATATATAGAATGAGACAGCCACAATTTGCATTTTTTCTAATAGAATCTTTCAAGTAAATTAGGCATTTCTCAAGGTCTTTCAGTGATGAAATTAAAACTGAATTATATATGTTGTAAGTGCATTCGGATTTAGGTCTAACATCTATAAGATACTGGGACTTTAAGTTGTCCTACGTGAAATCGTGTATGTCGATAACACACATTCACCGTTTGTTATCTGTGCTTACCTGTATTAGATACGAGTGCATGTGTGGCGTTTATAGCAAGTAAGTCATTTTTCTTGTATAAGAAAAACTCTTTACATTTTATCTGTAACCCTGTCACATTGTAAGATATTGGTGCCATGCATGGGTAGGTGACGTTTTAACATGGTGTCGGGCCACAAGTTCTAGCAAAAGTATTTACGCCCCTTCCCTTATATTTCACAGGTTTGGTGACACTTAGTGTTACGCACAAAGACCTATTCACCAACCTGTACATGCATGTCTATGGTACAAACAATTATAGCGTATTAGTTTTAAATTTATTTATGCTGTTTTCTGTGACGTTTGTTACGAATACACAGATGCAAATCTAGTTCTTCATAAAAAGATTCCACAGTAGTATGTGTTTTTCTTTATTATAATATTTTGGATTTGACCAAATCGAAAGTTATATAGCTTCTGGCTTCAAATCCAACGATTGATTATGTCCTTTTTTTTGGACTAGGGCCAGATGATATTGTAAATAATAGTAATATAAACGATATTCGGTGTTGATGGTAGTGATGTTCCGATTGTCGCTAGTCGCCGACAATCAGTAACTTTACTGAAAGGCGACAATAATCGATTTACATTTATCCTTTCCGCGACGTCATTGAAAAATTTATACCATACCATATATCATGTACCGGTGTGTCTAGTGTACACTGTGCCTCATGACTTAATAAACTAAGTATAACCCTTTCAATGCTCCTGCATTATAACGCTTAAACAGTACCAAAAACTAATTCATGACGTTCATGTAACTGTTTATAATAAAGCATAAAATTTTACTAAGCGACAAAAAATCGAAAGTTATCGATTGTACCCCATCCGATTGAAACGATAATCGATCGAGAAAAATACCAACCGATTTCTTTTACTAGTCGATGGGGATAAAGTAATGAAGAATAAAGAACGGTTATATTATGGAAAGTGTCGCTTCCACCGCTTTCGGCGGAGTGAAAACAAGTATATATTTATCAAATAAACTAATTCCATCCGAATACATTATCAATATTTCGTGAATATGAAGGGTATATATTTCAGCTAGTTGTCATCTCAACAAACGACTATGCTTAACCCTTTCCCAGAAGTATGCGCATATTCTACCAATGAAAATCGTTTTAGGTCTTCCCATCCTAATAGCCATATTCCATATCTTGCCAATGGATGGTTATATTTCTATGAAACTTTATCACTTTGAACACAGGCTACCGGCGTGGGACCCCCCAATGATAAAAAAAAAACAAAAAAAAATTAAAATACATTTTATAACACAATTTCACAATTCAAGAAAAAAAAATATTGATATCAATATTTTTTTTCTTGAATTGTGAACTTTTGTTATAAAAAATGTGTTTTGAATTGTTACTTTGTATCACTGGGGGGTCCCACGCCGGTAGCCTGTGACTTTGAAGACATTCAAAAATAAAAATATTTCACCAAGATTTTTTTAAATTTTTATCTAATTTGGGGGGAGATAATCTGCATATAAGTTAACATTGGAGCCTTGGTCAGCTTCTCACAAAAAGCACCACAACAAAACCATGTGTGTTCTTTTGTGTAAATCAGGTCAACCATGCATTGACTTCCTATATTATATTCCTATGTAGCTTTTGGATAGCCCCTAAATTATTTCTTACCCTGCTGGAACATGAAACATTTTTTATAAAGAAAAACTAACCTTTGAGATGCGTATGGATACAAAAAGTTAATATGCAGATCGGGGGGGGGGGGGGGGGGGGGGGGGGCACAAACATTATGAGATAAATAAAAATGGTATTCTGTCTTCACAAAAAGCACTGGCGGATTCAAGGGGGGGGGGGGGGGGGCGCAACCGGCGCACGCCCCCGCTAAAATTCCCCGACCTTACATAAATGTAGACTCACATTCCCCCCCAAAACTCACAAGAAATCACTATTTCACAGCTTTAAGTTCTCGGTCACCAATAGACTTAATGGAACTCGAGAGAATCGAAGCTCTGAAGGCACTGAAGTCATGTGTGTCTCAAGTGAAAGAGGGCTTGTGTTGGGTAACTAAATTTTTGAAAATATATATATTTTTCATATTGAATATCATCAGTTTCTCTATACTAATTATGTTTTTATAAAATTAAATGAAAAACAAATATTATTATTGAATAAACTAATGAATTAAAAATCCCTTGTAAAAGTGTTTAACAGTCATAAAATAGGACTTAAAACTCTCAGTGGACATGAACAAGATCACACTTAATTATTTTATCCAGATGAGATTTTATTTCCATCACAATATTATCATCTGAAAAGAATGAGGCAATACATAACGTCGCAAATTATCAAAATGATTACAATACGCACCACAGAATTGCTCCACGCAACGCTAGTGTAGTTGTCACGATACACCGGTAATTTTAAGCGCGAAACCGCCAATTTTGATTGTTGGTAAGTTTATACCAAAGTTTTTAAAATCTTAAATCCAGAGTATGGTATAGGCCGTGTATTTACATGTATACATTCAATTTTTATAACTAGATTTCATTCGTTTGTACGAATGATAGGACTTTCTGCTAGCTTCGTCGAACGTAAAAACTTACTAATCTCTACTGAGATCCGCTCCGGTTATTTTTTTCGTATTGGCCTCCGATTTTTTACATGATTTTTTATGGCATATCTCCATTAACTTTGCGTAATTAGCCTTTATAACAGGATGATATGGCAAACGTAAATAAAAATCAATTCTTATTTTGATATCATGATGTCACTTTCTTATAACTTGACCAATGTCAGTAATCTAGGACTACAGTAGGTACTAAAGCAAATGTCTTGAAAATCATTTCAATTCTGTTCTTACAAGACGCAGTTGTAATACAAGGCGCATTATTCTGAAAGCTGTATTTTTGGAGTTATGCCCCTTTTTACCTTAGAATTTTGGTCAAAATTGCTTATGAAATATAATAAGGCAAAAAAAAGAAAAGACTTGTTTCTGCTACCGGCCCTAAAAAATAATAGGGTCCGTAGGTAGGGATTTCTTCTTTTTTTTTTTAAGAAATATCATGGTTTTCAGTCAGTTATTTGAAGCTTTCCATGTGTATGAATGCAATAAGTGACATTTAATGTAATTTCACACAAGATTGTATATTAATATGTCCATAAGATGCTATAAAATCTTGAAATTAATTTAAATGACTTGATTCAGTAGATGTCCTACATAGAGTAGACGGCTTAATAGACACCAGACCTGTGAACTTTATTCGGTCTGAAAGTGGGAGATCTGTGCTCCCAAAGTGGGAGATTGGGTTGTGTGAGAGGGAGATTTTTCGCAGCGCGTTTTTTTCGCACTACAGTAATAACAAAACACATTTTTTTTATTATTCATTTACTTTTATTTCATTTTTTATTACTTATTAACTAATTACTTACAACATGTAAAAATGTTTGCGCCAACACATTCGCCAAATGAGAAAAATTAGAGCCAAATTTAAGAAGTTGGAGCCAAATTTAAAGCAAGTGGCTCCAATTTGTTTTCAGAATACTTTATTGTCTTTATATTCTGGTATGATATATGCATTTGTTATACTTGGACTGTCAAAGACATATTCAATTGGTGCATAATATTTAAAAATAAAAATTTTAAAATTTAAAAATATGTTGAAATAAAAACATTACAAATACTGTCATATAATTCTAAATGTTAATTAAATGAATTTAATTCACATTTAGTTTTATAAATAAATTATCAAATAAATATTTCATTTGTCAAAAAAAAAATTTCATTAAAAAAAATAAAATAAATCAATTATAAAGAATTTTTTATGAGAAAACCAAACATCAACAAAAGACCAAAAAAAAATGTGTTCATACAAAATCATAAATATTAACCTGACTAAAAATATTATATGAAAATATCAAGTGAAAAAAAAAAGAAAAAAAAAAAGATACTTGGGTACGTTAAATATTGGGTACGTTTTGGTTTGGATACGTTTTGACTCGCTCCATTAGCGATTAGCATCGAGTCATTTATATACATCGGTACATCTGTGCTATTTACCAGTTGGAATCTAGCTAGGTTAACCTAATCAATTTAAATGTTTTAAAAGAAACGGTAGTAAACATTGCTGATGTTTTTCGCAAATGGCCGCCATTGCGATGATTGCGCAATTTCATAACAGTTCCAAATGCAGGTATAAACAAAAGTCAGTAGAGGGTGTGACAAATGTAAACAAGTTATAAGCTGCCAATACTATCCGAGTATTCCACATCTTTGCATAGCGTGTTGATTGGATAATCACACAGCAGGTGCTGGTTACTTTAAGTAGTATACAGTGTAGAGCGACCTGTATTTTTGTGCATTACGGAACTTAAACAACCGCGGTACTAATTTACTGATTTCTTCAAAACATGTGCATGTCAGTGGCATATCATCTTCAATCCTCTCCCCAAACCCCCCACAAATACACGGCGAAGTGACACACAGGTATTTCTGACACTCCCCACCCACCCTGAAATCACGCTCTAAACGAGCGCGTTCCGATAATAGCCGAATCAACTTACGCAATCGGCATAACCTCGGCTCGGTAGGGGAGCAATTAGTGCTCCAAAAGTTGATAAGCGGTATATTGGGGGCCTTGAGATCAAAGGCGGTAGATTTCTGGTGTTGGTCGGTAGACCGGGAGATGCAAGCAATTATCGGTAGTTCCCGCTCAAAATCGGGAGAGTTCACAGGTCTGAGACACTGGACAATAGGCTGTCACGAAAAACAGCAATGTCAGAGCACTTTAAAGTCTGGCTTGCTGAACAAGTATTTTTGATGTGAAATAGTTAAAAAAATTATAGGTGTCTGAAATTAAAAAGGGTGACATCCAATACAATTTATTTCAGAATTTATACATTTGTGTTTCCCCATATTCTGTTGTCAGATTAATGTATTGTTGAAACTTCTAGTTGTTAACAATTTCAACTATAGACATTATGAAGCTAGAAAATAAAATTGAAACTAAATTGCTTTGTATAGAATTATATATTTTTGTGATGTTAGATCGTTTTTGAAATAAAACTTTTCAGGGTTCAACACTTTTCAGCCAAGAATCCTGTCGAGACATCTGCTTTTCAAATCATAAAAAAAAACTTATAGATCATATCTTTTATGATATACAAATATAAAAATAATATATATTTTTTAATCTTATCATATTTTTATAGAATGGTAATGCAAGTTTTTCTCAATGCATTACCCCACCCACTTCACTACGATCATACCGGAAGTAAACAAAGTTATATTTAAATAGCTTTTCACGTGCTATTAAAACCACCAAAGGCATTTAAATTGAATTTTAATTATAAATATTATGAAAGAATGATATTGTGTCAAGGTTGAATGCCAGATTTGAAGTATTACAAATATTTGTGCCAATTAGGCTATTCATTTCATATTTATAAACAGACCCGCAAAATCAAATTTTACTTTCACTTTGAAATTAACTTGAGCCGTGAACATTATGTGTAGGTTTGTATTCACACATTTCCTCTTCAGTCATCAGCAATGAAAATGGTGCTGGCTGTTGTTGTTTTTTCCGATGATTTGTTAGAGTAATGTTATTGATCCAGGTGGAATTCATGTTGAAGAAAAAAATACGGTCGGTGGCAAAAAAAAAGAAGAAAAAAGTTTTTATTTCCGGTTTCAATTTTTGAAAGATTACGATGCGTATTGACAAATTATACGTCACACAATTGATTTCATTTAATAATTATGTTTTCTCTTGAAAAATCAAGAGTCCCGACGGAAGGAATCCCTTGCCAAGTTTTGGTGTTATCTGGATCGCGGGAATGCGTTCGTGTCAAACAATTACAGCTAAGATACGGAAAGGACCGAAAATGCCCGAAATGAAATGGCGACTGTCGAAGAGATTTTAATCTTTTATCAAAATTTGGGCAAAAAAAAGATTAGGGTCGGCGGCAAAAAATAGGGTCGGTCGGGGTAGCGGAAACAAGCTGTTTTTTTTTTGTTTTTTTTAGGCCTAATTTGAAAATTATGAAATGTATCAACATGAAACTTCAGGTTTTTTTTTTTCTTCTTTATGAGCCGCCGTTTAACGGCGGCTTCCCCTCGGCAAAATAAGACATTTTTTCCCCCAAACTAAGCATAAATTCCCGTTTGAGTTTTTTTCCCCACCCAAGAAAGTTTGATTTTTTCGACGATTTAACCAAAAATTCGCTTCAAATTGGCGAATGTGTTTGGCGCATACGAGGAAGAAATCAGTAAATTAGTACCGCAGTTATTTAAAGTTCCATAATGCACAAAAATACAGGTCGCTCTACACTGTATACTACTTTACGTAACCAGCACCTGCTGTGGGATTATCCAATCAACAAGCATTCTAAGGCTTCTTAATTATGCAAAGATGTGGAATACTCAGATGGTATTGGCAGCTTATAACTTGTTTATATTTGTCACACTCTCTACCGACTTTTGTTTATACCTGCATTTGGAATTGCTATGAAATTGCGCAATCATCACAATGGCGGCCATTTGCGAAAAACATCAGCAATGTTTCATCACTACCGTTTCTTTTAAAAGATTTAAATTGATTAATTGATTTACCTAGCTAGATTCCAACTGGTTTACCAATGTGTATAAATGACTCGACACTAATCGCTAATGGAGCGAGTCAAAACGTATCCAAACTTTAAATTATATTATGAATTATTTTTTTCTTTTTTTTTGTTAATTATTATTTTTTTTTTGACATAAACTTTTTTTTTTCCTTTATGTTTGGTAATTGATGTATCAAAATATTAATATACCTATTCTCATATAAATTTGAATGAACTATTTTATTTGACAATTGAATGAAATATTTTTTAGAATTTATTTATAAATTATTATTATTATATTATATTATATGTCAATTAAATATATTTAATTTTCATTTAGAATTATATGACAGTATTTGTATTGTTTTTATTTCCATGTATTTTTTTTTTTTTTTAGCTTACCTGAGCATAGCTCAGGGTGAGCTTTTGGGATACTTGATTGTCCGTCGTCAGTCATCCGTTGTCCGTCAACAATTTTGATGTTTACACACTAGAGGCCACAATCTTGATCCAATCTTCCTCAAACTTGGTCAGAATGTTTGTCTTGATGATATCTTGAACCCTTTCGAAAATGGGTCAGGTTGGATCAAGAAGTAGGTCAGTAGGTCAAATCTTAGAAAAATCTTGTTTACACATAGAGGCACAATTTTATCCAATCTCTCAAATTGGTCAGAAGTTTGTCTTATGATATCTGAACCTTCGAAAATGGGTCAGGGGACAAAAGTAGGTCATGGTCAAATCTTAGAAAAATCTTGTTTACACACTGAGGGCAACATCTTTGGTCCAATCATCCTCAAACTTTTGCAGAATGTTTGTCATGATGATATCTTTTGTGGATGGGGTCAGAAAATTCCTGAACATTGTTTCACCTCATCATCTTAATTCTAAAGCAATCTGTTTTGTACAGGCAATGAATGATACTTTTCTCAGGTGAGCGATCTAGGGCCATCTTGGCCCTCTTGTTTTTTTATTTAAATATTATGCACAAATTGAATATGTCTTTGACAGTTCAAGTATAGCAAATGCATATATTAAACCAGTATATAAAGACAATTAAGTTTTCCGAAATGACAATGAAGATGTCAAATCTGTAACTGTGTTGTTTACTTTTCAACCAATATCTATTCACCATTGGTCCTTGTAATGTTATACAATATTTAACCTTTTGACTTTCCTGACATTATATCATAAACTGATCAAACAAAGTTCATCCATGGTAGATACCTGTATTAGTACAGTTTGCATGAACATCAACTCTTTTTTTCCCCCTAAAATTCTAAAATCGCGCGAAAATTCCCCTTTGGAAGGGCGGCAGGTGGCTTCCCCCAGGAAGGAAAAAAAAAAACCTGAACTTAAAATGCTTTATTACGACAAGGCACAGTTGTAAGACCAGGGGCATTATTCTGAAAGCATTATTTTCGGATTTTTGTCCCTTGTTAAAATTGTTTTTATTCAAAGCAATTTTTCTACACTACAATTTCATTTTCCATATTTACTGAACAGTTAATCTATTTACCTTGTGGTGTTCAAACTTGAACTAAAATATGTTCCCCTGTTATTGACATGTAAAACAGACGAGTGTTGGCGGAGCTCTAGTTTTGTAAATTTAGTGATCATATACATATATTCAGGTAAAATATGTTTTCAGACACTCTAGGAAGAAAAAAATATTGGTGATCATGGCAACAGACATGCTTCAGAATGGAGATTCTGTCCATTTAAACACAACATCTCAGATGAATGGAACCAACACAATGAATGGGACCGTGGAAAGGAGGTAAACAATCAAATCAAATTACTCATGAGCAGGAAACAAAGTGTGTTTTCAAGATAATCTGGCCAATAAATTAAAAAAAACAACAACAAAACAACTGAAATACATTAAGAAAAAAATGATGGAGTAATGGCTCCACTGTGGTTCTGAGATTTATGCCATTGTAATGGTACCTAGTGTTTTGGTACATACTGAATACTAATTGGCAAAGTTGGAGGAGTGGTTGATTTTAAAAGAACGTATCTGGACTTTTTACGGTCACTGTTTACTCTGTGAAATGTGTCTTGACTTTGGCTGTTCCTAGTTACAAACGTTTGATGTAAGGATTGTTGATGTGATTATTAAACAGGAACAGTTAGCAGAAACACCCATAACAATAATCGATACTGCAGTAGCGAACCATGCTGAAAAACATGTTCTTTATACCTTACCAATGTTGACCGGGGTTTTTAATAAAGAAACTTAGCCGGTGCAGGTTCAGTGTTCGTGATGTTTTATTTTGAAGAAAGGAACAAAAAAAAACCAACAACCTATAACAGAAATGAATTGCAATATTTAAATAAATTTCAACACTTAAAATTCTAAAAGTTAATTTTCACATGATTATAATTAAGTTTACAAATGCTATCTTAAATATTTAACTTACTGGGCGGTGGCACCAAGGAATTGATAATTTTCTTAATAAGCTCACTGCTGTGCAGAGACGTTAATAGGTCCACAACCTAGCCCAAAGTGATGTTAACTGGACAGTCAGTCCGGTGGTTGAAAGATATGAAATGTGATTGGTTAGTAATTTTAGTTGTTGATAATGTAGTAAGGCTGCCCAACCAGTTCCAAAACTGACCAGAGCACTCATTCACTCTAGACATGTATTTACAGAGACAGAACATAACTAAGAGTGGAAACCAATCATGACTGAACACACACTTAATACCTGGGTAACACCAATAGGGTCCTGTACCATTCCAGCACTAGTGAACTGCAGGCATGAGATTTTTCCAATTTTTAGGACATTAAGAAATAAAAACACATTAAACTTTTAACATGGCGTTGGAATATTTGTTGACCCTTGACTAAATATTTGTTGAAGGGATGTTAAACCCAATCAAACATTCCAATGTATTTGCACTCCAGACACTCAGAGTACAACTATCTTGATGCCATCCAGGAAATAATGGACAGAGGGGTGAGGCGGAGTAATCGTACAGGAATCGACACAATATCCATCTTTGGAATGCAGATGCGATACAATCTCCGTGGAGGTAAGTCACTGAATTTTGTCACATTCAATATGAGCCGTTGCCTTGAAAATAATGTGGGGTGATGGGGTGGGGGGGGGGGGAATAAAAGAGGTGGACTTACCATATCCTAAATTTCAGGATGTATCGTTATAAAATGTGAAGAAATTGTTTTCTGATTTGGAAAAACAAAAAAAAATTGTTGATTGTAAAGAATCATATAGTTGTAGCTGTCAGTTATAACAATGAAATGTTTCAAAGATATATACTAAAACCTTTAGGAGCCTTGAAAGGACTTTAAAGACACCACATCTTGGAATAATGTCTGATATTTGATTGTGTGTAACTGTTTTTTCAAAAGATTTTTGATTATTTAGGAACGTAATTAGCCATATTTCAGCAATAGATATTTTATTTCATACCATATTAACAAAGGAACTACAGGTTTTTATAGAGGGGTCATTTTGTGAAATAAAAAAAAATGTATTGAAAATAAATACTGTAAAATCATTATATTTTGTGGGGGATTAATTTTCGTTGATTTTGTCTATCCACAAATTTATGTCCCCACGAAAAGTTTTACCTTGCCGATAATGACGACCTTCTCCCATACCCCAACAGACTCTTGAGTAAATTTAGTTCAATAATATATATAAAGTTTATGTTCTGGAATATAATGTTTTAAAAAGCAAATAAACAGTATGGTACATAGTTTTATAATATATACATGATATATGTACATGTATATATATATATATATATATATATATTATTCGTCTTATCCTTTCATTTGTGAAGTTTTGCTTCATTACAAATTGTGTCATAATTTTTGTGAGTACATGAGTGTCTTCAAGGTCCTGCGTAGATAAGCTGCATGGGTAGGAGAGATCCACTCTGTATTATGGCCAATATAACACATTGATTTGACAATGATTGACACCTGCTGTGTCCCCATTGTCCACTTGCCCCCAGGCACTACAGGACATCCTGTCTAGTCCCAGTTGATGACAAGTGGGCCCAGGATGTCATGCTGTGCCACAACTGTGGTGACCTCGGTTTTTATTCTAAGCAATATATGGCCTAAATGTTACGAAGATTATATGGCCACAAGCTTAGATTTATTTACACTTACTTTGGTCTGATTAATGCTCCCTAAAAGTAAGTACTAATAACAGATCTTAACATATACTAAATGCCATGTCATTAATATATTATGACCAATATTAGGCTGCATTCTTTTCAACTTAAATTTTGTAAAGGTCTTCAAATCAACGTCCAGATAACATTGAAATAAATGAAGAAAAAAACAAACAATGTCTATCGCACGAATCCACAAATTCTTGTCCCCACAAACATGTTTTATTAACCGAATCCACGAAATTTCATCCCCATGAAATAAAATGATTTCACAATACATTTGTTTCAGAGTTTCCCCTCCTGACAACGAAGCGAGTGTTCTGGAAGGGTGTGGCCGAGGAGCTGCTCTGGTTCATTGCCGGGTGTACCAATGCCAAGAAGCTGAGTGAGAAAGGGGTCAAAATCTGGGATGCCAATGGCTCAAAAGAGTTTCTCACCAACCTAGGTCTTGGACATCGGGAGGAAGGTAATTTATCCTGTATTGAAAATTTAAACCTTTCAACTTGCACACAATTCTAGAATAGCTAATCTTGAGCTCAGATTAGCTTTTCTAGCATTGTGTTTCAAATTGAAAAGTTTGAAAAATTATGCAACATTCTGTTTTCTCTTCTTTTGTTTTCATTCATGGGTATTGCAAACAGACAATCAAGTGGCGCAATTTTTTTTACACAGTCACTCAAAGACAATGTACGAAATATTTGGGGGTCATTTACAAATTAAGACAATTAAACAGTCATATAATTGAAAAAGTCGTATATATATTACGATTAGATGCCTGCATGTTTTTCATTAATTACCTATTGTCTATAGAAAGCATCAGTAAAAGTTGCAAAAATATCTGATGTTTTTCGGCAATAGTTGAAATTTTGAACTTGAATTTACCCTTGACCTTAACCCAGATCTGACAGTTTTTTTTTTTTTTTGAAAGAAATATGTTGTAATATTTATTAATGAAAATTTCAACCCCTTGTCCATGTATAGGTCTCTTTTTTATACGCCGCCAGAGGCGGTCGTATATTGGCGTCATCTTCTCCGTCCGTATGTCCGTGTGTACGTACATCCGTACGTCCATATCTTGTGAACGCAACTCCTCCTACATTTCTGAATGAATCTTTTCAAAACTTGGTCAATGTCATTACTATAATGGGTAGATGTGCATGAAGTGGCGATTTTCTGGTCCATTGATTTTTACAAGATTTGTGTCCCTTGAAACTTAGTCTCTGTAGCTGATTGATATTGCAGCCTTGTGAATGCAACTCCTCCTACTTTTCTGAATGAATCTTTTCCAAACTTGGTCAATGTCATTACTATAATGGGTAGATGTGCATGAAGTGGCAATTTTCCGGTTCATTAATTTTTGCAAGATTTTTGTCCCTTGAAACTTAGTCTCTTTAGCTGATTGATATTTCAGCTTTGTGAGTGCAATTTCTTGTATGTTTCTGACCTAATCTTTTCAAAACTTGAGCAATGTCATTACTATACTGGGTAGATATGCACAAAGCAGGGATTTTGATGTTCATCAATATTTGCAATAGTTATGCCTTTCTGAACATGGTCTGTTGAAAACACAAGTTTCTAAACAGGTAAAAGTGCAGAAAGCAAGGATTTTCTGGTACAGTGATTTTTGCAAGAGTTATGCGGAGAAAGAAAAAAGGATTCATATTGATACTGCTATTTGACCTACTGTCATATTGGAAGCATTTTTAGGGTTCTATCTGTTCAGCTAAATTAATTGGTCTTACAGACTTCATTATGAGCTTATGCTTACAGAAATGTTAAAAGCAATAATTAAAAGACCCCTCTTGGTCTTTATATTTTGTGGCGGCGTACATTGTGGCATCACTGGCACTCTTTTTCTTCTTTATCAGGGGCCATTTCTGAAAATTTCTTTAAGTTCATGCAGTTTCCCCCAAATTTGTTACTTACTGCAGGATTTTTCTGTCTCCAAAAGTATGAAGATCCATTTCCCATCATCTTAAAAAAAAAAAAAAAAGCCTGATTTAATACTTCACATTCCAATTTCAGGAGATCTGGGTCCAGTGTATGGTTTCCAGTGGAGACATTTTGGGTCAGAATACAAGGATATGCATGCAGACTATACGGGACAGGGTGTGGATCAACTGAAAAACGTCATACATAAAATCAGGACCAACCCAGATGACAGACGCATTATCATGTCGGCTTGGAATCCGATGGGTAATTGATTAGTTTTAATGTCACCTGCTATGTGACACATAGGGATCACTTTTCCGTACGTCTGTCTGTCCGTCTGTCACATTTTTTCCGTCCCGCTTCAGCAGGTGACACATGTGTTCCAGAGGACATTCTTGTATTGAAAACCTTGTGGAAATCAAAAATGTTAACTTAAACTTACTAGTCAGCTTTCACTTTGGTAAGATAAAAGCTTTTGATCAAACTTTGGTACTTTTCCACTGGCTTTCAGTGTATCACACTAAGTCAATTATTTAATACTCTAATAATTGTTGTTTCTTTTGACATTGAGATTTATTTTGGCTATATGATCTGCTAAACTTACCTGATATCAACAGCTATAAAACTTGAGTTCTAAAGTTTAGGTGATATTTCATCATGGGTAATGGCAACAAGATAGCAATTATGAAGTATCAGAACAGCATCTTAACCCTTTCCCTCATATAGACTCATTTTGACGCACTCAATAGGTACCACATAAAGCCTGATCTGCAGAAAACCACAGTTAAACCTTTCCAAATTTAATTACAAAATCCTCATTTCCAGACCACTGAGGAGCAGCGAACAGCATAAAACCTGATCAGCCTGCGAGTTACTCGCAGGCTGATCTGGTTTTATGTTGTTCGCATAGGTCTTTTCATGGTTTCCTCTATGAGGGAAAGGGTTAAAAAAGCTGATAATAGATACTTGTTTTAACATCGAGTCCTAATTTTTTTTCAACTGATAACTGGACTCCCTGACTCTGAAAGTAATTAGTCTTTAAGACTCCAGCTCTAACTTTCTCTCTCTCTCTCTCTCTCTTAGTTGTCAGTTTAAAGTTTTAAACACATCTGGACTGGTCCCGGTGGTCAAGTGGTTAGAGCGACTGCCCCAGAATTGGGCCTGGCCTTGACATACCAATGTCGTAAAAAATTAGTACTGGTATAGCTCCCTTGCTTGGCTCTCAGCATATAAGGGTAGTTCCAGGACTGGTTAGCCGGGTGTCGGGATAATGTGACTGGGTGTGGTATCATGCCACATGTCTATGGTGTGATACTGCAGTGGCAGCACTATATCTGTCTCAAGTAGACATTGTCTCCAAATGACTGAAATACTGTCGATGGGATATTAAATCCAATAAACAAACATAAACCCATCTGAACTTAAGAGAGCTTGTTTTCAATGAATGCAAATGAGTTTAAAAGTTGTCCTTCAGAACTTCTCTTAAGATCATAGAGAGAATCGGTACATGTGCACCCAAAAATGTTCCCTCTGGAGGGCTGAAGACTTGTTTGTTTCTAGATTGTTTCCTTCAGTGAAACTACCACTATTATAAATTTTTCTTTCTTTTGTTATCGAGACCTGGACAAGATGGCTCTACCCCCTTGTCATTCATTCATGCAGTTTTACGTGTGTAACGGTGAACTTTCCTGTCAGATGTATCAACGCTCAGCAGACATGGTAAGCTTTATCATTTGTTTACTGCAACTATTTATGTTTTCTTTTGTCATTAGCTCACATGAGCACAACGTGCTCAAGGTGAGCTTTTCTGATCGCCTTTTGTCCGTCGTCCGTCGTCCGTGCGTGCGTCCGTGCGTCCGGCGTCAGCAATTGCTTCAAACAACATCTCCTCCTAAACGGCTTGGCCAATTTGAAAAATATTTTGCAGGAATGTTCCTTGGATGAAGCTCTTCTAAAGTTGTATAAATGGTTCTGGTCCATTGCATAATTAGGTCACAGGAGCTAAAAATAGATTTTAAAAATGAAAATTTAAAAAATCTTCTTCTCTGAAACCACAAGGCCTAGCCTTTTGATTTTTGGTATGTAGCATGATCTTATGACTCTCTACCAGGATTGTACAAATTATGACCCTGGGGTCAAAATTGGCCCCGCCCCAGGGGTCACTTGATTTCACATAGGCTAATATAGGAAAAACTTGAAAAAATCTTCTTCTCTGAAACCACAAGGCCTAGCCTTTTGATTTTTGGTATGTAGCATCATCTTATGGGCCACTACCAAGATTGTACAAATCATAGCCCTATGGTGATAAATGACCCCGCACCAGGGGTCACTTGTTTTACATATAGTTATATAGAAAAATCTTAAAAAATCTTCCTCTATGAATCCATAAGGCCTAGAGCTTAGATATTTGGTATGTAGCATCATCTTATGGGCCACTACCAAGATTGTACAAATCATAGCCCTATGGTGATAAATGACCCCGCACCAGGGGTCACTTGTTTTACATAGAGTTATATAGAAAAATCTTAAAAAATCTTCCTCTATGAATCCATAAGGCCTAGAGCTTAGATATTTGGTATGTAGCATCATCTTATGGGCCACTACCAAGATTGTACAAATCATAGCCCTATGGTGATAAATGACCCCGCACCAGGGGTCACTTGTTTTACATAGAGTTATATAGGAAAATCTAAAAAATCTTCTTCATGAATCCATAAGGCCTAGCCTTTTGATTTTTGGTATGTAGCATCATCTTATGGGCCACTACCAAGATTGTACAAATCATAGCCCTATGGTGATAAATGACCCCGCACCAGGGGTCACTTGTTTTACATAGAGTTATATAGGAAAATCTTAAAAAATCTTCTTCTATGAATCCATAAGGCCTAGAGCTTAGATATTTGGTATGTAGCATCATCTTATGGGCCACTACCAAGATTGTACAAATCATAGCCCAATGGTGATAAATGACCCCACACCAGGGGTCACTTGTTTTACATAGAGTTAAATAGGAAAATCTTAAAAAATCTTCTTCTATGAATCAATAAGGCCTAGAGCTAAGATTTTTGGTATGTTGTAGCATCTAATGGTTCATTACAAAGATTTTCAAAGTCTTGGCCCAACGGTGATAAATGACCCTGCGCCCAAGTCTTCTCTGAAACCATATGGCCCATTGCTTAGGTATTTGGTGTGTAGTATTGTCAGGG
The DNA here is from genome assembly GCA_021229015.1 of Solen grandis. Taxonomy (NCBI): domain Eukaryota; kingdom Metazoa; phylum Mollusca; class Bivalvia; order Adapedonta; family Solenidae; genus Solen; species Solen grandis. Next base: position 40,948,592 of record CM037793.1, read on the forward strand.
GTAAAATGTTTTAGATTAAGTTATATCAGAATCCTTGTCTGTTTAAAAACCTTGACATCAGTTGAAGCAATGGTACTCAGGTGAGCGATTAAGGGCCATCATGGCCCTCTTGTTTTTAATGTCCCCTAATTGATAGGTCGGGGGGGGGGGCATATTATTCTTGGTTTGTCTGTTGTCACAAAACTTAAACCTTGACCATAACATGGAAGTCCTTCCACTTACAACCTCCAAACGTCACAGGTGCTTACACCTTGATGAGCTCTACCCACCAGGTGACCTTGACCTTAAAATGACCTTGACACCTAAAGTTTAAGGCCCCCCACGAAGGCATGGTGTTCGTTCGAGCTTAGTGCTTGTTATCCTCCGCTGAAGGTGGTAGGGGATATGGTAAAAGTTTCCGTCTGTCTGTCCTTCCGTCCCACATTTTTGTCCAGAGCATAACTCGAGTATTTGAGGTATCAACTTGATACTTCATAGGTGAATAGATCTCATTGAGGAGGAGTGCAGTGCTCAAGAATGATAACTCTTACTGTTCATTTTTGATTCCCTTTTTTTATCTCATTGTATGTTGTGAAAGGAATAAGTTTAAAAGTTGCATATGGTGTAAGGTGTAAAGTCTTGATTATTATTTTTTTGCCCCGCCAAGCGTTTTGTAGGATATATAGATATTTGGTCTGTGCGTTAGTTCATTTGCGCATTTGTTCGTTCGTCTGTCAGTCACACCTCAGGTTTACCTTTATGTTTAAGTGGGTTTTTTTTCTATGAAGATGACATCACGTCCTATCAAGGTATATCATTTTTGACTATTATTATATACAGGGATATATGAAGGGCAAGAATTGAAACAGATTTTATTTGATTTACCAACAAGCGTTTTGAATAGTTGAGCATGCTGTCCTCAGACAGCTCTTGTTTTATATGCAGAATGTTATAACTTGATAATATTGTATAATTACTGCAGTATTGAGTGAATTGGTATTGTAAAATGACTTTGTATTTCCAGGGTCTTGGAGTTCCATTTAACATAGCCAGTTATTCCCTCCTCACATACATGATAGCACATGTTACAGGACTAAAGGTGAAT
>CM037793.1:40949775-40972686 GCA_021229015.1 Solen grandis
AGTGCCTTCGGCGCTTTGATTAAGTTATCGCGGAATCCATATTTCCGGACATCCGGACAGACAGACACCGGTAGGGGACTAAAAACTCAGTATACATGCAGTAGTCGGCAGGGGTTAACACTGATAGCAAGCTGAACAACGGCAGCTCTCCCGTTCCAGCTTGCAACCAGGCTTTTTAACTGATGGTAGTATGTCTCATCCCGAAAATGTTGGGGTAATGTGTTCCATAGCATGGCTGCACTGGAGTGGAAAGAGCTTAAACTATATTTACTGGTCCTTGCTTGTGGGATTTCCACTGTTTTAGTAAAATGTTCTTTTATATTTAAGAGGTCATGTAGATGAAAAGGAATTTTTTTTTTATGAAAGATTTTAAAGGTTTCTATGGCTATAGTTCGCAAACGTCTGATTTTAAGAGTGGGTAATCCTGACTTCTCTAATGTCTCGTAGTTCGATTCATAGTCATTATAAATAAATCTTAAGGCTCTTTTCTGTATACTTTCATTTTTTTTTGTATTCAACTCGCTGCAAAATGCCAAACTTCTGCATGAACAGTATTTTGGTTTTGAAGGCATAAATTTGAAGTTGAAAACCAATAAAAATTATGTACATCACTGAGACCACAGAAATTAAATACATTTCAAATATTTGTTTAGTTACTTGTTAAAATGACATTAGCAAGGGATGGTTCACTATTGCGTGTTAGCTTATGGACAAGGTTATTTAAGCTAAATATATCACATATATTAGAGATTGAGATCTATCAAGATCTTACATATTAAAATTCGTATCTCCTAAAATTAGAATATTTTTATAATTAGTGAACCTTTTTTTCGAAATATTTGCTGCAGTCTTCTTCAAAGGCTGTGTTCTTTACTGAGGGTGGCTTGTAAGCACCACAGATTAACCACTTTGACATATTAAGCCTAATCCCAACATTTATTGATTCAACTGAGGAAAAATTACAGTCACTTTTTCCTTCACCTGCTATATCAGATCTTATGAAGGCCGCAACCCCTCTTCCGTGGGCGTTTCTGTCCTCTCTCCAAAAGTGGAAACAATCGACAGCAAATTGGGCGTCCAGGAAACGTTTATCTAATTTTGTTTCTAATAAAAAGAGAAAGTCTACATGTTCATTTATGAGAATATCATAAAGACTGCACACTTTGTTCCTGAGACTATTTAACCTTTTTGGGGTACTTTTTCGAACTTTAGGAGTTCATCAAATATATTAACATATCATTCTGAGATTCTGTGAGAGATTCATTCAAAGATGCACGTGAGTGGTCGAAAAAGGAATTGGAGAAGTGGAAATTTGCTCATTGTTGACATGTCCATTGGTCAGGAGAGTTGTTTAGTTCACTGTACTGGTTTGGTGAGATTCCTGCACACCTTATGTGCCACACTTTGTAGGAGGCTTCACAGAGTACGGCCCTGTGGTTTGAGGCAAGATGCTTGTAGCAGTAGCCACAAGGATTTTTAACAGGGCTGGGGTTCGTGGCTATGTTCCCACTGAGTAGTATGAGGTATACCTTGGCACAGAAATGCAGACTAACAGGCTGGCTGTACACTCTCCTCGTGTATCGTAGGTGAAAGCTCAGTTGGGTGAGAGTTGAGATTTGAAGAGAATTAAGTATTATTTTGAAATAACCACTCTGTTTAAATTGAACATTTTGGTTTTTTAAATACACACTTTGATTGAGATATACACTTTGTTCGTAACATACTAGATCTACTGCAACAATGGTATTTTTTTCTTCATCCGTTTGATTGTAGCATGCTACGAGCATAGAGTCTTTTTTCTGTTGATGGCGGTTATTTTCGGAGAGGGCGCTTTGTGAGGTAAACAACAGTCATGTTATTATTCTACAGATTAGTCTCTCACTGTTTACGAAAGGCCGGTGTGCCATTTCCGGGTTCCTCGAGAAAATAGTCCCAGATTTACTGTAGACAAGACAACTCAGTTGCGAAAAACATAAATGGAAAAAAAAAGTCACATGGACAAATGGTTTCCAGTGACTTAAAGTCTGAGTAGTATGTCATTAGCGACGTCCGAAATTTTACAGTTACTGTTGGTTGCAAAGGTTCTTTCCAGGACACCCCGTACACTCGTATTAGCAGAAGTAGGAAAAAGGTACAAAACTGTTTGTGTGGTTAATGAATGGCCGATTGTTTTGTTCGATAAAATAACGTCGTTGATATAAAAAATGTTTAATTTGTACAGATTTAATGTAATGATATTTTTCTTGTTTTAGTTTTTTGAGTCATTCCTGAACCACGGAAGATTGCTAGGTTTTCGCTAGGTTGGGTCGGGTTGCCCGAAACAAAAAAAAAATATTTTTTAGGCCTTGGGATGTAGAGGTTGATGTAGCGCGGAGTTACAACCATTTTAAGGGGTTATTGTAGCAAATTGACACGCCAGGCCGTAGAGAAATTCACGATGACCATACACCTAGCGTACGTTGGCCTTGCGTTTGCCGCGCGGCAACAATAAAACGCGAATGCAGTGGTATTTACTTATAGGGGGCTCGCATAAAGCGAACACTCGGTTATAAGGAACCCTTCTGTAAGGTCCCGATTGGGCCCCCCCCCCCCCCCCCCCCCCCCCCCCTGTTTATGTTATATTAAAATCTTTGATTGAAGCGTACTCACTTATTGCGAAACCTCGGTTAGAAAGACCCACTTTCTTTTCGAGCATTTTCAACTGTAATTTAGATGTTTATAGCGAACCCAGAGCGTTGAAGGCTACCAAAAATAAGTTAGTGACAATAACCACTCAGCAACGGAGACCCTCTCCCGCGCCGAGTTAATAGATAGATATAAAATATTTAGCCAAATCAGCATTTCCATAAAAAGAACATTTAGGAAGTATCTTTTAATTGACAATCGATATGGTATCAAAGTGCTGCACGTGGCAACAATATACACTAAACAAAGGGGATAATCTATCTTGAGTTATTTTATTTCCGAACTTATTCGTTATCATTTTTGTATATCAGAAAGTAGAGGAAGAATCTATTTCAATAGTATTCTTGCATTATCACACGTTGAATTACATTCATGTATAACATCATATCGATTTGTTTGGCTTTCTATCTAATTAGCTAAAATATCTGAATGAACCCCTTTGAATTAAATTTGTTTGATTGATTATTACTTGGCGTGAGCCACACCATCAAGGTGAACAAAATGTTAGAGCTTCTGTCCTTCAGCCGGTCGTTTCAATATTTGTTAAATATTTATTTTTATTCGATCCTAGAAAACAACAAAAAAGTTCGAAAAGTGATTATATTCTAAAAATGTTTTTTACAATGCAGTATAAAAAAAACCGCGGATATTTTTATATGAAAAAAAAATTGTTGCATATAGCAATAAGGTAAAAAGAATGATTCTTAAAATATATGGATATAACTTTTGACGACAGCAATGTTAGGCGCATAAATATGTATCACGTGACTCCATCCACGAACAAAAGGCTTCTCAAAGCACATCATTGCTGCAACACCGTGATAATATCAAATACCTAAACCCAATGATAAGCCACGCAGTGAAATATCGTATTTTCTCGCACCAGATCGAGAGAGGGGCAGGTGTATTCCGCGGAAAATCCAGTTAAATGTAACCAGCTAAGCAATAGCAAAACGCCGATTAATACAGCGATTCGTTATTTTTGTCTGGTTGTATAATACTTAAGTAAAATAAATTATAATAAATTAATAAATTATAATGGTGTTTTTGTCCTATTATTCAGCCCTTTTAACATGAATTTGCGCAGTGATAGTGTGTTTATATCTATTATTTCAATATAATAATTAATTTCAATAAATACTTGATTTACTTGATATATTGTCCGATATCTGATAGAAAATGTGGACCGACTCTGTGAATTTTTGTTATCATATTCTAAATAACAACAACAACAAAAGCAATAATTTATTTTTATGCCCCCGCATATGCACCTTGATCAACTCAATCCGCAAGGTGACATTGACCTTCAAATGACCTCGACCCGCAAGGTCTAAGGCCCCTGCGGGGGCATGGCGTTCATTCAGATGAAGTGCTGCCACACTGCAGACACCCAGTCACCCTATTATGACAGCTGGAAATACCTTCAAATGCTGAGCGACAAGCAAGGGATCTGTACCAGTACTTTTTTTTACGACTTTGGTATGTCGCAGCCGGAGATCAAACCCACGACCTCCCGATTCCAGGGCGGACATTCTAACCATACGGCAACCGGGACCGGAATATATGCTTATACTAATTAATAAATAAATCAATCAATCAATCAATCAATCAATCAATCAATCAATCAATCAAAAATAAAGTCACTCCTTACAAAAAATTGCCGTTATGAAGAGGAAAAATACATTTTGAAAATCATGCGTCAGTACATACATAAACATTGGAGCATTATTTTCACGTTTCGTCATAAAGACAATATATGCCGAAGTATCGGCAAAGATTGTCTTTTTTCATTAATTGAACTATTTTCTTTCTGATAAATTTCCCTTCCTGTCCTTAATCAATCGTAAGGGCCTTATATTAATTACTCTCGGATTTAAACAGTCATTATTTCGGGGCCTCCGTGGCCGAGAGGGTAAAGTCGCTGACTTTAACACTCACTCAGCCCCTCACTGCGTGGGTTCGAATCCCGGCAGGGTAATTCGGATTTTCATGTGAGGAAGCCTTCCAGCTGGCTTGCGGTAGGTCGGTGGTTCTACCCGGATGCCTCCGTGAAATCGGGGTCTTCCTCCACCTGTAATTAGCTGGACGTCGCTATATGACTGAAGTCGAAGCGACGGTAAAGTCTAGTCAAGTCATTAATTCACCTATATCAGTAGCTTACAGTCAGCTATGAAGTTGTCTTAGGACCATATACCATGCTCTTCACGTGCACTTATGCTGTAGATGATCATCGTAGTTTTTGACTGTTTTTTTTTTACATTGCAAACACTTGATGGATAAAGATAGGCGGAATGGTGTTTACCCATTTCGAATGGTGTCGGAACACAACTCCGTGTACAGCGTGCAGAATTTCGAAAGTACAAGCGCACCGGCTTTTTCTCACATTATCGCGATGTCGCCGAGGTTATACGAGATTTCCTTCATACGCTTATTTGAATTGCTTATTGATTATATAGGTCATTTTACTCCGAAATGAGACTTTCTGAACACATAATCTATTCACACTTTGTTCAATGGGAAATAAACATACGTTTAAGATCTTTTCCCAGTCACTGATTGGTCAATTTAGATCAGCGAATTATACCGAGTATTGCCGATCCTCTGGTGAACTGATCTATTTTCATGGTAGATCTAGTTGCATCTCGCAATATTCGACATCCTTCCAGTAACTTAACATAAGACAAGGTGGATTTTCGAGCTACAAAATGTAGTATGTTATGTGATTATAAAACGTTTCTGAAAAATAAAATGCCATGATAGTGATTTTTGATTTTTTTTTTTCAAGGATATAGCGGCATCCATGTATAAAAATGTGACGCCATACTCCGGGATAGAAGACCTCCAACAGTGCATCTTTGGTCCAGAAAAAAATATGAACTGCATCATAGCAGAACAAACCAGCAAACGGCAAATCATGGGGTATGCTATGTACGCTCTTTCTCTCAACCCATCTGCTGGGTTCTACATGCGTCTGCAACAAATAAACGTGAAACCGCAATACCGGAAATTGAAAGTAGGAACCCGTCTAATGGCGGAAGTAGCAAGGAAGGCAATGGAGAAGAAATGTCGCACAATGAATTGGGCATGTTTCGGCTGGAATGAGGCAGCAAGTGGGTTCTACAAGCAGTGTGGGGCGGAAAACGAAACCGAGACATCAGATGTCAATTATTACTCATTGAAAGGCGAACAGTTGATCAAACTAGCCTCTGGCCAGACGATTAAGAAACAGTGACAGCTGAAAGGTGTTTCACCCCCACTTTTTCTTTCAATATTATACCATAAGGCATAGGAAAGGATTGTAATATATATATATAATATGCATTGTTTTCAAAGTTTGCTTGTCGAATTGCTTTTGTAAACAGAACATTACGACATGTCTGATTATCTAAGACTTCATGAATAGTTGAATTATTCTGACTTAATTTCCAATATACCCAGATCTTAAAATCGTTTTTTACATAAAAGAGAGAGTCAGTTTGTTTTGAATGCTTATTTATCTGCATGTGAAGTCAACATAAAACATTGCTCGTAAGCAGAATGTGAAAAAAGAAGGAGTAAGTCAGTATTGTGTTCAATATTTATTGCCTCCGTAGTCACTCCATGCCTTTTAATATCCTTTTTGTATATTGAATAAGTAGAAGAAAAAAGATGCAGTATAAAATTGCACATTATAAATGATAGAGTGCATATTAACAACAGACCTTTTCAGTTTTAAAAGATGCATTCTTACTCTCATATGTCAGCTATCCAATAGCAACACTCTAAAAATAGGTCACCAATTGTTGACCTGGTTTACACAAAAGAACACAGTCATGGTTTTGTTATTGATACAGTTCTTGAGCAATTGACGCTGTCATTAAATGGAAATTTCCCTGCTAAAACCTTGAAAAGTGCATATACTGTGGCAATGACATTTTAGTATAAAAAACAGTTAAGCATATCATAAATGTGATCAAAGAAATGCTATTAAAAATAAACTTGTTGTTGTTGTATTGGGGTTTACCGTCTCTGCGATAGTATTTCAATCATATAGCGACGTCCAGCTAATTACAGGTGGAGGAAGACCCCGAGTACACAGAGGTACCCGGGTAGAACCACCGACCTACCGCAAGCCAGCTGGAAGGCTTCCTCACATGAAAAATCCGAAGTCCCTACCGGAATTCGAACCCACAGCGGTGAGGGGCTGAGAGATGTTAAACTTGTATTTTATGTAAATCATTCATGTGTGATGAAACATACTGAGAATATGTTACTTTTTTGCTGTTTCTATATCACTTTACATATAGGCGTTCGATATGTTTCCATGTTTTAAAGGTATACCCCATTCAAAATACAGTTCAAATGCGAATTCACAAGGGGAGAAATTCCGAGCATTTGGGGGTCGGTTTTACGCACTTTAGGGTCAGCTCCGAAAATGGACCCAAAAGTGCTTTGATATGTCACATACTAACGCACTTTGGGGTCCAACCTCGATTGATAAATGATAGACCGTTACAAACATTTTCATCATTATGTTCACCCCCTCCTCAACTTCTCATCAGCATCATCGCAATAATCATGTTTGTCGTGCTCAACGTCTTCACTATTACAGTATATTACAGTTGTGTCAATTATTTGTACCGGCAAGCCGTTAGAAATAAATGGTACTGGTAGCTCCAATGCTTGGTATGTAATAGAAATTCCAGTACTGGTTTGCCCAGTGTCAGGGAGATATGTCTGGGTGTGGTATCATGCCTTATGTCTGCGACGTGATACTGCAGCGACTCTCAAAATGACTAAAATACTGTCGATGGAGTGTGCATTACCCCCCCCCCCCCACCCGCCACAAAACAACAAACCCCCCCCCCACCCCAAAAAACAACAACAAAAAAACACACCATTGTTATCCGTCTACATACTAGTTATGTATGATATACACATCCGCTTATCCATCCACACACACACACACACACACACACACACACAAATCTGTAACACTATTTTTTATCATAATTGCATTCCCTGGATAAATATATATCCAGATCTTAATCATTTTAATTCATTTCATCCTACAAGGTCGTGTATTTCGTCAAATAAAATACAATCAAATATATATATATATATATATATATATATATATATATATATATATATATATATAATGACATTAATCTCCTAACTTGTTGCAAATGCTACTAGTAAAAGTATATGACCAGCCCATCTTGAACTTCTAACCGTCAATGAGAATATACTCTCAGTTAAGTTCATATTATTGTTATTGATAATATTGTATCTAAATTAATATGGCTGAAATCAAATATAAAAACAAATATTCATAAAATTAGTCCTAAATCACTAACTCTCCGCATAAAATGGCGTTTTAGTCTTTGTTCAGTAAGATATAAAACAGTTCTTCAGTATGATTATTATGATCATGATGATGATGATGATGATGATGAATATGAATATGAGAGGGTAAATACCGGTACGTTTTAGAAATTGAAAAGACTTTCGGTGTGCATAGATAAGGCTAGATTAAGTGATGTATTTATATTTCAGTATTTCTATAGCAAATTAGTCTAAGAAAATAATATCGAGGTGTTGAACGAGAGGCATATGTTTGTTCATTGATGTAAATAAAAATTCGCACCATCATCTCCCATAACACTCCTTAAATCATTTTATATCAGCGAACTAACTGACAAGTCTGGCAAAAAAAAAAAAAGTCTTGGAAATCACTTCTTTTCACTCAAATGCATGCTATTTCTTAAACACATGCTCAAAGATCAGACCGGAAAGTGCGTCGGATTTGCTACTATCCGATTTAGTTATGACACTAAAGTGCGTATCGCACTTCGGAGTCAGACCCGAAAGTGCGTTGGACCCCAAAGTGCGTTCCCACGGAGCGTCATTATGATTAACTATGATAAGCTCAAAAGGGAAACTACTCTATGTTTCCGAGAATAAATTATTTCCCTTATTAGATTTCTTTTGCCTATCAATCTGCGCCGTGCAAGTTGTTCAATTTACAGCACAGCATAATTCAGACATTTGACTACTGCACTGTCCGTCTAAGGACGCTTGAAAGGGTTAACAATGGATGACAGGATTTGTATACGTGACGGGACTGCAGCTGATTTAGAGGAACTCGTCTCTATGGTTACGGTAGGTATTTTCTATATGAAACAACTTAGGGTTTGTCTTATCTAAATTGACATTCTTAAGTCTTTGACTTTTAAAAGCTTAGATTTCGTGAGGAATATTTTCTTTCTTCATTTCGTGACTGTATTTATAAATATTTTGTAAAGACACCGTGTTTTATCGAATATAATCTGTCATAACTATGTACTAACGAATTCTAATATCAACGATTTTTTTTTACTGTACAAATATTATATGTCGAGGTTTTAGTGCAAAACAATGGTACACTACCTAGTTACAATAATTTTGGAAAAAAAAATATTTTGGCGACATGTAATGTTTGATTAATTTATCTTGCCGACGGCACGGACATGTTTGTCTTTGTTAGGCCAATCCTAATGCCTACATGTATTTCCCCGTTATTTAGAAAATCGACCATTTTTGATGTGCGCCAAACCCAAGCTCTATGTACTGGCGATGTGATCCAGTGGTAATGTACATGTGGATCCGAAGGTTGTGGGTTCGAACCCTGTTTGGGCCTAGAAATTTTCATGATTTCCAAGTCGCAAAGTACTGGTCCAACCGAGGAAACGTCCAGAGGGCTAATTATAGGTGGTAATAACTTCAAACATCAGAAACAAATTATGACTTTACATACGTACAAATTATACATACATGACGATCTAAGGCAATCCTTAGTAAAAACTATTATTGGCAGAAATCAAAAAGAGTCTCCGACGAAATTGTTTTATTCATTACCATGAATAATTTGAGTGTTAAGTGGAGTCGTATGTTAAATATCACAAACTGACACAATTTTTATATAAATTAATTTTACAGATGTAACATTAACCTAGTGCATGTGAACTTGATGTATGAGTGTATGTATACACATAGTCCTATCATTCCTGCACATTAAATATCTTTATGCAGACAGTGACCTAGTCACAACGCTATCTCGTGAAATATTACGTATCCATGCCAAGGCAAGGTCAGATGTTTCACTATGATTTGTTTTGTTGTACGTAACATTTAGTAAATTTCCGCCTTTCTTACTACAAACATTTTATATTTAGTGTTAGTTCTATTTAAAAAGTCACCTGCTACCAAAAATGTATTCTTAATGAAAAGACCACCAGCTCAAAATACATTTATGTACATTTAGAAAATATTTATATTTGAAGTTCTTGTGTATTGCAAAAGAAATATTGGTCGACTATTTGACATTTTTTTAAGAACATCGGGGAGAGCATGTTCCCCTTCCAACCCCCTCTCTCTTTATACATCGGTGTTTATTTCTAACAGCAACAAATCGCAAAGTGGAGACAAAAACACACAAACAATTTACTTCATTATTAAGATGGGTTCCCACAACCAATCAGATCAACTTGATTGTCCCGATATAACCAATTCCCAAACTAATTGCTTGATGAAGCCTGTTTACGACACTTCCCGACCGCTACTCGATCGCATACGACCATTCACGACTCCTCTACGACATCAACCCGACAAACACTCCAATCTCCAATCTTTTTCTGACCGACCAAACTATACCTTTTCACGATTGTTTTCAGATCAACTCGACCTCTGTTCGACCAATACTCGACCGTTTCTCGACCAATACTCGATTGGTTCTCGATGTTTTTGTTTCACAATCCCTACTCGACCCCTGCATGTCTAAATGTTTAGGCGGAAAGCCGTAGCGATATCAAGCGAGGTGGCCGGAACAGATCGCGGATGATCGAGTTGATTCGATAAGCAGTGGGATCGGATAGGGATCGCGTTTATCGGTTAGCGATCGGAATGCGGTCGTGTCGAGGTCGAGACGACCCGGTATTAATCGATAATCGAACTTTTCATTTGTTTATCATAATCAAACTATATATATACAATTTTAAAATTCAGATCAACTTCTTGTACATGCCAAAATTGTTCGTGTCTGGAATCCATCGAGACAAACCAGTTCTCGATCTCTTGATCGGAGTATAATCGAAGATTCACCCTACTCTGGTCTAAAGGATGATTTTTCTTTTATAACAGTAAAGTATAGTGTTTACATTAAATGCATGGTGATTTTGTTTTTTTTTAAAGGAGTTAGCACTTCACCAAGATTTGGCTCAATTTCCTTGCATCGGAATGAACGAGTTTCAACAGCACGTATTTGGACCAGACAAAAGTATGCACTGCGTCATAGCAGAGCAAACCGCATCGAGCAAAATAATGGGGTATGCACTGTACGGCTTTTCCTTCTCCACATTCGACGGGTACTACTTATTTCTGCAAGACATTTACGTGAAACCGCAATACCGGAATTTTAAAGTTGGAACCAGTCTAATGGCGGAAGTAGCAAGAGTGGCTGTGGGGAAGAAATGTTGTCGTGTAGACTGGACATGTTTAAGTTGGAACAAGGAAGCTAGGGGATTCTACAATCGATGTGGAGCTGAAAATATGACCGAGACCTCAGCGTATCAACACTACTCGTTGAAAGGAGACCAGCTCATCAAAATGACTTCAAAGCACTCAGCTAGATAAATATAGGTATAGATATATTGATATGTGCATATAATAAAGGTTGAAATTTACATGAGGTGTTTTGTTAAACGTCTTGAACATTGCAATTTATCTATATGCTATAGCTATAAAACGTTGATATCTTACTTTTTTCTTTCCTTTTTACTTGATTATTTCTTTCTGGAATGACGTTTCCTTTCTTTTTTATACCGCTTATTCAAAGTCATCATATTCTTTGCACGGTTCGATCAGTCAGTGTGTCTGATATCCATTTTACATATGGTATGATCTTCGCCACTATCAGCTTCCGGGTGGGGGGGGGGGGTGATTTTGAATCAAGCGATCTGAATTAATGACGTGAAATTGGTATCGACAGATTGTGGAAAGTTGCATGCGTAGATATTTTATGTCATCCAATCAGAATCGCTAAAAAAAAATATTTCTATGATGTTGCGTGAGTACCGTTACCACGCGGAGGAATATTTGATTCAACCCTTTACCTGTAACACTGACCCACATGTGTGTGACGTCACTTTATACGACTGTGTACAAATCAAAGTGCTGACAGCGCTGAGGGAACAGGGTTGTCGCAGCATTTCTTTTGTGTATCAAAGTAAATTTAATAAGCGAGGATAAGATTTCAAATAAACCCAATGTTATAAATCCTTTTCATCCTTGCGTTAACAAGGTTGTTACAAGAAAAGATGAAAGCACCGTTTGTTTCAATGGATTGCTAACAATCGGAACATCGCCACTCTTTCTCTCCCTTTTCTATTGCCTACAGTTTATAAGATTTATATTAAAATGCATATCTACATCAAAAGGAAGCAAATTTTATAATCTTAAATAACAATCTTTCATTTCTTTGTTTAATTAAGTTTGATATTGGCAAAAATTAAATTACCCAACTAATCTGCAGCTCGTCAAACCTTTTTTCACTTGAGATACACCCACATCAGTGGCTTCGGCGCTTTGAATTTTATTTTTCCTTATTCTTTTAGAGGATATGACGAAAAAAGACGTTTTGCAACCGTGATAATCTAAATAAAAAAGGAAAAAATTAGGGTCGGTACAATAAATAGGGTCGGTCGTGTTAGTTTAAACAAGGAACTTTTTTTCAATTACGCATATTTTTAATTTTGACAGGAGATGTACTAAAAGCTTAGAACTACGCACAAAAAAAACAACAAAACAAACAAACAAACAAAAAAAAACAAGAGCCCGAGGGCTCTAATCCGCTCACCTGAGTAAAGATAAAATGTCCCACCATAAAGTTACAAAAGATAGGTTAAAGATCAATGTAACAAGGTGTTTTTTTTAATGGTTGAAAAATTATCTAAATGTACAAAGCAATTCCTTTTTGTTGATATGTGATGTACATGTTAAGATGAGTAATTGTGCACAGTATCATTCAGATCTGATAAACAGTTGCTAATATTTTTTTTCAAATGCAAAGGTAAATATTGGTTGTGACTAAACATCAGTGCTTGAAATAGACAGACATGACTCAAAAATATTTGGCAGAACTGCTCAATTACTGATGGAATGGGCCATAATTTGAAAAAACTTGATAGAGATCCACTAGACTATGCCCTTTTTAAAAACTTGGTAGAGATCCACTAGACAATGCTGCATGCCAAATATCAAAGCTTCCGACCATATGATTTCAGAAAAGAAAATGTTCTAGATTTTTTCCTTTATTAGCCTATGTTGAAGAAAGTAACCCCCTGGGCGGGGCCAATTTTGACCCCAGGGCCATTATTTGAACAAACTTGGTAGAGATCATTAGACAATGCTACTTGCCAAATATCAAAGCTCCCGGCCATAAGGTTCCAGAGAAGAAATTTTTCTAGATTTTTCCTTATTAGCCTATGTTAAGAAAGTACCCCCGGGGGGGCCAATTTTGACCCCAGGGCCATAATTTGAACAAACTTGGTAGAGATCCTCTAGACAATGCTTCATGCCAAATATCTTAGCTCTAGGCCATACGGTTTCGGAGAAGAAGATTTTTCTAAGTTTTCCCTATATAAGCCTATGTAAATAAAGTGACCCCCGGGGCGGGGCCAATTTTGACCCCAGGGCCATGATTTGAACAATCTTGGTAGAGATCCACTAGACAATGCTACATGCCAAATATCTTAGCTCTAGGCCATACGGTTTCGGAGAAGAAGTTTTCTAAGTTTTCCCTATATAAGCCTATGTAAATAAAATGACCCCCGGGGCGGGGCCAATTTTGACCCCAGGACCATAATTTGAACAAACTTGGTAGAAGACCATAAGATGATGCTACATAACAAATATCAAAGCTCTGTGCCTTTTGGTTTCAGAGAAGAAGATTTTTAAAGATTGCAATTTTTTTGTCTATTTTTAGCTCCTGTGACCTAGTTATTCAACAGACTGGAACTATTTGAACAAACTTGAAAGAGGGTCACCCAAGGGTCATTTGTGTAAAGTTTTATTGAAATCTGCCCAGTAGTTTAGGAGGAGAAGTCGTTTGAATTAAAAAGTTGACGACGCACGACGGACGACGGACGCCGGACCATCACAAAAGCTCACCATGAGCACGTTGTGCTCAGGTGAGCTAAAAATGTAGCCGGAGTACTTATAAAAATAAGTTTCGTTTCGTTTAGACCTATAAATGAAATAATTGTTCAGAGACTGAACATTACCCGTCCGCCTATTTCGCCAGATTAGATTTACCGTTTAGATTTTTATAGAACGAACTCGTTTATATCAGTGTACAACTATCCCCTATGTAGAGTTACTGTTGTCTACTCAAGATTTATGACGTCAGTACTAAGATAAAGTGACGTCATTTATGACACAATGTAACACTTTTTTTAGAATGTAAATAAACATATTTTTTCTTATTCTTTTAGAGGAACATGGGAGGGTATGTCTGTAAGTTATTTTTTAACATTTCAAAAACATCTGTGCTTAAAATAGTGTATGTTTGGTTATGAATAGACTCTACACACTAACACTTCTCAACTATCCTGGAGTATCCAGTTCTAAAATAGGGGTAGGAACTTTGGATTTTGCGGCTAATTTTTGGTGAATTACAGGATTTGTAATTTCTTTGCTAGAAACTGCAATGCTATTTGTTTGTTTCTGTTTTGTTTGATTGTGATACTCTCTCTTATTTTCAATCACCCTCTGTGCTGCTTCAAAAACATAAAAAAAAAACGTCTGGATCTGGTTGAAGTCTTGTCTCATCCAGATCCATATGTTTTGATGAAGCAATATAAGGCTCAGATGGTTTGAAACAATCTGATCCAATGGCAGAGGTTGAAAGGGAATATGCCTGTTTTTTGGTGTTTTTTTTCTTCTGAAAGATGATTGCAAATTTTGGATGCTGAGAGCATTAACATAGGCCTTAGATGCTAACGCTGCCACACTGAATCTGGTAATTTTTGATGAAGGATTTTCTCTCAAAAATTTATGACAGTTATTGTTGTACATTTTTTGTAGAGGTCCAAGACAACCTACATCCAGAGGTTGCAAGCATGACTTGAGTGGGCTGGTAAAACAAACAGAATAACATTGTGAATTTTGCCCAATCAAGAACTGGAATGTTTATATGTGATTTATGACCATCAAATATGATCAAAATAGGTTGGCTCTGGTTTGGTCTCTGTATGTACTTTATAAAATGGTGTTCAAGGTATGCAAGAATACTGAGGAATTGGACCAGCCTGTCTTTGACATAGTACCACAAGCGGAAGAAGATGCACAATCTAACAGATCATTTTTCCATCTCTTCCCTTTAAAAACAAAATAAGGTGGTATCTGTGTGCCTAGTGCATTTCCACTTCCTATTATATCTCTCAGCCCCTCACCGCTGTGGGTTCGAATCCCGGTAGGGACTTCGGATTTTTCATGTGAGAAAGCCTTCCAGCTGGCTTGCGGTAGGTCGGTGGTTCTACCCGGGTACCTCTGTGTACTCGGGGTCTTCCTCCACCTGTAATTAGCTGGACGTCGCTATATGATTGAAATACTATCGCAGCGACGGTAAACCCCAATACAACAACAACAACAACAACAACAACAACAACTTCCTATTATTGTTGTAGTTGCTAATTTACATGATGTTATGGCAGGGATTTTTGAACTGGTACCAACAACATATGGAGGTGAATGTTCTGTTAGAATTCTCTTTTCATCTACATTAAAGATGCATTCTGGTTTGTCTAAAAGGTCATTTTCATTCAGAACATTATGTAAGTTCTTGATGTAGTCTACTTTCAGTAGTTGCGGATGCCCGGTAATTTGTTAGGGAGCGTGGTTTTAAAACCCTGAGCTCTGGCCAGCGATCACGAAATCCCTTAAACCACTTCACTGTTAGAGGTTTGTCAGTGATTTTTCTTTTTTTAAGATAAACTGCAAAATCATTTGCCTTGTCAACAACCTCTTGAATGGTAAAACCATACCCAAGGTCTGCCATTTCTTGTATGTGTTTAAAGAGTTTTGCTTCCTCTTCTTGAGATAGGAGAGGATTTGATCCAGGTTTTAGTGTTTCAGGGTCAATTCGTCCCATCAGCCTATCTCTTAATGTGCTATGTGGTATACCATACTGTCTTGCAGCCTGCTTGACAGGCACTCCTGTTTCCTCATAAAATCCGCATAAAATGATGACGTCATACGTAAGGTTATAGAGTAGGTGAGGTTCGAGAACAGGTATATATATATATATATATATATATATATATATATATATATATATATATATATATATATATATATATATATACAATGGGGTCATTCAAAATATAAAAATATCTCGTGAATGTTGCAAACACAAAATGTCAAAATTTAATGTTGAATTTTTTTTAACCTGTATACGTTACGTTTTGTTTTATTTTGTTATGTTAGTTAGCAATGGGCGCCGGTCGTCCGCTCAGGTTGACCTTTTTTAATCTGCTAAAACTTCTATGTCTTTCAATGGATTTCTTCAATATTTGGACATTTACTTAGGTGGCTGGACCTTTACATTATGCAGCTGACCTTGTGACCTTGACCTTTGAGCTACCGCGAACCTTAAGTGCGGAAAGTATTTTTTTTTTTGTAGCATGAATCATCGCCGGTATTCAATAGAACGCCACACTGAGGATTCGCTGTATTTCATTTTTACCAGAAAATGTTTATTTTTCTGTGGGGACAACAATGAACATTTTCTTTTGATTAAATGCGGCCGAGGCCAAAAACCACTAAAAAATAAAACAACACGAAATATCAACACTTGTGCCTTTTGTCTATTTTCAGATAGGTGTACAGATCCGCTTCATGGTCAAAATAAAGAAAAATAAATCTTCAAGACGGACGCCATTTTAAAAGATAGATTTTAAGTGTACATTAAATTTTAAGGATAATTATCACCTTCCGTGACTGTGGATCTTCGTGAAATCTTGGTAACGATAAAATTAATATCAGGGACACCGAACATTACTCTGGGCTTATTTTCTTAAAATCTAAAAAGGAAAACAATCATTTGAGAAAAATGAACTCAAATAATACTTATTCAGATAAATCAATGTGTAAATTTGAAAACAGAGCTGATATTTTTACAGGAACCCGAGTTATTGTAACTTTCATTGTTACCAGCAGAAATATGGAGAAGGACCAAATGTTCGTGATAGCTGGATCGCTACCAAATTTAGGGATGTGGAACCCTCAAAATGCCATAACACTAAAGTATTCAAAAAGAAGTAATAAATGGACTGGAATCACGTCACTTCCTGTTCATGAGAAGTTTGAGTGGAAGCTGGTTCTCGAAGACAGAAAGACGTGTTTTGCTGAGTGGGAAGATGGGGAAAATCGAGTTTCCGTTCTCTCACCGACCACGTTTGAAATTTATGCGGAGTGGGGCATGAGAGAGGTTTATAGGAAACGATTTTGTGACTGCCTAAATGATTACTGTTTGAGTTTTCTCCAAGACAACAAACACGTTGCTCCTAAATGTGAAGTCACCGAATGTGAGATTATGTCACCGACTGAAAAAAAGGCCGATCGCGAGTTAAAAGAGGACGACAGTGGTCAAGATTCATCAGTTCTAAATCATATGGCTGATGAAGTTGAAAGTTCTACTGATGAAACTTTAAGAATTTTAGAGAATTGCAAAACTAAAATTCGAAAAAGGGATGCCGCCATGAAAGGCAGCGGACCTCCACATTTTATTTTATTGTCATGCAAATGTAAGGGTGGTTCGACTGATTGTTATTGGGCCAAAGTTATTCCAAGAGATACACGAATGTACCTAAAGAATGACCAAATAAGAAACCAGTCCACCGGAAGTACGTCAGATGACGTTCCAATGCTGAAGGATATTTGTAGAGATTTAATACGTGAAAAGGTTGCTCTTCAAACAAAGGATATTGTTGCTAGTGAAAGAAATAAACATAGGTCAAGAAAAGTTAAAAGAAGTTCTAAGATTTCACAAAATGTTGATTTAGGTGGAGGAGATTCACTAGAAATCGATTACTTGGAAAATTTGATCCAAGTCGAAGATGGCGCAAATCTGCTCGAAAATAATGAAATCAACCACTGTGTGCGACTGTCTGAAATCAACCACTGTGTGCGACTGTCTGAAATCAACCACTGTGTGCGACTGTCTGAAAGAAAAACATGCACAGTTTCGCGGTCATGTGATTATTTATTTGTGTTTCTAATCGCAGTAACGTTGGTGGCCATTTGTTTGACAAGCATTGAATGCTTTTTAAATTTCAGCGGTTCAGTTATATAAAATGTTGACTGTTTTGGGGCCTATACATGCCTGTTCTGTTTTATTTGGCAATCTCAAGAAAGCTGTGTTGGACGGATGGTGAATTTATTTGGACAATTTACTCCATTTACAACAACATCACTACTGTTGGAAGTGTTATTGACTATATACAGTAAGGAAATGAGCAGCAGCAGCAGCAGCAGCAGCAGCAGCAGCAGCAGCAGCAGCAGCAGCAGCAGCAACAACAACAACAACAACAACAACAACAACAACAACAACAACAACAACAACAACAACAACAACAACAACAACAACAACAACAACAACAACAACAACAGTGAAAGAGACTGAGTGTCTGAGCGGGGTCGAGTTTCACGAAACACATTGTTTCGGATTATATATTCTAACCGGCGATCTTAGTGTTTATTAGATTGCTTTGTTGATATGAAGGTATGATTAAAATTAGATTTTAAGAATAACTATATATGTTATTTATATAGGTTCATACCCATTTTCATGCAATTAACATACTAGATTGATACTGTACATTATTCCATATATTGTACTTGAATAACAAAGGATTACGTCAACAAATGTTTAAATTACTAAGCCTATTCAAGGAGCGAGTTTTGAGAGATTAGCTCTATTTTTTCCTTTTATTTATAAACCAGTCACATACAACACTTAAATCTTTCACTAGACAGTCACGTTTTTCTTTCTTATGAGTTACTCTCAGACATAATCATCCCTGATATTCCAAATTATTTATGATTATAAATGGCTAGAAAGTAATTCAAATGGTCTTGAAATACAGGTATCAATTACGCGTCTAAGGTATTTCATCCATCATTAAAGTGTGATCATGGCCCAACAAGTGATCGTGGAATTTTTACGCATTTATAGACTTAGAGCAAAAGAGACTCCAAGTCAACGGATGCTTGCATCTCCACTGAAGTCTTTTTAAGCATTTGAGGGACCATGATTGTAAATTAATGATGGATGGATAACCTTAAGAGAAGTCGAGCAATAATAAATAAAACGGCCCTACAATCTTTTCAAAGTATTTCAATTTATTGAGTTAAATGTCTACATTCAATTCCAAAAGAAGTTCGCGCTTTTTAATTATTCAATATTTAGCAAACATATCAGTTTCAGTTTTTGCACACTATATCTCATGTGTAATTGTCATCGATCAAGCCCACAATCTATCACGTGGCATGGAGGGATATGAGCTAGATCGATGACAAATACCCACGAAATATAGTGTAAGAAAATTCATATGTTTGCTAATTATTGAAATATTTAAAATTAAAAGTGCAACCTTTCTTTTGGAACTAAGTGATTGCCTGTATAGATTAATTAGATGAGATAGGTGATAGGTGACCACCTTACCTACAAAGCTTATCACTGTTTAGCTATACTGATATGAATATTTTCTCATACACGTATTCAGTCATTATTTCACTTGAAAATTAAAAAAAAAAAGATTCGTTTTTAACGGCAAATTTGGAAACATCATTGAAAGAAATTAGTCTGTTAAAGATAAAAACACCGTTTTTTTTTTGTTTTTTTTTTTCTCACATTTTGGAATCAATTTTTCACGACATCTAATAATCCTTTTCGACAGCTCCTGGGATGGCCCAGTATTTTGCACCCCTGAAGGTCATGAAATATTATTTGTATCCACAAATAGTGGAATGAGGCCCCAAGTGAGACATGATAGAAATAGAAAACAACAACAGCATCAACAAGATAAAAAGATGAATTACTTTCTGTTTTATTTTAAAGTGTATACTTTTTTTTTTATAACACAATACTTAAAATATACATATCATCATGAGATGTTCTTTGGAATATTTCACACTCATCACATTTATTTGTCAATAATATCGAATTCTAATTCAGCTGAAACCTCGATGATTTCACCTTCGAACACGTCTTTGTCTTCTATTTGTTGTTGGCCCCTGAAATACACTAATAACTAGAGATTTGTTTTGTCTCCCCTTAACACACGCACACAATGAGGCACACATTAGCATATGTACAAGAACCCTCTCATCAGGGTCTGCATATATTCTTTAAAAAAAGAAGATCTCGAACTTCGTTATGGGAAATAAATGTCCACGATCTTCACAGGCGCAAAGTACTGGTTCAACCCAGGCACCATCGAGATATTAGTATAAGTTGTTAAAATGTGTTTCCCTCCTGAATACGTTTAAATTTAACAGTTATCAAAATTCAAAAAGCGTTGAAGTTGACCTCTAGTATGGGATGGATATTTCATGCAAAAATGATATTGCAGCGTATAATGTTGATGTTGTATTGTGATTTACCATCGCTGCGATAGTATTTCAATCATATAGCGACGTCCAGCTAATTACAGGTGGAGGAAGACCCCGAGTACACAGAGGTACCCGGGTAGAACCACCGACCTACCGCAAGCCAGCTGGAAGGCAGCGTATAATGATGTTTTCCACAATATATCGCTAATATTTGAAAACTATCATTCCCTGTCTGATATATATATATATATTTATTTGGTATGAAAACAAAACTAAAAATAACTGACTATCCATAAAAAATCCGACTGCGTTGCGTTCTGCATCTATTTTCGCTAAATAAACCGCTTTGAAATTTCCTCTTGAAATATAAAAGATTCTGGAGGAAAATAAATGAATACAGTTTTCTTGATAACCCATATTAAAGTCACACCGAATGAAAAAATATCGCGGCACAATATTGCTGTACTTGATTTTGAGTATTTTCTAGGGCACTTACATATTTCTGGGACACCTGTTTGACGAAGGAAGGCAGCACAAGTATTGAAACCTGTATTACAACCACCGGCCTCACATGCATCGTACCAACTGCACCTCAAAAAAGTGCACCAACATCCTGAAGGTACAAACATGTTTGTTTCATTGTCTTATATAGTTCTTTCACAGGGCGGTGTGGTTAAGATTTCTTGCTTAAAAATACAATACAAATCAATTAAATGTAATACAAAACATTGCAGTGAAAAACAATCTAATGTAATATAGTAAAACAGAAAAAAGCAAAAACAACAATAAGATTAAATACAACACGGTAAAACAAAATCAATAAAGTGTAAGTTTATACAATGCAGAATAGAAATGAAGAAAAAAGAATATCGTAAATAAAAAAATACAGTTGTATCTGTAATAGCGGTCACCTGTATTAGACGGTCAATTTGCATTTGGCGGTCTATTTTGATATAATTAAAAACGCAGTTTGTATTATGTTTAACCTTCATTTAGCGGTACCTATGTTAAGTGGTCATCTTCTTTTGTCCCATCGACTGACCGCTGAAGACAGGTTTGACTGTACCACCAAAAATAATATCAATATCATAACCATCACTACTAGACTATAGCACACACACACACACACACACACACACACACACACACCTGAAATATGGGGTACATACATATATAAATCTTGAAAGAGCAGGCATACTATTTAAGAATAAATATAAGAAAAAAATATTAGTAAATACCTGAAAAAGCAGGGTCATTTTGGGGAGCACCGAAAACCAGTGACACCAGCAAAAGGAATAACAGTTGTAGTTTCGTCATATTCGTGAGAACCACAGATTTAAACTTACAAACCTTTTGACTGTTTGAAATAAAACAACAATCAACACAAATAATATATAGACAATATCACTTATTCACTTATTCATATTGTTTCCTGATAAACTGATTAATCTAGACATGTCGGAAACATATCATATGGGGCCCGATCTTTGGAGTGTCGATTTCTGGTTTAACCCTTTCCCTCATATAGACTCATTTTGACGCACTCAGTAGGTACCACATCAAGCCTGATCTGCAGAAAACCACAGTTAAACCTTACCAAATTTAATTACAAAATCCTCATTTCCAGACCACTGAGGAGCAGCGAACAGCATAAAACCTGATCAGCCTGTGAGTTACTCGCAGGCTGATCTGGTTTTATGCTATTCGCATAGGTCTTTTCATGGTGTCCTCTATGAGGGAAAGGTTTAATAACATTGTTTGTATTTTCAAATTAGCATTGGCTTAACGTTCCACTGGCAGTATTTTAGTTTTTTAGGGACTTTATCTACACGAGACAAATTAACATCACTGCAATATCACACCGTAGACAAGTAACGCCGTGGTCCAGTTCAGTGGTAACGTATTCGACCGCTGATCCGAAGGCTGTGGGTTCAAACTCCGTTGGGGGCAAGGGCGCAAAGTACTGGTCCAACCCAAGAACTGTCGAGAGTTATTAGTTAAAAGTTGTAAGGACTTGTTTCTCAATCGACATAAAATGAATAAGTTTAAACCAAACTAGAGGTGACATGATACCACACCTAGCTACCTTATTCTGACGTTGTGACAACCAGTCATGGAGTTTCACTTATGCGTATTGATAAACTGAAATGGTACATTTGTATATCTTGTTCTTACAATACATAATGATCTATATCATAAAAACGTCAACAGACTGACACACTGGAAACAATGAGGATATTAATCAGGGTCAAATAATGTAATTTATATACAAAAGATGGATAATCTAATCAAATGAGAGAGAGAGAGAGAGAGAGAGACTCAATAATTAGCCGCAAAGTAAAACACGGGTTTTAGTTTTGGTTTGAAATCTCCAGAGTCATATTGCTTTTAGTTAGTACGGCAATTAAGGGAAGCTGATGCATTCTTGGGAAGAAGTACCTTGCAGAAACATCTTCATCCGTATGAATCCAATGTATGAGGGAAGGCCATCGTCCTCCCAATAAATGCAGGGATTCATCCCCTTCCATTGAGGCAGTGAAATCAACTCTTTCAAATGTACGCGGGGGAGACCAGTCCATTTCAATTCAGGCGGGG
>CM037793.1:40972786-41009235 GCA_021229015.1 Solen grandis
ATAGCGGTGACCGCCTGTGTATGATAAAACTCTGTTTGAAAAGCTCATATGCAACTCAAAAAAGAAAGAGTGAGGAAGAGACCAATGTGTCAGAGAGGGAGAGAGAGAGAGAGAAAAGGGGGGGGGGGGGGGGGGTTATATATAAATACATTATTTAAAATTTTTTAATGTTATTATGTTGATAAAATCCCTCTGTTAGAAAAGCCCCATGTGCAATTTAGAGATAGAAAATAGCGGGGAGAGACTCAATGAGAGAGAGAGGGGAAGAGAAAAGGGGAGAGAAAAGGAGAGAGAGAAGGTTTAAAATACATAAAAAAGATTATAGATTCCAGTATAATCAAAAATCCCACCAGTATCTATCTATATATACTGCACAAACTCCCTTTCGGGTATTACTGGCAGGTGCGCGTCTGTGCAAGGATAAAACTGTTAAAATAAAAATTTTGTTAGGGTGAGAAAATTTTCTGAAAAAAAGGTGAATATGTTAGGTTTAAGATCTGGTAAAAACATCTTTTTGTTGATTCAGGGACGGTCTACTATCTGAAACGAGAGGAGCTTTTGTTTAAATGCTAAAAGATCATTTTGTGAGACTATATTTTCTGGTAAGCTGTTCCAAAGTATCACTGTATAAGGAAAAAAGGAATATTTAAAGTAGCTAGCTGGAGTATGAATTTGCCTGTAAGATAAAGAGTGTAAGTGGCGGGATATCCTCGCTGGTCTTTCAAGATATGCAGGTAATGGGACAGCAACAAGGTTATTTACTATTTTGTAAAACATAAGAAGTCTGGTGACATCACGTCTGTACTGAAGGGTTTGCCAGTCAAGTTCCTTCTGCATGCTGGTGACACTGTCGTAATAAGAATAGTTATTATTAACCCATCGGACTGCTCTGCGTTGTACTTTTTCTATTTTATCTATATATGTCTGTGTATGAGGACTCCAGACTGTAGAGGCATATTCTACTTGAGGTCTAACCAATGTTTTGTAAGCTGCTTCTCTAACTTCCTTATTCTTTGTCTGGATGTTTCTGTGGAGGAAACCAAGAGTTTTATTAGCAGAAGAAGTAATGTTGTCAATATGTTTATTCCAAGAGAGATCTTTTGATATTGTAACTCCTAAGTATTTGGCATTATCCACTGTTTCTAAAGCTTGTCCATGTAATCTGTAATCAAAGGAAAGTGCTTTCTTCTTTTTAGTAATATTTAAAACAATGCATTTAGGGTTTCCCTTTCCCAATTTACTATTCATTAATTTACGAACTTGAGAAGTTATGGTATCTGGAAGATCATTTATATATAACAGAAAGAGAAGTGGGCCAAGTACAGATCCCTGAGGTACTCCTGATGTTACTGGGACTTCTGATGAGCATCCTCCCTCCAAAACGACTTTTTGTGTTCTGCCTATGAGAAAAGATTTTATCCACAACAGGGTTGAATTATTGACTCCATGTTCCTGTAATTTGTACAATAATTTAATTGGCTGACCTTGTCAAAAGCTTTACTAAAATCTAAAAGAACTAAGTCAGTCTGTTGTCCATTAACAAGATTTCTCGCTAGTTGGTCAGTAAGTTGCAGGAGTTGTGTTTCACAGGAACGTTTTTCTCTGAAACCATGCTGTAAGTCATAAAGTATATTATGCTTATTGAAGTGCTTTGTTAAATTTGAAGCTACAATATGTTCAAGCACCTTACAAAGAATACATGTTAAAGATATTGGTCTATAATTTGCTGGATCTTCTTTGTTTCCTTTCTTGAATAGAGGGGTCACGTTTGCAGATGTCCATACCTTGGGGAGGGTACCTGTATCAAGAGACTTTTGGAATAGTATTAGCAAGATTGGTGAGATTTGTTGACAAAGATTTTTTAAAATTAATGGTTTGATGTTGTCTGGTCCAGCAGCTTTATCTGGTCTTAAATTTGATATAAGTTTTTCCACTCCACTGAAGTTTATGGTAATTTCAGGCATGATTGGGTACTTCCTGTAAAAAGAAAAATCTTGTGTATTAATATTTCGAATAGCTGCGAAGCAAGATTGAGCAAGTGAGATAGGTGTCATCTGAGTGAATACTGACTGAAACTGTCTGTTCAAAATATCTGCTTTTTCACTGTTGTCTGATTTGATGGAACCTGAAATTTTGTCAAATAGTGGGGAATGCCTGTTGCATCCTGCTTGGCGTTTTTGATAAGGCTGAAAAGTTTTTTTGAATTAAAGCTGTTCTTTTCTTTGTCGTCTATGTTGTCTTCCAGGCCTAAAATATATTCAATGTATTTATTATAAGACAGTTTAATTTGTTTTTTTATGTGATTTTTCATTTTTAGAAAAGCCGCCCTCGTCTTGTTGTTCCCTTCCTTCTTGAGTCTGAAATAAATTTTATCTCTTTTTCTCATTAACCTTTTTATAGACTGGGTGATCCATGGAAGTGACCTCTTGTTGCCTATTCTTTTTATGGGAATAAATTTTTCTATACCTGTTGAAATAGCATTTGAAAATTCTAACCAAATTTCTTCCACTGATTTAGATACATGGTGTTTCAGAATATCATTTTTTACCAGGTCCATGTAATTTTTAAAACTATCCCAGTCTGCTTTCTTGTAGAGGGGAACATGTCTGGGAGGTTGTTTTATCTCCTGCGGCTTTATATCTGCAAAAATAGAGACAATACTGTGATCTGCAATACCAGGGAGACATTTTACATTTTTAATTAAAGTATAATTTGAGGTTAGAAAAAGGTCCAGTGTGTTTTCTCCTCTGGTGCTTTCAGTGACCATCTGGGTAAGATTCAAATCTGAAAGTAAATCAACAAAATCTTCATATAAGTTAGTAAGGCTACAACCTGGTTTTATTTCTGGTACATGATCACTGCCCCAAGAGAGTTTTGGGAAATTAAAGTCACCAAGTATCCAGAATGTTCCTTTAAGGTTTTTGGTCAGTTCTAAAGATCTTTTGAGTTCATTAAAGCTGTAGCTGTCTGATTCTTTTGGTCTGTAGTAGGCTGCAATATAGAGAGGTTTACAGGATTTAATATGCAACTTAATCCAGATGATTTCACAGTCTGTCTTCAGTTGTTTCTGTTCTGTGGCAAGGAAAGTATCTTTGACCAGGATGAACACTCCTCCGCCCTTGCTTGATCTGTCTTGTCGAAATGGTGTGTAACCTAGAGATTTTGGAAAAAATTCACAGTCTTTATGATTATTATTTAACCAAGATTCAGTACCTACAATTATATCAGGTTGGTGGTGATCAATCATGCCAATAAATTCTGCTTTTTTGTTTACGATGGACTGACAATTTACAGAGATAACTTTCAGCTGTGAAGGAAAAAGTTTACCATTAGTATTTCTAGTTTTTCTTCTGGTTGATCTTATTGAACTGGAGCTTGAAGTTTGTGTGTAGGTCTGGTCAATCTGGTCGCTCAGTGAACTGTAGTTATTCTGCAATGACAATGATGAAAGAGACAGATTTGAATGTTTTGAAAAATTTTGAGCATCACAAATAGTGCAGGTCCAGGAGAACGAAACATCACGAGCTGCAAGATCAAAATAAGTTTCATTAGTAATGTCCTGGCATTTTATGTGGAACCATTTCAAACAAGCATCACATTCAATGGCGTTGTCATCGTCAAGCACTTCATATCCACAAGAACCGCAGGGGAAATCAGGTCCTGGATTTGTTTCAACATCTGAAGATAATGACAGTAGAAGAAAGCACAGATAAGTTAGAGAAGCATTTCTGGAACATTTTATGTTTGGTATTGACCACCGGGTAGATTTGAGAAAACATGCACAGGCATACGTTCCGTCAGGTTTAAAATTATTTGGGGTCTTAAATGCCACGGGTTGATAATCAGGTGTTGAAGCTTGCTCTGTCTGAAAACTAAGATAGAAAGCTGTAATGACGAGAGGAAATAACAAACCTGTAATCATTTTCTTTTTCAAAACAAATATGGCGCGTTCGGTAGCAAAGGTCAAGGTCGGGATCTAAATGCAAGAAAATATTTGTCAATTTCTTTGTAATCTGCAAAAATACGAAAAAGATCAATGAAACAAATTTCAAAATATACTTAGAACCCTTTCTTCAGCAGTATGAACTGTCCCTGAAAGCAAAAAGTAATTTAATTTAGTTGTTTTAGCGATCTGAAATGGGAGAGAAAAAATCAACTGTTAGTTGCACGACGCATGCGCACACCTTGTTCATTTGTAAATAAAAGTTAAAGGAAAGTTAAAAGGGTTCCTGCCCTCTATGTGCTGGACTACGCCCTACATGCGTCCCAACTAAATACGGCTACAAATTTATAAATAACTCAGATTTACTAATAACACAATGAATTACACAGCCTGTAATTATACAATAAAGCTCACTTATAACGAAATCGGATAAAACAAAATACCGCTCAATACAAAACAAAAGTCATTCTCCGACTACTTCTTTCATAATTTCTATGGACCCCAGTCTGGAAAAGATAAAATCGGATACAGTTATGAATGCTCTGAATATCTGTTGCTGCTAAGTAATTGTACTCTTAGAAATACTATAGCACAAATCCGACTTTCTTCACATAAATTAAGTATTGAAACAGGTAGACACTCAAATATTGTTAGAAGCCAACGTAAATGTACTCTATGTAACTTAAATGGAATAGAAGATGAGTTTCATTTTATACTTAAATGCCCATTATATAGAGATTTAAGAATACGGTTTATCCCTAAATATATTACAACAGACCAAATATATTAAAATTCATGAATCTCATCAATACAAGAAAAAAATCGCTTTTGGTAAAACTAGCAAAGTTTTGTGTAAAAAGTTTTAAAATTCGATCAGAGACGGTGTTCCTTCATGTTAATTGATCCACTCTCACATCTTTATATAACTTCAGTATGCTCAATATGTTATAATGATAAATATATATGATATACATCGGTTCAGTAGCCATTTTCCTGCATGTGTATGTTATTTGTATATATGTGTTTTGTATGACGATGAGCGATTGTATGCTTAAGTCAATAAAATTATATTCTGTTCTGTTCTATAATTGCATCATTAAGAGGAGAAGTTTCTATGAAGAGCTGATTTCTATCTACCGATTGTATTTGTTGTTTACTGTTCTTTATAAAGTTTGCTTGATAAAGTTGAAAGTTAAAAATCGGCTAAGACAAAAGAATTTGTAGATCCTTATACTTAAGTTTACCTGTGAGATGGTTCGGTTAATACAAAAAATGACCGTCATTATCACAGTTTGACAAGTGATCACAAATGTCTGACACCTCGGGCGGTAGACAGCACCAGACTATATGTACGTCGTTACGTAATCAATTTAAGTCAGTAGAAAGGCAGTTTCGTGTGAATAATAAACACATGTCGCTCACATACATGTATACTGACGAGATAAAGAAACGTCTGATCGAAATTTGACGTTATTTTCTTTACACCGTTTTAAGTTATATTGAAATGTAGTAAATGTATTGTGACCGACAAACATGGCAAACAAAAACTCGTACGATTCTATACGGCCAATTGTCCACTTCATGTGTCTGCTCATGCTATCTTCGTGCTATGCTATCAGGCCCGTGCCTGTCAACCATGTGGTTTTTATTGAGTGAATTTTACACAAGTACATGTGTTAGTCGACATACAACCATAATTTCAGAGATTTTCTGACTAAACATCGGTTTTTAATAATGCCGAGGCTAATTTAGGAAGTGAGGGCTAAAGTTTTGGCTATGCTTGAATGTGGGCGAACGCAAGAACAAGTCGCTAGACGTTTTAACGTCTCTCGTTCGACAATTCTGCATTTTGTTCGACGTTTAAGAGACACGGAAACGTTTGTCGATAGGCCACGTTCAGGTAGACCGCGTGTAACGTCAGTACGACAATACAATTATATACGTCAACGCCATTTGCGTGACAGATTTGTGACGGCAGAATCTACGTCACGTGTAGTGGTAGGTAACCGTGGACGTCCGATAAGTCGACATACAGTCAGAAATCGACTTAGAGAACCGGGAATTACCTGCCGTAGGCCGTACCGCGGTCTAGTTATAACGTTACGCCACCGTCACCAACGTCTAATTTGGACCCGCAACCATCGCAGCCAGCGTTGGCAGAACGTAGTGTTCAGTGATGAGTCGCGTTTCAACTTGTGGAACGCCGACGGACGTATCCGTGTTTGAATCACGAATAATGAAAAATTGTATACCGAGGTGGAATGAGGCGTTTCTTTTTCTCGCCAGTTTCTTATATTCTAATTACCCTAACCTACGATAAATTCGTATTGACAGAATCGAAAGGTAAGTAGATTTTGCCGATTTTTGTTTACTAATAAACTCATATGCCGTACAGATAGCCCAAAAGCAAAACTGGGTTATTCAAGGGGAGTAACTATTACGGAACAATATGGTATCTTCTGACTATTATGTACATAAAGTTTGCATTTTATATTCCCGTGATTACGTACGCAAGTTTTTTGATTTATCGATTGATCACCATCATCATCATCTTCAATAATAGCATGACTCAAAACAGAGTATTGTCACGATTCATCGACTGAATGACTTTTTTTTCATAATGTAGCAACATTTCAACATCCTTAAACTTCAACGTTGATATCTGGCCTTGCATTTTTAATCACTAGGTTCTGTTGTTTGTCGATAACTGCGGCACATCCAGAAATCTCTGCTCTTCCACCCACTATTTCATGCATATCAAAAGAGGCTGCTCTGTATAACATTGATACTGTTTGACATTATTTGGAAATATCTGATGACATTGCAGAAAGTCTTTTCTCAGTGTCATAGGGTGTATATATATATATATATATATATATATATATATATATATATATATATAACATATTTACTTCCGTTTCAGATTTTAGCCACTTAAAAAAAACTAAGTATATCGAATACGTCTTTGTTTTATATAATGATTTGCCCTTGATAATTTACTAGTTATATAGTACTATTCACATATTGTAGAGTAGAAAATCGGTATCGTAGTGTTGTCGCAATTAAGTTTAATGTGATGTTATTGAGTGCACCAGATCGATTACCAATCGCAATCACTTCGTTGTTTTGAAAAAAAATAAACATCGCCATTTTTCTATGCTGTCGAAAACCATGAATTGTTTATATACATTTTTATATATACAGGTAATAATGATGTATATCCTATTGTTTTAATATTCTCTTGTACTTTCGATTGTTCGGCAATGTACATGTATTTCATTGCTATTGTTTTTAAACTAGATTGTCAGGAAATGTACACGTATTTTGTACATTCCAGGAAATATACATAATATACACGATTTCTGTCGTACAAGATCCGACGTGTTGTGTTGTTCTTTGGAACCCACATACCCCAACTGAGCTGGTATGCGACAGTGCCGCCCAACATTATCATAACCAAGATCCATTGATGGTGTTTAGAGCATACAGGAGCAACAGTACCTAGGGATCATCTTATCACCACCTGGCAATATGTTTCATCTTATCAGTGAAGGTTTCGTGAGTGCACTCGTTTTAATTATTATAAGGCCTTAACATACAACCATCTATGTGCATCTTCATATGAAATATATAGGTCTATTATGCATCCACTCCTGAAGTAATCTGAAGGAGAATTTCTTCTACTGATCAACCAAACTTCAAAGGAGACTGGACTGTGCATAGTCATGCTGAACTGAAAAAGAAAAATATGTTATATTTATAGTGTAACAAATATCAAAAACTATTCTTTTCGTGGGACATAAACATTTATCAATTTAATATCATATATATTATAAAGTAGGTAATATGTAATTATATTCAGAGAGAGAGAGAGAGAAAGAGGGGAGAGAAAGAAGAGGATACTTATTCATCATGTTATTGATATAATGGTATTTCATGTACATCTGATAAAATTTCATTTTCAAAATATATTTGAATAAGTTTCTATTGTATATTTGATTTTTTTTTTACAAGGTTGTTTTTCTTTTACGCAGGAACAATTTGAAACCCTATATTTACCCATGCATGAAGAAACCAAACAACCCTAGCAATGTATCTTTAAAACCTTACTAGCTTGCCCATGTGTGTTTGTAGTGTAGTGGTAGAGTGTTTGACTGAAACACTGAATGACCCGAGTTCGATTCCAACTTGGGACAGTATAATTTTGCTTGGTTATATTTCATGTGGGGTCATGTATATTTCAATGCACATGAATATTTCTTATGGAATCAAGTGTGTATAAGTAGAATTGTAGATGTGTAGACCTAAAGAGATAAAGACATGTAGAGGTATAGACTTGTAGAAGTGAACATAAATAGTTGTCTAGACAGTTGCTACTGTAACACGAGATTGATTACAGAGTACATATCAACACAAATCTCTTGAACACATTTCGAAACTGCTGAAGTCTAGAAATAGGATTCATTTCTGATGCATTGAAAATTAATACGATTTCCAAGGTTTCATAGGGTGAATAATAAATGTAACACATTTAATTCCGTTTCAGAATTTTAGCTACTTAATAAAACAATAAAGTATATCGAAAACGTCTTTGTTTTATATAATGAATTGCCCTTGATAGTTAACTAGTAATATTCACATATTGTAGAGTAGAAAATAGGTATCGTAGTGTTGTCGCAGTTAAGTTCAATGTAACGTAATTGAGTTGTCTCCCTTTATCCATAATTGAACTTTCTTACTTTTTTAACCTCTTTAACCTTTGTCAGCACCAGATCGATTACCTATCGCAGTCACCTCCGTCGTTGTTTTGAAAAAGATAAACATCGCCATATTCTAAGCTTTCATAAAATCATGAATTGTCTATGCTGTCGAAAACCACGAATTGTTTATATACATTTATATATATATACACAGATAATATACACGATTTCTGTCGTACAAGACCCAACGTGTTGTGTTGTTCTTTGGAACCCGCATGCCCCGACTGAGCTGGTCTGCGACTTCAGCACTTCATGTCGTTTAACAAAGTATTTTACAATCACAAGTCTCAAAACAAACAAAAATCAGTGACTATTTCAAAAGTTCTTAAATACATACATGTGTACATGTATTGAATAATGAATATCAAACACGGAAATATACATTTTGTAAAAAGGTCGTAACTGTTTTGGGGCCTCCGTGGCCGAGAGGGTAAAGTAGCTGACTTCAACACTCACTCAGCCCCTCACCGCGTGGGTTAGAATCCCGTTAGGGTCACTCGGATTTTCATGTGATGAAGCCTTCCATCTGGCTTGCGGTAGGTCGGTGGTTCTAACCGGATGCCTCCGTGCATTCGGAGTGTTCCTCCACCTGTAATTAACTGGACGTCGCTATATGACTGAAATACTGTCGAAGCGACGGTAAACTCAAATAGTCAAGTCAAGTCATAACTGTTTTTATTTCACAGTTTATTCCCTTTTGTAATTATTCAGTTATACTTGTTGGTATTACTCCCTAATCATTTTAGTAGCAAGAATTGAAAGACAACGTATAACGAAATTTCACTATATGCAAACATTTATAACGAAATTTCGTTATATGGTTATGACAAAATTTGGATAAGATGAAATAATTAGCAAGGTCTCCATGATTTTATTATAAGTGAGCTTTACTGTATAAAGTTGTGCTAGCCAAATAAAAATTCTAGGGTACATTTAGTTACATCAGTACATCATACCATAACATCTTCAAATATTATAACCTTTACAAAACTCTCTTCAATTCAAAATCTTTCTAATCATAAAACAATATTGCTGAACAAAAGCTGTGTACTCTCCAATGTATATTTAAATAAATGAACATAATTTGATTACATATTTATATAATCAACAAATCAAAGTCTAGTTTCCAATCGAGTCCCGGTAGGGACTTCGGATTTTTCATGTGAGGAAGCCTTCCAGCTGGCTTGCGGTAGGTCGGTGGTTCTACCCGGGTACCTCTGTGTACTCGGGGTCTTCCTCCACCTGTAATTAGCTGGACGTCGCTATATGATTGAAATACTATCGCAGTGACGGTAAACCCCAATACAACAACAACAACAACAATATTTCATAATGAATTCAACATTACAGCGCTCAAACTACGCTCTTAAATTCCTCAACCTACAATACTAGCAAAACAGCAAATATGCTATTATAATTGTAGGCTTATTGTTTGACGAAAAACAATCTACCAAACTTTAAACTGGGTATTTAAAACAAAGTCTTACAGAATTTAACTTACCCAAACCAGATTAAAACATAATACAAAAATATAAACTGTACTTACACATACTCCGTAATGTATGGTTCAGCATTCAAGCTTTCTCATGATGCATCTCTATAATTCATATATACTAATTTGAGCCCGTTTACCATGTTTCCCTATTAAAACTCGTGCATCTTGAGAAACCATAAACAACGAATTTCCCAATCTCCACGCAGTTATCTCCCCTTCATTCTTCGGCATAGATAAGGGGAAGTAACCGCTGCGGGCAGTTTGAGAATTTCAATGCCTAACGTGAATGACTAAATATTCAGAGATGGTCTGATATAAAGGCCGTACTTTGAAACTTTTAGTTTATACTTTTAAAACCTTAGCAGCCTTTCTAAAAACCTGAAAACTTAACCAACTGTAGTAAAATAATAATAGAACGGTTGATTATACATACAAAAATGAAGAGAACCTATTATTATCCGTATACAAATAACTTCAAACACAATAATTCTAACATGGTCTACATGACATGACTCTCGTAGGTTAACTTCGTATGTAGTACACTAAACTGACCCCTGTAAATAAGGCCAAGCCTATGATATTTTGTGACAAGGATCTCTTATGGTGTCAATTTGTGTGATGTCATATGTTTGCTTCTACGGCAGGTTTGGAAATAAACGGTAGTCTGGTTGCCTGGGATGACCTTTGAAGACCTGGTTTCGCGTCATTTGACGTGTTTCTTGTTTTTATATTGGTTTGGCCCGAACCCTTACTTTTTCTAGATTACTTTATTTTACACATTTTACCTAATTTTAATTAAGGAAGCGCCCTTTAAAGGTGATTCAAATACAGAATAAACAATTTGCTCCACCCACAGGCATCTTTTGCATTTTGGAACAATTTAACTGAAGGAAATATTATGACTTAAGTGTCTAGATCATGGGACAATTATTTTAATAGTGACAAAAAATCAGATGAGCGTCTGCATGCGCTCGGCTGTCGCTTTTTATGCTCACCGAAGGTGACGCATATAGTCGCCGCTTCGTCCGTCCGTTCGTCCGTCCGTCCGACACACTTTCCTTGTCCGGACTATTTCTCAGGAACTAACGGCTTGAATTCAACGAAACTTTATGGGAAGCTTTATCAGCAAGAGTAGATACGCATATCGTCGGCGTGGCCTGGTTCCTCAATTTTTCACAGAGTTATGGCCCATTGACTTTTCGGCCTATAGTACATATTGCATGATTCTTGTCCGGGCTATTTCTCAGGAACTAATGGCTTGAATTCAACGAAACTTTATGGGAAGCTTTATTACCAAGAGGAGATGCGCATATCGTCGGCATGACCCGATTCCTAAATTTTTCACAGAGTTAAGGCCCCTTGACTTTTTGGCCTATAGTTCATATTGCATGATTCTTGTCCGGGCTATTTCTCAGGAACTAATGGCTTGAATTCAACGAAACTTTATGGGAAGCTTTATTACCAATAGGAGATGCGCATATCGTCAGCATGACCCGATTCCTAAATTTTTCAAAGAGATAAGGCCCCTTGACTTTTTGGCCTATAGTACATATTGCATGATTCTTGTCCGGACTATTTCTCAGGAACTAATGGCTTGAATTCAACAAAACTTTATGGGAAGCTTTATCACCAAGAGTAGATACGCATATCGTCGGCATGACCTGGTTCCTCAATTTTTCACAGAGTTATGGCCCATTGACTTTTCAGCCTATAGTACATATTGCATGATTCTTGTCCGGGCTATTTCTCAGGAACTAATGGCTTGAATTCAACGAAACTTTATGGGAAGCTTTATTACCAAGAGGAGATGCGCATATCGTCAGCATGACCCGATTCCTAAATTTTTCACAGAGTTAAGGCCCCTTGACTTTTTGGCCTATAGTTCATATTGCATGATTCTTGTCCGGGCTATTTCTCAGGAACTAATGGCTTGAATTCAACGAAACTTTATGGGAAGCTTTATTACCAAGAGGAGATGCGCATATCGTCAGCATGACCCGATTCCTAAATTTTTCACAGAGTTAAGGCCCCTTGACTTTTTGGCCTATAGTACATATTGCATGATTCTTGTCCGGGCTATTTCTCAGGAACTAATGGCTTGAATTCAACGAAACTTTATGGGAAGCTTTATCAGCAAGAGTAGATACGCATATCATCGGCGTGGCCTGGTTCCTCAATTTTTCACAGAGTTATGGCCCCTTGACTTTTTGGCCTATAGTACATATTGCATGATTCTTGTCCGGGCTATTTCTCAGGAACTAATGGCTTGAATTCAATGAAACTTTATGGGAAGCTTTATTACCAAGAGGAGATGCGCATATCGTCAGCATGACCCGATTCCTAAATTTTTCAAAGAGTTATGGCCCCCTGACTTTTTGGCCTATAGTTCATGTTGCATGATTCTTGTCCGGGCTATTTCTCAGGAACTAATGGCTTGAATTCAATGAAACTTTATGGGAAGCTTTATTACCAAGAGTAGATACGCATATCGTCGACGTGACCTGGTTCCTCAATTTTTAAGAGAGTTATAGCCCCTACTACCATGTTGTTGACTAATATTCATGTCATTTGCCTAATTTAACAGGAGATATCATTTAAACAAAACCCCACAAAATTCAATATGCTAGTAATGTCAATCATAATCATGTCAGCTAATTGTTGTTTAGGCCATTATACACTATTTCAAATATCCAGTCATATGTCAAGAGTGTTGGTTAACCTCTTTGATATGAGCACACATTGAAATGTATGACTTAATTTTTAGTAGTATAAAAACTTAAAAAAAATCAATGAAAGATCTGATGAGTAACACGTATTATCATATTAAATAGTAAACTGTTACTAAGTCTCCAAATTAGAGTTGGTAAAACATCTCATCTGATGAGGAGAATAGATATGATTTAGGAATGGGGATTTCAACATATCCTCCCACCCATTGACCAAGGCCTTATTTGTAACAATGACGTTCTTCGGGGAGCATCTGTCAGTTCTACTGACTTTCTTGTTTAAATCTCGTTATTAAATGACTAACGGGTTTCTGATGCGCACCGAAGCATAAATAATTTTTCTCGATGTGTGACAGAATTCCTCCTCACCGTTGCGTACAGTGGTTTAGTTTCGGTTTGCACCGTTGCGTACAACACGTCAAATTTAAAAGTTTTGAAACATCTGATCAAAAGGATATTGCCGAGAAAATATGTGATATGGCAAAACTCTATCTATCTACACACGTACAATGGCCAGGGCTTTTATACTTTAAGAAATATCACCGATTTTTCTTTAATCTCTCGCTTCGTATTTCAACCTGTCCAAAACATCGTGTTTCAGCAGATGTAACGGGCAATCAAAAACGACTGATAGCCGTTGATTTGGCTAACAATCTCTTTCTGTTACTACTGTCGTTGCGTTAGGAAACGCAATATGACTCAAATATCGACAAAATATACACTTACCTTGTCAACATAAACCGTCCGCCATCTTGAAAACACCGCGGCTACCTAGCGTACATAGTTTCCATACAGTGTTATAAAACCTGTTCTGATTGTTGCAAATGTTTTTTTAAAGATATTTAAGGTTGCAATTCCAAGGAATACATGGTCAGTTGTATAGATGCGGTCGAATCGGAAAATCAATATAAAAACATCATAAAATATAGCAGACGATCCTTACAGGTAATTTTCATATCTACGCTTATTGTCGCATGATCTGTACTTCAATAATAACGAAATGATATTTTCACTTTTTACTTCTAATTTTTTTTTCTGCTTGAGGTCTTTGCATAAAACTGCTTTGTTGCTTATAATTCCAAAGGTTGAAGTCCGCTTTAAATGCGTTTTTTTGTCTATGTTTCTAGTTATTCATTGTTCTTCGATGATAAGAAATTTTCTAGCTGATCAACTTTTATCATTAATTTAGTTAACTTGATTCTGTTAAACTTTTTAAATCTGAAAACAAGTGATTTTTTTTCACGTAGCATAATGAAATAAGTATAGTTATTAAAGTGTCTGTTTATAAAATGTCACTTAATGCCTGTGTGAGTGGGGGATCTCCGCGGCCAAACGAGTAAAGTCGCTGTTTTAACATCTTCCAGCCCCTCACCGCTGTGGGTTCGAATCCCGAAAAGGTCACTCTGACTTTTTCAGATGACGAAGCCTTTAAGCTGGATAGCTGTAAAGGCTGTGGTTCTATACAGGTCGGCATTTTGTTCCATGTTGATAATTGTGCCTATATGACATACAGTGTTCGAGCTGATCAGGTTTAAAACAAAAACCGAGATTTCGTTTTAGTTTATATACGTTTGCTTTCACGAAGATCGGTATATTCAATCATTATACTATGTCAGATATTAAGTTTTTTCCCTTTTTTGATAATAAATGATAAGTAAGTATCCTTATCTTATCGTAGTTACTCGTCTGTATTCATTTGAAACTTTCCAAGGTTATATCTGTTTAAGGGTTGTACCCGCGATACCATCGAGAACCACTGTTATCATACAGTATCTAGAATTGGCTGACCAACAATGATAGCACTGTAGATTTAAATCCCGGTAATTAATCATTGGAGTATGGACATCAACATTTCAAGATTTTTCAGTTTGATGAAATCCGACTTTGACAATGCAGATTGGCCGATATTGGTCAGGATTTGAAGACAATAGCACGATCTTGGATTTTTCATCATTTAAGATTCTTTTTACATGAGTTTCATACCATTTCTTGTATCTTTTTGTCAACTTGATTTAACCCCATCCGCCACACAGACACTGTATTTTTTTCTTGAATGAAATTTTAAAAGTTTACTTAAAACACCATGTTGATTCTATTATTCAGTCTATTGGTCTGTATATGATTTAAACACATCCAATAAATACATAATATACGTTCATACGGGAAAACAACAAATACAATTGTAACACTTACTCAGCCCCTCACCGCGTGGGTTCGAATCCCGGCAGGGTCATTCGGATTTTCATGTGAGGAAGTCTGACAGCTGGCTTGCGGTAGGTTGGTGGTTCTACCCGGATGCCTCCGTGCATTCGGGGTGTTCCTCCACCTGTAATTGGCTGGACGTCGCTATATGACTGAAATACTGTCGTAGCCACGGAAAACTCAAATAATCAAGTCAAGCCAAATACAATTGGCAAATATACAAAATAAATGTTGCTATGTCTTTGACGAAATATTTAAATGAAATACCACTGTATTCAATTGGTTATATTTAAAAAAAAGATTGATTTTTGCAAATAAGAGTAGGAACACGATTTGTAACCTGAATTCATGCGGTTTCAATGGTATACAAATTATTAAAATCTGTTCAATTCTTTTTTGTTTGTTTTTCAATTCAATGATTTATTGTATAAAAGGCCTCCGGTTCATAACATAATACATAACGTACAACATATGTGATAACAGTTGGTTATATTTCAAAAATACAATCGTCTATGAAATATCAAAAATGCATAATGCTCAAATCCCATTTGTTTTCTTTAATCAATGCCTTTTAAAAAGAATTTTCGTTTTTCAAATGCATGGTATAAAAACATAGCAAGGTATCGAATTGCAGTTTGATTTTTGCATGCCATTAGATTGTAGATTATCGCTGTATGATAACTTTTAGAAGCGAAAGCTTCTAAAGTTCTACTTACAATCACATTACCGCCACCTATCCATACATTCGCGTTGAAAAATAGTACCACAGGTTGTATAATTCAGCATTGCAGCTTTGATAAAAGTTGGATATATTGCCATGAGAGGGGGACAGTATGCTTAATGTAAGCCGTCAATAGAAACATTAACCTTTTCTTGTTAGAGTCTCAAATGACTGTAGTGTCTCTAGTCGCATCTGTATGTCACAACTCAGACAGTACTTTCGGGATTGAATTTATACTTTATACAATGGTCAGATTTTACTTAACAAGAACAATAACTCTACCTTGCCTCATCTCTTTTGCTTACTTGTATGGTGAAATTATGCTTTTCTAGAACATATTTTAAAAATTAATGAAGGCATTGATATCATTCAGGGTGTGAAGTGACATAGAACAATAACTTTATCTTGTCCCATTTATTGCTTTTCTATTAAAATTATACCTGTCTGCAGCTGAAATGTATTGGGGGTCACTAGTACTTGTCCATTTTGGTTTAATTTGACAGAGACCACGATCCATATTATATCTTACTTGCTTTTTTAAATGAGATTTAACTTCCCATATTTTTTACCTGCACACCACAATTTAATTTAAAGGGATTGGCCTTATTATACACACATATTAACATTCACTTCTGGCAGTGCTCTCAGTGCTTTGGTTATAATAATCAGATATATACATTTTTCTTAAATCATTATATAAGGCACTCAACAGGGTAAAGTAATATTAGTCCTTCTTGGAGGAATTGCAATATGGACACATGCGTTCTTTTATGGATATATGTATTATGGTGTCGACCGATCTCAATTAACAGGCAATGACAAGAACTTCTGAATTTAGCCATATATTTTCGATTTTTTTTTTCAATGTTTATTACCTTTACATAATTTTCAACATGATAAATGATTTTGTAATTTGCACAATGTGTTGATTTTCTTTTTTCTAAACAACAAGATTAAAAGGTTTTGGAACCTTTAATAAAAATTAATGTATCTTTGTTTTGGCATATTTATTATTCGAAACCAGTATTTAATGCAATGGTTGGACGCATAAATATACATTGGGAATCTACCTAAGTCCCCTAAGACAGCATCATTACAAGCACGAGTTCCAACATTAAGAAAACGTTTACAAGCTTCCAAATGAACAGATTCTACACAATAATAGCTATTTATTCCCCACAACTGAGAACCATATAACAAGATTGGGGCGATTTTAAACTCAAATATTTCAAAAATAATGAATATGGAAGACCCCTATATTGATTAAAGGAGTGAAATATACAATGTATGTATTAATACCTTTTTGCTTTCACCGTAACATTCTCTGCCATTTTGAACATTGATAATCTAATGGAAAAATATAATCCTATGTAGCAAAATCTGTCAACTACATCAATTCTACTATTTGCATAACTCCATTTTTCATTTCTAGAGAGATGTCCACCATTTTTAAAGACTAAGATTTTTGTTTTATCAATATTTATACTAAGTTTATAATCCTTGCAAAATTCATATGATAAATTTAATTGTAATTGTAGCCCTGAAATTGTATCAGATACTCAAGCGATATCACCTGCAAACATAAAGAGAGAAAAAATCAGTTATATCTGGAAATAACTGAATTCCGCGAACGTTTCTGGTTTAACCCTTTCCCTCATATAGACTCATTTTGACGCACTCAATAGGTACCACATAAACCTGATCTGCAGAAAACCACAGTTAAACCTTATCATATTTAATTATAAAGTCCTCATTTCCAGACCACCGAGGAGCAGCGAACAGCATAAAACCTGATCAGCCTGCGAGTTACTCGCAGGCTGATCTGGTTTTATGCTGTTCGCATAGGTCTTTTCATGGTTTCCTCTATGAGGGAAAGGGTTAAAAACTGTATAGAGTTCATAAAAGAACATAGTAAATAGAATCGGGCTGAGACAGCACCCCTGTTTCAAACCGACAGGACAGTCAAACAAATCCGAAATATCCACCCTTTTTAATGGTTTTTTTTTTGGTCTTAAGCTTTGCTCCATTACTATATGGAATAATGTCTGTATACTACACTCAAAGATGGCTTACAATATTTAACATTTGACCAGCTCAGACGGGGAGATAGTTTTCTTTAACACATTGTGTTTTTTTTTGTTTTAAACTTTCAAATAATATAATTTTCTATTTACGACCTATTTACCGAGTCAAAGGCCTTCTGAAAATCGATAAAGGCAACATACACTGGTTCTCGTTTCTTCTGCAAATATTTGTTAACAACAAAATACAAGATAAAAGCATTAGCAATGGTGCAATGGTCTGCTCTGAAACACTCAGCAATCTTTCCATAAGCTTCAATATAAAATGTTAAACGTTTTGTTATAACGGAAACATATACTTTGTTCAGTATGTCACTAAGTGCAATACGCCTATAATTACCTGGACTGGATTTTACCCCTTTCTTGTATATTGGTGTAATGATTAAATGTGATCATTTTCTGGGAAATTACCAGTCATAAAGATTTTATTAAACAGCAGACGGAGATATGGCAATAAAGCCTCAATAGCATATACTTGGTTTTGTGGTAAAAGAATACCCCCACTAGCTTTATTAATCTTTATTTTCTTTGCACAGTACAGTATTTCTTTATCTGAAATGCAGCTATTTAACAGCTGAAGTTCAATATGATCTAAGTGTCATTTAAATAATTATTGTCAGGTTATATGCATTCCTATTATCATCCCTTGATGAAACTGAAAATAAAGATTTAAATATGATTAATTCCATATACGTCTATATCAATGGATGGTTCTAATC
Organism: Solen grandis; assembly: GCA_021229015.1. NCBI lineage: Eukaryota > Metazoa > Mollusca > Bivalvia > Adapedonta > Solenidae > Solen > Solen grandis. The sequence continues at coordinate 40,991,434 of CM037793.1, forward strand.
TAGTGCAACTAGTAAGAGTTTTTTTTTTTAATTTTTTTTTGATTTTTTTTTTTTGTTTTTACACATTATCTTATATTTGCTTTTAAGTTCTGAGTATTTATTATGATTAGTCTCCGATTGGTAGGTGTTCAGTACCTTTTTTGTTTCTGTTTTAGCCCTTTTACATTCTGAATTAAACCATGCTTTATTTGATACATTAATTCGACTTTTCTTTTTTCTTTTTTTCTTATTTAAAACGTTCACTGCATTTTAACCCTTTCCCTCATATAGACTCATTTTGACGCACTCAGTAGGTACCGCATAAAGCCTGATCTGCAGAAATCCACAGTTAAACCTTACCAAATTTAATTACAAAATCCTCATTTCCAGACCACTGAGGAGCAGCGAACAGCATAAAACCTGATCAGCCTGCGAGTTACTCGCAGGCTGATCTGGTTTTATGCTGTTCGCATAGGTCTTTTCATGGTTTCCACTATGAGGGAAAGGGTTAAAATAGTGGATTCCAGATGACTCACTATATCGTCAACAGACGCATTAGCTCTACACATGTCATCTATTTTTGTAAATAAACCATGATTCACAGCCTCTTTTACAGTATTGCTATAATATTTTCTAGAATGGCTTTTCAATCTAAATATTAAATGTTCAGCTTCATTACCTGGTTCTCGAGTTATTATTCCGATTTAACTTCTAGAGAGATTGCCAAATGGGTGCTTTATTCCGATTTAACTTCTAGAGAGATTGCCAAATGGGTGCTTCTAGTTCTATCAAGTATTTGAAAGTCTAATGCTAGATGAACTATATCCTTTGATAGTAAATGCTATTTTATGGTACTGCTGCCATTTTGATTTATAAATGTAAAATATTTGCTTCTCTTAATAATAGATATCTTTACTAATATTTCTCAGCATGAAAGGCATGAAAAGGTCTTACAAAAATGTAAAAGTTCCCTGCTCTATTTATTTACAACCATGTCATCGGTTTTTTTTTGTTTCTCTGGTAGATCAGTGTCTAATATATCATCTAATTGTTGAAATGCAGGTACATTTTTATATTGATGTTATCTGTGGAATCAGGGAGTGTACTTGTTCGGGCTATTAAATCTCCACACAATATCAAGTGATTGTTAGGTGGTTTGTTGTGAGAATATTCTCCAAACTATCAATATACGACTCATTTTTATTTTCATAAAACGGAGACTTATATGGAGGAATATACAATGATACAAACAACATTCCTGCAAGTATTACATAATAATGTGTCAATATGTCTAATATTCAAAATCGTTACAAATATGAGTTAAATACTTTGGAAAATAATGTTTTTATAACTACAATAACAACTTCCATCGTTCTACCACCAGCTACTGATCTTTTCAAACAAATCTTTCGAAACCATCAAAGAACTTTTCACAGAAAATGCAATTCGCATAGTCCCAAGTTTCTTGAATACTTATTATATCATATTTACATAAGAAATTATGTATATCAAAGGAATATAATTTAGCTTTAAAACTTTCAATATTCCAAGAGATCATCAAAATATTTCTCACTGGGCCTTGGCCTAACCCCAATAGCATCCGATTGTTCTCGTCACCATCAGGAAAAATCACACCACGGGCTGCTGAGTTGCTTGTCGCGGTCACGGCCGGGTAACTTTGTCGAGATGCTTGCTTGGTAATTCGCGTGTCCTTCAAACCCCGCCTGGGCATATCGTCCTTTCTGTAAGTAATTAGCTGGCTATGATTAAAGTACCCTTGTAACCCTTGCTCGTTAAGTTGTTTTAGCTTTTGTCTCTGGATATATGATAGATCTTTTACAATGCGGGGGCCTCCGTGGCCGAGAGGGTAAAGTCGCTGACTTTAACACTCACTCAGCCCTTCACCGCGTGGGTTCGAATCCGGCAAGGTCATTCGGATTTTCATGTGAGGAAGCTTGCGGTAGGTCGGTGGTTCTACCCAGATGTCTCCGTGCATTCGGGTCTTCCTCCACCTGTAATTAGCTGGACGTCGCTTTATGACTGAAATACTGTCGAGGCGACGATAATCTCAAATAGTTAAGTCTTTTACAATGCGTATTTCCCCCTTATCAAAACATCTCGGTATTCAAATAGTAAATTTTTCGTCATGATTTTTTTTTAACAATAATCCTTCCAAAAGTCGGTTCTTTTCAATGGAATTCTCACTCAAATTTTTCCCGAAACAATTTCCCTTGATGTGTCATTTTTCCGTCACACCAAATATTTGTAGCGAATCTTTCAGACGCTCTGATTCACTAACTGTAATCTGCTGCTCTAGTCTGTCAACAAGGCCTCGGATTGTTTCATCACAGTATGAGAGGCCGGCCATGTCAATTAACTACATCATAGTTATATTCAATTTCTTCCACCCGTTTCCCTAAAGCTGACAATGAATCATCCAAACTTGCTTGACGCTTTTCAAGATTAATAACATTTGATTTGATTACTGTCATCTCTATTTGCAGGTTTCTGAGTTCTGACTTGACACCTTTTATTCCCCCCTCCCCCGTACTACACAAATCTCATTTTTTACATCAACCATAGCATTAAGTATCATCTAGATATCCTCAGTAGGTTCATGGTTTAGCTCAACATCAGATGATAAAAGAAATAACCTGCTATCATAGTCGCGATAAATCCCATTTGGCCCATACTGGCTCCCATACATATCTGAATGGCATAGCACTGGACTAATCCCTTAAGCCATATAAGGCGATACTTCCGAATGACAGTGGTTGACATAGTCGACAGCGTAGTTGCTTACAGCGAAATCATTAGTTAAATAACTGCGTGAATATCCATAAACGTGCATATCATGAATACGCTAAATGTATTAAAACGAATGTTTTTTTTTCTCTTTTTTTTTTATCGTTTTTGCCGTTTTCTAGAGGTTTAAGATTCAATACCTTGACAGCTTTTCTAATTTTATTTTTATTTTTATTCTACCAGATTTATATAGCACTTTTCAAATTGAACAATTCGCTCAAAAGTGCTTTACAAAAGAACAATAAATACAACAAGTACAGCAGAAAAAAAATAAGACCGTAAAAACATAATCGAACTGATAAAAATAGAGACAAAAGATTCAAATAATAAAATACTAGGGTAATATATTGATGAAAGACAAAAGCTATCACTCTATGAACATAAAAAACTTTCACACGACAATACTAACATCACAATTAAAGGAAAAAAAAAAAAAAAAAAAAAAAAAAAAAAGGTAACATAAAAGTACATGTAGATACTACAGAATGAAATGGTGAATATGACAATTAATTGTAGTGTTGAATTAAAAGTTGCGTGTTCAGTTGTCCCTTAAAACTAGACAGTGTTGGCGCCTCACGGATGTGAACTGGGAGAGAGTTCCATAGCTTCGGGGCAGCATGCATGAAGGAACGATCACCAAACAGTTTGGTCTTCGATTTTGGTATCACAAGAGACAGTTCATTTGCTGATCTAAGATTTCTGGGAGGTTTATATATATATGGATCATGTCCCGTATATAGAGAGGAGACAAGTCATGGAGAGCTTTATATGTCAATGTCAAGATCTTGTGTTCTATCCTACATTTGATAGGTAGCCAATGAAGTTCTCTTAAAACCGGCGTTATGTGGTCGAAACGGGATGTTTTACAGATGATACGGGATGCAGAATTTTGTACCCGTTGTAGTTTGTTCAGTACGCTTCGTGAAGCACCATATAGAAGCGAGTTACAGTAGTCAAGGCGCGAGGTTACTAGACAGTTGATGATAGATCTGGTGGCCTGAACCTTAAGGAATGGTCGTATACGCCCAATGTTTCGAAGCTGGAAGTATGCTGATCGACATACCATATTAACATGCTGTTCCATGTCCATGTTGGTGGTAAAAGTGGCACCAAGGTTTTTCACACAATCACTAGACTGAATCACCGATTCGCCAATGTGTAGAAAGACTGAATCTAGCTGTTTGGAATGTTTTTGCGATGCAAATAGCATAACCTCAGTTTTGTCGGTGTTCAGTTTCAACATGTTCTCATTCATCCAGGATCCATTAAATGGAAACGTGAAGTGTATGAACTGTTCTCTATTTAAATGCCTTTCCAACCGTACTTAGTTTTTTTTTTTAAATTATGACGTCGTATAAGAAGGCTATGTATAAAATGAGCATTTTTGTGAATCCCTCTTTCATTAGAATTTCGCTTGTACGCAGAGCAAAACAAACTCATATGATTTTGAGTAAATCTTATAAAATCCTGTTCTGATTGTTTGAAAAATATACATTAACTATTTAAGGTTGCATTTTTAAGAGTATGGATCCGGTTAAACTTCAGCAAATAATCCGAAAATCATATATATATATATATATATATATATATATATATATATATATACTAAGAGATTACCAAGATGTGGGAAGTTTTCGAATATGAAACCCTTTTTGTGGGGTGGTGAAAAAAAGTGGGGTGTTTATATCACCCCACTTTTCTCGACCCGATTTTCATAAAGTATTGACAGTATACAATCCATCAAGTACAAAATTGAAACATTTAGGTTTCACATGGAAACCATATATATGCGCTCGTAGCAATGCTGACCACTCACTGGCCAGTTTATACTTGCGCGCTGAATATATATCGCCCCGTATTTTTTACCTGTAAATATATAAAACCCCATTTTTCGTGAATAATTATGTTATCGTAAAAGTCATCTTGGGTCAAGTAAATCCCCATGGATACAAGGATTTATAAATACACCGCTTATTAAAAGTCGTGAACGATATTCCGTGAGAATAAATATATTATGATAGTTTAACAAGCCATTATTGAAATGACTGCGTAATAAGTAAAATGTTTTCAAAATGAAAGTTTTATTTTCTGCGCATATACATTTCATCCCTTATTTCGGTACAACTACCTATGTAATGTTTGATCATCATTAGATTATGTACTCAATTCCAATATCAGATATGACAAATATTTCACGTACAATGTGTATTTCATGTCTTCTCATAGTGTACCTTTATAAACTGTATTATGTTTTACCATGATTAGCTTATTCATTCAATTGTAGCTATAAACACTGTGTTTTTTTTACACCAGAAGACTTATACATGGGTGTAAGAATGCAAGTAAATGACCAAATATTGGATACTGATACAACATTAAACAATTATATGCATAGGCATCTAGAAGTTTTTATCAGCTCACGTGCATTTATCCGACTTTAATTTCAATTTTCATGCAACAGCTTTAGACTCACGTTAAACAGTAAAATGTGTATAGTTTCAATGTTTCAAGGATGCATTTAGTCTTGCGCAATCATGCAAAACCTAGTTAAGTGTTGCGCTAACATTCGTATAAAATCAGCGCATGCTTTGGAATATGCTTCGCCACTCGTGAAAATGTCACTTTTTATGTTCACTCAGAGAAATTATTAATCAATCATACACCTAAACAAACCTTTTTTTTTTCTTTTTATTTAATGCTTAAAAGGCCAGAAATTAGCTGTGTTATTCATAAAATTTGTCAAAATTGGCGGTATTACCTCGCGTGCCTGACGTTTTTATGACGTCATTTCTTGCTTAAAACCCAGCACAATTGACGCTCAGATCATCATTTTTACATATAAAGTAGGGTCGGGTTCAAGTTCCAGAGTGAAAATTTTGAAAATGGTAATATTCACTGTTTTAAGCAGTGAAATTACCATTTTTAATTCACTGTGTATAACCGAAAAATATTATATGAAATATATACGAGGGCTGATTGGAAAATTCGCGGAATTCTCCTCTCAATAATTTATTTCTTCATCAAATCACATGGAAACTCGTATACAAGTATAACAACTTATTTTCTCTTTCATTATCAGGTAGGTGAATAGATATTAAATACTTAAGAAGAATTTGGTGCTTGAAGCACGATGTTATTTCACATATTCTTAATTCATTAATCAGGCTAGTGCTTAATCTTAAGCAAAGGACAAACTTCACTAAGTGGTGAACATGGCCCAATCTTAGAACTAAATGAAATTTGGACAAATAAGCAGCAATACTAGACTGGTTTTAAAAATGGTGATTTTATTCACATAAAACATTCTTCTTTCACCATGGCAACAATGATTGTAGTAATGTTTTGCTTGCGTCCGTCCGATGTTTTCCGAGCTGTAAATGTGTTGTGGGTGGTCAGTTTTTAACATAAATTGGTAAAAATGTTCACTATGGTATGAAAGTATGTCAAGCAAAAATGGACTGATGAAGGTCACAATTGTCAAAATATGTAAAAATCTGATTTTCTGGGTGGTAGTTTAGTCATGAGTTATCCGATTTTAACGGGTTTCATATATGACGATGTGTTAGGTACATGAACCTGGGGCAAAAAATTTGTCAACAAAAATCTTCTGGGTTGTAGCTTAGTTATGGGTTTTCCGATTTTACCATTAATAAGTATACATATTCAATATGATTTCAGGTAAATGAACTGGTAGATACTTCAAGATTAAGATCATTTTTCAAAGTTATTGTTTTCAAAAATATGTAAAATGTATCTTCTATGCATAATAACTTTGCAGTTTGTGGTTGGATTTTAAGATAATTATATATTGAGCAATGGGCTCTCCTTTTCTACAATATTTACAAATTCTTGTCAATCTAAATTAGTCTCTTTAGATGATTGTTTTAATAACCTGTACAAATAAATACATATGTGACCATAATTTTGATTTCATTCACATCTCTAACGTTAACTTTCATTCCGGTTGTCATCCTCAATGTCATTGTCGCAATTCGAAATGTGTCCAGTGTGGGTTTAGAATGTTTACGAAGTCAGTGGTCATGCCTTTCATATACCTCGATGATATCTAAAACAATCAAAGCGCTCAATGTGATGAGAGACGTCGGCGGGATTAACATGAAATAGCTATAATACTAAACCCAGCGTTTCAGTAGTGATTGAAGCAATAGAGGCAAAGGTCATACACACGCTTTCCTGCAACTGTTGTTGCTATAAGTGACTCAGTTGAACTCGCTGTCTGTTTGTTTCATAATAATCCAGTTTAAGGAACCTGATTTCATTCATAACAGGCCATGCCCTTTCATCAGTACTAGCGAACCCGATCTATACATTCTATCTGTTGCTGAATATGTGTAGAAATTGACAAGGTATTTGATTATTTAAGATATTTGTATGTGTGCCTTTCTTTTTCAAAGTTAAGAAATACTCTCGGAGGAACCTGGCTCGTCCTCATGCAAAATACGTGTAAACTACTTTAGGTAAATTACATAAATTCAAGTTTCTAATGCGAAACACTACTTTTTCTTTTACAGGAGTAGATCTTCATGTATGTAAAATGGGTTGCTATTTTGATTAATAAAAGTCACGGATATTTTGTTCACGCTTAAATCATATAGCGACATCCAGCTCTTACATGTGCAGGAATACCCCAATCACACAAAAGCTTCCGAATAGAACCACAGGCCAACCATAAAATCACTTGACCTCGCTGGATTCGAACCAACGGCTTTGAGATCCTGGGTGGTATTAAGTCATCAACTTCACCTGCTCGGCCACATGGGCCCCTGACACTGGTGAATCGCACTTATCTGATGCTCAGCATGTAAAAGAATTCAACGGTTGGCCCATCGTCGGATACACACAGCTCACTTCATTTGTTTGGTATGTATGGAGAGTAACGGAATAAATTAGTTGTAAACTGGTTTCCACTATTTTCACATTATGCAAACTTGTGTTGAATAATGCATGTACCAAATGAAAGAAAGCATAGTGTACGAAGATAGTTTGCTTTGTAATTAAAATGATCAGACAAGTGCTGGATGCCATGCTTATAATTCTGGACGTGTAAAACAAACAACATGGCTGATCAAGATTCTCTATGTTTCGTGGAACTGGGGAGGAGACAATCGAAACGTCGGCTCCTCTGTCTTATATTGTAAGTCTGGCGAGTCATGAATGGCGTACATCCGGGGATATCAATCGTTCTTCAAACAATTAAAAATTTACAATATATACTTGATTTAAGACGAGGACTCTCTCTTTCTCTCTCTCTGCAGTTATATTAATGTTTGGTAATATGCTATGTTAATTAATCGTTTGAACTGCCTTCTACACTTTTTCCAACGTCTGTTTCCTTCTTTATATATATCTGTATATGTTAAGAATGAAAAGAAAACAGTTAAGGGGTTCACGTAAAACTCTACGGTGTCCTGTTGCTCCCGATACAGACCTCTAGAGTTCAGTGTTTTGCTAAGTGGACACGTTATCTGATACATTTACTAAATTCCCAAGCAGGTTTTATAGCTGAAACGATGCGAAATATAGTGATAGAACTGTGTAGTGGTATCAAACAAACAAGTGTGTTCGAATAACATTCACCCCTCGTATATTCTAAATAAAAAGGTTGTCATTAGTATCACTTTCAATTGATATCATATTCTTACAATGATATTAATGTATGTTTTGATTCTGTTTAGAAATTATGCCCAGTAAAATTGCTTAATATACTATGTCTATCTACTTTAGTATTTCATTTTAATGACATTATACATACATTTACAATGTCAACATTGTAACTAAATTTATTCAGGTGTATATGTATGGGTTATGACCTAGAATCCAAGACGATTACCAGTAAACCATGCACATATCCAATTTTAATTTTGAAATTAAACCAAACTTAAGACTATAGAAGAAAATAAATATACCAGAATTATTTTTAAAGTTTAATTTAACTTTACATTTAGTGATATTCAATTAATCCTAAAATTACCAAAATTTGCGTTTTGCAAATATGGGGTGTATGAACAAGTATATACATTTCCTAAGCATATATTTCACTCCGCACTTCGGTAAATGCAGTGTGATTTCTGGCTTAATAACTTGTATATTCTCTTTCATCGCAGAAACACAAAAATGTATGCTGCCCAAGAACATATAAGAGTAATTCGATATGGCTTATCGGGACTGATCTGCAGTTTGTGGGGATAATAAGTAGATCATTCTGTGAGAAGCAAGCGTTAATCAAAACAGGAAGCAATCACTGTTATTATTGTAAAATAGAAAATGTAGTTTGTTAAAAAAACACTTTATGGATCAATGACTTGCATTAACTGATGAAAAAAGAAGGATTCAAAATATGAAAGTCTTCTATCGTTATCATAAAGAAACTGGACACATATAATGTGTATCTGTTGACTTCACCTTAAACTCGTTGGCAACGGGTTAGTGACGGACCTTGCAAGGTAACCTAATTCATTAAAGCTCAGAAAAAATTGAATATTTATTAAAGATACAAACCGTCAATTGAAAAAATAATAAACAAGTTAAAAATAAGTATTAAGCAAAAAAAACATTTGGAAGATGTTTTGAGATCTTAGAAAGTGTAAAAACACACAAACACTATACCTATGGCCGTAGTGGACATGTCTAATGTTCAGTATGTATTGTGCTTGAAATTGTATCTAATCTGAACAATTCATAGCTTATGTTGTAAAGCCTTGTAATTTCATAGCTTATGTTGTAAAGCCTTGTAAAGATATATTTAATTTTACACATATCATCAACACAAAAAGAATGCCATACTCCTACGCCAAGCAACGTTATTAAGGGAAGTAATAACTATTGGGAGGATTGTTAATTAATACCGGGAAAAAACTTATCTGTGCTGAATTGTTTCTTCATAAGTTTCTGTCGTTGTTGTTGCTGCTGCTGATAATGATGATGATAATGATGATGATGTTGTTGTTTTTTATACTGACATTAATACCGTCTTAGTAACTTACTGTCATGCATCTTGCAGACCATATTTCAATAATTATAAAATTCCTGTTGTAAAATGTATCTTCATCGATCTATATATTAATAGTAGTTAAATTATGGCATCTCAGATCATCATCACATAATGTGTCTACTATGATAGAAATATGTTCTGTACTTTTTTATTCTATATTTCTGAATAATTTGATAAGTTTTTTGTTGTTTTTGGACCTTTTCTGTATGGTTTTGCTTTATTTAAGTAGTGTTTCAAAAACATGTGCGGCGTCTTTGATGTAAACTCAAATAGTCAACTCAAGTCAAAGTGCTGGTAATTTTGGTGATATTTAAGTGTTACCACACTGCGGTATCATGCCGTAGACATGTAGCATGATGTCACATCAATGAATGTGATTACTCTTTTCATCAATCAGAAGAAGAAAAAATGAATTCGTGTGTTTTTGTTTTGTGTTAGTCTTATGCTTTTGCATAAATTTAAAATTAGAATTATTGTGTATAATTACCAGCATATCTGTGTCATAGCGACACCCTTTATATTGCTGATGAGGAAGTCATAATTTGAATTGATAAGATTTAAATATACACTTCGTCATTATGAGGCATGCATCGCTACGTTTGGAGACAGGATCAGGCTAGACCTGACCATCGTTTCGACAGTATTTCAGTCATATAGCGACATCCAGCTAATTACAGGTGGAGGAAGACCCCAAATGTACGGAGATATCCGGGTAGAACCACCGACCTACCGCAAGCCAGCTGGAAGGCTTCCTCACATGAAAATCCGAATGACCTTGCCGGGATTCGACCCACGCGGTAAAGGGCTGAGTGAGTGCTTAAGTCAGCGACTTTACCCTCTCGGCCACGGAGGCCCACAAAAGTAAAAAAAAAAAAAAATGAAATAACACAAAAACAACAAAATGTAAAATGTTATTGATGCTAATTTTCTTGTCTATAACAATAAATAATGTAAAGGTTTGATTGGAAGTAAAATCTAGTTTTGATATTTATGGAAAAAATCATGCATAAAATATTGCAAATCGATTCTTTAATTTCAGTGCAAAACATTTATGTTCATGTCTATCAGAAACCATAAACAAAGGATTGAATATGAAATGAGCAACTTGTGAGGAGCATGATCCGGTTGAGTAGTTTTGATTCGATATCTATTACAACAACAAATTGTAATATACTTCAAACAGGCTTCAAGTAAGATCATGGACTGTGAGGTTTCAAACTGTTTTACGTGATGTGTGTATTCTAACTGATAACTACGATTAGGAAAGTACTATACTTACCTACCTGTTTTTGATCAGATCAGTTTTTTCAAGGGATGCATTTCCTGACATCAACATTTGTAATAACAATCATTTTGATAATGTTTGGTCGTTTGGAATAGTGTTGGATATATATGACGAAACATTGGAATTATCAATTCAAAACAGGAAAACTAGTTACATTAAATCTTTGAATAGTTACATGTTTTCAGTCAAATCATTAATGAATGTGAATGTGATAATACGTGTCTAATATAATACTTATCGAGGGGTGAGAGCAAAACTAGGCTAAGTGCTTATATGTCTATAGTTTCGCTCTCATCCCTCGTAATAAAATGAGTAAAATATATATCATTTTGTCATTACAGGTAAAAAGAGCAAAATATCATCCCATTGGTCCATTTCCGTAGTCGACAAAACAGCATAAAGATGAGGGTCGGTGTCAAACATTTTTTCATTATTGTATCTTGTATCACAGTCCTCCTTCTTTTCGTATATGCTCATAATTTACACTTGGAAACATCTCAAAAGATTAAAGATTTGAATCAGTTTATCCATATTCAGTTGGCAAAGGCAGGACTTCTTCAGTTTCCTCGATTTATCGAAATACAAACTAATAAAACAAATGAGAACAATTTAACAAAGCAACCCTTAAACAAGTTTGGAAAGATGTTCAGAGTTACGAATGAGTTCATTAATATATTTAATGAGACTGGAGAAAATATAAAATCTGACTGTGTTAAATTGCGCGTAACAAATCCCGGAATTGGTAATAGTAAAATATGTATATACAACACTACGGATGATGTGTATGTGTCCGGATCTTTGCGGACAAGAGGACAATGGGAAGGAGGAACACTCGCTGCTTTTGGCAAGATACTGATCTCCAGTCCAGATATGCTTGTACTGGACGTAGGAAGCCAAGTAGGGACGTACACTTTGTATGCAAACAAGATCGGAGCTAAAGTAATAGCTGTGGATGCTTTCAAAAAGAACTTGCAACTCCTAAGCAAATCACTCCATCTAATTCAGCAAGAAGACAACGTAATCCTGCTGTGGAATGCTATGGTTAACCACCATGGAAAGCTCGTTTTAGAATTTCACAAGAAAAATATCGGTGGCACACATGTTCGTAATGAAACAGCTGATACAAAACGTTCGAAAGAAGCCAACTATACGGTGCAAGGTATAAAGTTTGATGATCTAGTTGATGCGTTTGAGCTTGAAAATAGGAAAGTATTCCTGAAGATTGACATTGAGGGATCTGAATTGGATGCTTTTCATGGGGGGCATGATTTTTTTCGTCGCGTTAAAGTATGTTACGTATTTATGGAATTTATTACATATACTAAAAACGGAAAAGGACAGTTAGTTCTCGACTTTCTGACATCATATGGGCTCTATCCATACAGTGACCCATATTTAAGAAAAAGTCTCGAAGGTGTCCCTCCTAACAAATTCAAATTTGATGTCTTTTTCGCCAGGAAAGATGATATTTGTTCAAAATAACAATGTCACATTTACAGATAGCGACATTTTGTTGTTGGTGTTTGTTTTTGTTGTCTTAGGGAAGCTGTATACATGTAATAGGAAATCAATGAAAGCACCATTACTACTTAGATATTCCAGAGTTGTACATGGACTTTGCGCCAATGAAGTTTTTGAAATAATCTTGCATTATTTTCCTTGGTGATCAATAATCAATGTACAGTACACTTGGCAAACGGCGCCATTTTTCTCACAGTACGAATGTACAAATATAATGTGTATAAGAAGAACTTTTTATTTCATTTGAATATCGGATTTCTCAAAGGCTTTGCTGTAAAATGTCAGTCGTTTTCTGTATATAAAACTTCATTATAGAACACTTTTTTTTAAATTTAATTTACGAGTAGTGTCATTTCTGTCCATAGATATTGTATTTCACTGATTCTTTGGCACGGGTATGCTATTTGTTTTCCTTGCATTAATGTTTGAGACAGACCATCCATTTTTGCATTGTCAAAAACCTGAATGTTAACGCCATGGTCGCCTTTATTGTTATAATTTTCATCGATACACGGTGCTGTAAACGGTTTGGTGTTTGTGTAAGTAATGTTTCTTGGTTCTTACAACTATCATCAGTTGTTATATATATAATATATATATATATATATATATATATATATATATATATATATATATATATTATTTTCTTAGATGGTTCCTCCGTTTCCTATACTAACTGTTTCACATATACTTCCGAAAAAAAAAATGAAAGTGCAAAATGACTGATTTTCTTTACTGGACCGGAAGTTAGTCTAATAAAAATATGATTAAAATATATTAGATTAACATGCGCGCGCGTGTGTGTTAAGAAATTGTATGCCTTTTTTACTTCGTGTAAAAACGTCACTAATCTCAAGAATGTATTTCTGCCTTTATACGCTCGTAAACACACACACACACACACACACACACACACACACATATATATATATATATGTGTGTGTGTGTGTGTGTGTGTGTGTGTGTGTGTGTGTTTCAGTAGGTCATATTTTCATTTTCTTTAAAATAATTTTTAACATTGTTTTATATGTGTCCATGTTTACAAAACAAAGCAAATATCAAACCCATATTAACGCACATTTTGTCACAGATTTTTACCGTTTAGCTACCGCTGCATACCATGTACCTGTTCATAAATATTTCTTAAACCATGTCTTGGCTATTTTCATAGCTGCAATTACACGCAGTACTTATAAAAAATACTTATCGTATCATTAAAGCCCCATGCGTTTAGCTGGAAAATATATTTTTTATTCTAATTACAAAGCCTAAATGATTTTGATAAACCGCTTAATGTTTAATTAAGCCACAAATGAAATATTGCCTGAAGTCTAGTTGTTCAACAGGCAAATAGTGAAAAGAGGGCAAGCTTGTTCGATACACACTTTCAGTAAAAACCACGGATTCCGTGTACAGGTGTTTCAGAAGTTCGTGGACTTTTCTATAGACTGAGTAAATATTGATACATGTAGTAGAGGAGATGGAGAAATCCATGAACTTCTGAAAATCCCTTGTATGTTAATTTATCGTCATGTTCTGACAAAATAGAACAAGACAGCCACAATTTGCATTTTTTTTCTAATAGAATCTTTCCTGTAAATTAGGCATTTCTCAAGGTATTTCAGTGATATGTGTATGAGAGAGAGAGAGAGAGAGAGAGAGAGAGATGGAGAGAGGGAAAGTAATTTAACAGTTTGTTTTCTCTTCTTTCACGTGTTATTTGTATATTATATATTGTATGATGATGTACCATATTGTACAAGTCATTGATAATAAAACTTGTAAACTTGATAAAATTAAAACTGAGTTATAAATGTTATAAGTGCATTCGGATTTAGGTCTAACATCTATAAGATACTGGGGCTTTAAATTGTCATAAAACATATATGTTTGATTTACTAATGCAGATTGTTTGACTTGGAAATGTTAAAACTAAACCATACTAAGGACGACATGAACACTGAATATTTCTACTGATATGATTCGTTAACCCGGCAAATTCAATACATCGGCGAAAATGAAATTTACAAACACTGCCGTTGTATCGAGGGTTGACTGTTCTACGGATGAAAGATACTTGTAACATCTATTTTCTATTACTCATTGATTGTAGTATAATTAAAGTATTCGCATGTATAGACTTTTATATAAAATAATTTCGTCTAAGAATTTATCTATCTGTATCTAAATTTCGCCAGATTGTCTAATTCTTTCAATTTGCTGTAATAAACTTATTAAACATTGTTGTCCGTGTTGTTTCCTCTCATCAAGTTAGAAAGGAGTAACATATTTTACACATGTTTCGTGTGTGTGTGTGTGTGTGTGTGTGTGTGCGCGCGCACGAGTGTATGTGAACTACTAGGCATTTCTGTTTATAATAAATATCGAACAATTTATTATTACATATTTAGCATTTGCTTTATACCTTTTCATCAAATGGCTTCCAACTAACCATAGTTCGTACCGTCCCCGGTGGCCGAGTGGTTAGAGCGTCCGCCTCGGATGCGGGAAGTTGTGGGTTCGATCCCCGGCCGAGACATACCAAAGTCGTAAAAAATGGTCTGGTTATGGCTCCCTTGCTTGACGCTTAGCATAAAAGGGTAGTTGCAGGACTGGTTGGCCCGGTGTGAGGATAATGTGACTGGGTGTGGTATCATGCAACATGTCTACAGCATGATACTGCAGTGTGGCAGCACTATATCTGTCTCAAGTAGACATCGTCTCCAAATTACTAAAATACTATCGTTGGGACGTTAAACCCAACAAACAAACAAACATTACCATAGTTCGTGGTTTTATTGTTATATCGATTTAGTTTCGCCTACAACTATTAAGTCGTCAAGCGTAAATATGTTTTATTCATAATTGCCACATGTTCGTTGAATGGTTATCATATTTAGCATGGGTCTGCCATCGTATATTTAGTGATAACTTGATAGATCGTTTAAGCTTATACCATCAGTGATTTTCTGCTTAAATTAATAAGGAAGCATATTTTTTTTTGGTAAATAACTATAACTGGCATTCTTTAGTATACTTCAAGTTACTATCGAAGTTCATCGTCATGTTTGTAAACAAGTTCGTAATTTCTTACACTCAAGTTTCATACACCCGACTCTATCCGGGGCTGCTTAAATTAATGTTTAACATTATTCCTTCAGTAATTTTCTATCGAAGGATATCGGAAACGGGACACAGAAACATATTATGGTCGGGAGCCAAGAGATAGAGATATATTTGGTATCCCAGTGTTGATGTGCAAAGTTGATCGATAGTTTGAGTTCAGTTTGTTTTGGTTTTAGGTAACTCCAATAAATATATTGGATAAGATTATTTTAATCTTTGCATAATTACTGAAAATGAAACAACAAACAATAATGTGAAATAAAATAAGGTATCGACTGGTTTGACTTTCAGTTATCTGCCTTTGAAAATGACCATCTTTTTGTCCCCAAAAAAATTGTTTCATAATCATGCAAAATGTTAAAAAGATTCTCTCCACAAGTCTTAATTTACCACCTGTGTCTATAGAGTAAACACTGTTATTGTGAAATACGCCCTTAAATCTCAATTTGCTTTAAGCATTTACCTCAACGATCTAAACAAAAAATAAACACAAATGCTCTATCTTATTTATAGATTGTTTACATTAAAAATGAAATTTTGTTGTACTAGAATTTCGAAATGCATGCGTAAAAATAAACTTTTCTGGAAAAAACACGATATCGTACATAAGACACGATATTTTTATATATATAAATGGAGACTCTAACGAAATATTTTAGCTGAAATAATAAAGAATCATAGTGTATTGCCTTAAATTCCAAATGAAAATTTGTCGATCTCTGACAAGTTTCATAACAAAGGTAGAATTTTTGTTTGTTTGCTGGGTTTACAGTAAGTATATCTTTCCAATTTATATAAACGTAGTCTATCGCATTACTGACTATCACCTTAATAATATCTTGTAAGGAGACCCAATCAAATCATGTTTTGTTTTATCATGCCTTTATAGACACAAGTCTTGGTTACAAAAAATGGACAGTGTGTATATATACTGTCATAATAACATCGGTCACAATTAAAGAAATTGTGATTACAAGTTAATCATGGGATGGGAGAAGATGGGATATTGTGTCATCTTATCATATGTGTAAACATAGAAATATACAGACACCTCCATTAGATGAAATGAAATGTATATTTATGAATTACAATAAAAAGGGGGTAAAAATATGTCTTGTATGAGGTTTTTATCACTTTATCACTAGATCCCTGATACAGATATATTAACATTGATATCATCAGATTATAGAATTTGTGATTAATTTATCAAACGTATGTTATTCTTTTTTTCTTTCAGTCCTTTGGATGATGAATTAAGACGATAAACTTTGAGATTTTCATTAAAAAATGGTAGAATTAAAGGATGCTAAAAAGAAATGTTTGAAATTTTAGGAAATTCCATCCATTTATAATGTCTGCAGAGCGCATACAAACTTTTTGACCTGACGTCTATTCTGATGTCATATGAATATGAATTCATTGCATTTAAAAATTCAGCATCTTAAATACATGTTATAAAATCTTCATTCTGGACCATTCAGATCACATTGAATTTATTGCGCGAGAAAGGTAAACATATAAAAACGTCATGACGTTAAATGACGTCGGGCCTGTGAAATTCTAAAGAAACCTATGAAATTACAACATGAGCAAATTTCTTCTCTCTCTCTAATCTGCGGGCTCTGAAATATTTAAATTAATTTTGAGGTAATATTTTCGAAACTTGGTTTAACCAAAGAATTTTGGTCTTTTCAATATTTGAAAAGGAAAGTAAGGATGCACGACTAAAGCGTAACTTACACCCATTGAAAATTACAAGAAAATCAATTCACAAATAAATTCTGCAGAGCGCGTACAAACGTTTTAGGTGACGTCACATCTGGCGTCATATGACGTCATTTGAATTTAAAAATCATTGCATTCGAAAAGACATGGTCTGAAATTTTTACCATACAATTTTCATTGTTATGGGCCATTGGCAATTACATTTTCAATAAGTGTCTAAAATTAATTTAAAGTGAAAATAGGATGTTTTCCGAAAATGCTTTAACTTACAGTCTAGAAATACCACGTGACCGTGACGTCACTAAAGGCATCAATATTAAGACAAAATTGTCAACATTTGGCTCTGATT
>CM037793.1:41009335-41030720 GCA_021229015.1 Solen grandis
ATAAACTATTATTACATTCTTCTTTCAACCTAATTTAAGAATTAATTAAATATATTGCCAAAGTCCAAGCAACGTGAAAATTAAACTGCTTCGAAAAAAAGGTATATAATTTTAAAATCGGGTTTGTTTTCTATTTTCAATGACGTCAAATGACGACAAATTTAACGGTAGTTCTAAAAGTTTGTCGCGGTTTAGAGCCACCAAATTCTGTTTCAGACTGTCATGGTATTTTCGCAGATAATGTTGGGATGTAGATGTCACCTTTGCAATCAAAATTTAAATTTTCGAAAATATTAATATTTCAGGCAAAACCGGTTTCGAACTTAGGTCCCAAAAATATAGTTTAATGTACAAAGCCACCTAATGCATTTGAAAATTGGAGAGCATATGGGCCAAGAGCTCTACTTTAATTCCTAAATGATTATCTCTTAAGTCACGTGGTTATGACGTCATACATAAGACAAAAAAAAAACAACTCTTTTTGAAAGATTTTTTTTCGCTGTGGCATCATGACTTTTGACTCAATTTATTGAAAATTAACTGCAGCTTTTTAAAAGTTTAAATTATAAATACATTTATTTTTTAATTTCATGACGTCAAATAACGTCAGATTTTGACGTTAGTTCCAAAATTTTGGGTTCGAGCTCTGAAGCCTTCAATTCTGATCAGGACTGTCATGATATTTTCACAGACCTTGGCATTCAAATTTCCAAACTCGAATATAAAAGATTTCATGACAAACCAAATGTCCGAAAATATATATTTAATGTAACAAGCTACCTGATATGTTAGAAGCATGAAAATCGGAATGCATATCGACCAGGGGGTTTCAATTTCTATTTCCTCAAGAATACCAGAAAACCTATTAGGGTTTAAATTATTGCAATTGCCTCTCAGGGCTTTCCGTAACCCTGAAAAAAATGACAAACACATTTTATCTACCTATCGATTTTTTATGTTTTTTAAAGGGGTTTTCTTAGCGGTTTCTTTTCTAAATTGTAAAATAATCATATATTTAAACAAATGATTTGAATGTTTCAAGACGCTTTATTTTTCGTTTTAAATTCATAGAAAAAAAAAAAATTTTCATGATTTTCCTAACCCGCCTTTGTTTCCATTCATTTTTTTGGCAAATGTAAAACTCATGAATTTAAAAGTTGTAAGTCATGGATTTCAAAGTATTTTTCCTCCAAAGGTCCGCGCTCCTCCGCCCCGACAGTTATTACGGCTTTGGGGGTTTCACCGATTTTTACTCAACGTATGCGGCAACCTCTTCCTTTAAACTTCTCCATCCGTCGAGGAATCAGGACTGCGCCAATCTGACGAAAAAGGCGTCTGTTTGTTTTTTGATGGCCCCCATATTCATGACCCGCCCCCTCCAAATCTACATGACCATCCTCTGTCTTCTTTAGATACCGAGCTAGATCGAGGAGCGAAGCAGGAGATACTCCATATCCGCCGAATATGCTCATTTTATTTCAAGCACGACACTCACTGGGAAAAACAATTCCCGGGGGCAGGTTTGGATAAATAGTTGGGGGAGCTAATCCTTCCTTCATTTCTATGTCTTTATATCCTTCACACCCTTATTTTCAACCAGTAATGCAACCACTCCGGAAGCATTGTTCGGTCGATGATTAACGTCTGAAAGTAAGTTAATAAATATCCCCTTTATTAACTTCTATGGGCGAATTGAAAGTCCTTTCAGCAGAATTGAGAGTTCGGGGTTTGCTACCCCGTTTACATAAATATCATTAAAGTAAAGCCTACGGATATCTCATTTTTCCCGATGATTTATCACGTTCGACTGGCGTGACATGGCGAGGATTCCTCTCTTTTCTTCATTAGTAACCCAATTTAATATGATTCACCATCCGAGTTTGAACCGAATGACCATTAAAATTTCCCTGTCCCCAAAGGCCCGTGCTCCTCTGCAATGCAGTTTTTACGGGCTTGGAGATTCTCACGATTTTTGCTTCAACGTAGGCGGCAATTTTTCTTCCCTAAACGTCTACATCCGTCGAGGAATCCGGACTGCGCTTCAACTTGGGAGCATCTATAAGACAGGATTGGTATATCCACGAAGGTGGCGCTTGGAGCACGTTCGTGCTCGATAAAATCGAAAAGCTTCATCAAGCCGGCATGGAGTGCTTTAACGACTCGATCTGTACCTATTGTGGGCTCTGCTCGGGTCAGGCCGCAGACCAATTCTAGAATCGACGGGAGCTTTGATGTGCGGAAGCAGTTCTTAGGAGGACGCGATTAACCCCCCTGGGGACAAACCAGAATTTGCTACAATACGGGAGCAAGCTAAACATGGACTTCAGAACAGGGTTAAAACATAACCCAGAGCAAATGGCTCTGAACATCAATCGCGGCACCGGGATAAAAACAATGAAAACCCAGAAAGCTACGATCGACCCCACGTCGGCATGGTGGATGTAAACCATCGGATACGGGACGTGCCTCAGACGGGTAGCTTCCAAGACGGTAAAATTGCAGGGCCACTAATTTCACCCGACCAAAAGCCAGCCGAGTTGGACGAACCGGCGGCATGTAGGGGCCTGTGCAGCTATGAAGAGGAAAAGAAAGCTCCAGTCTTTGCTGGGGTTGCTGAAAGGGTTCCCTAGCCATCTGCTCACGTTTAATGGGCCAATCGCGGGTCGCAACCGGGAGCAAAACCTCCGACGACAAGTGTGTTCGGCAAGCCAGCCGACTGCATTGCTAGCGGGTTGACAACAGTCAGGAGAAAATTTGCTGCCTATAATGATGGGGATGACAGCCGCGGCCTTTCCAGCCAGTTTCGCTTGTAAACTTTCGAGGGCTTTAAACTGTTTTTTTTACCCATTCCCCAACTCCCTTGGATTGGGGCTTTGGGGGTGGTTTTTCCAACCCCTCCTCCATTAATGCTTCAACGATGAAGCCAATTGTCATTCCGATTGCTGTAATAATTGAACCACTGATCTTTGCTCCCAAAAGAGAGTCTAAATCCGCCACCAGTGGGGTTTTAAAGATTCTTTTGAAAGGTTTCCCGAATTCGGTTGATCTGTAACCTCAGGGTCCCCGATTAGTTGAAGCCGCCATGAGCCGCCAACCGTTCCACTTCGAGATCTTGGAGCCCCTGTCTGATCTCCTGCTTTATGCCATCGTCATCTGTATTCCCGAGTTTCGTTTGCTTCTAGAGCAATATTATATCAAGCTCGGAGAGCTTTGCCGGTTGTTCAAAGATTACTGCGCTGGGCTGCATTGCTTTTATTTAGGCCTTTAATCTCACGTATCGATACATCAGGTCAGACCCTTTTTAAGTCCCTCGTGTCCATAGCGATCATGGATTGTCTTTAGCAGGGGTTTCCTCCGCTTGAGACGTAATGGTGTCTATATTTGAAAGGCCAGACGCTTCCGCAAGTGACGTTTAAGCTTCCGCAAGTTCTCTATTTCCCCTTGTATTAAACTAGCTACAGTGTTGGGGGCAGCTCCGATCCAGTGTGAGAAACCGAGCTGATCTCTGATTTAAAGCCCCACCGCCACTCCGGTTGGCATAAGTGTTTAATGCCATGGGGTTTTTCCCGTTCGCCTATCAATAAGATCGACACCAGGTTGGCCTTTTTCAGGCGAAGCTGCCCCTTTATGGGCCATTTCAAACTTATTGTCGTCCCTTCCTGAGGCGGGGTCGCCCAAAGCTTATAGTTATCATCGACGCGGGGTTTAACAGTATATAAAGAGGATTTGGTGACGTCATCAAATTGGGTGGTCCGTACCACCCAAAATCCACAAGCGGTATTTCCTCATCTTTTTTAGACTCTATTTATCAAGTGATACAGCATATATTATGCACAAGCTTCAATATGTCGGCAGAATGCCCATCTGCACCGGCGCCGGGAGCCCCAAGGGGTCAAGGGCATCCGTCGGACGGTTGTTATTACCAACAAAACCCATCAACTATCAAACCAAATCAGCCGCTCTTAGTGAGGTTTCCAAACCTTTGGGGCCAACGATGTCATTATGCTTGAAAGCCGTCTGGCATTTCAATTTGTGCTGAACTCGAATGACGCTAACCGAACCGTGGTCCACAACCTGGGTCGGGCGGTTTCGGTAGTCAAGAAAACCACGATTAAGATTTCAGGAAACGAGTTATAACATAGACGACAGCGACATCAACGCTTGCAATTTCGACCTGGAAAATGAAGAAAAACGAAAATAATGCCAAACACCAGGGAATTGATACTCGGGGGAAAGCAATGTCACACGTATAAGGCTTTATGCCGGAAATTGGACGAGGGGGTTGCTATGGACGCTGCGATTGCCAAGGCCTAGGGAGCCGATTTAAAATCCCCACGACTTTGAGCTATGGAGAGCCACAATGCCGTTCTTCAATCCGCTTTCGGTGATAGGCTAGAATATGAACTCACCTTTAGTGACTAAAAAACCGGGTTTTCAAGGCGACGGAGGCGTAACACAGTTTCACTGTGAAAGATATCGCTCTTGAGTTCGAGAGGTGACTACCACAGCGGCTACAATTATCCGTAACCAGTACGAAGAAGGGTGAGCATCTTGTGCTAGGGACAGAAAAAACGTAAAAATAAGTCTGACGCACTATGGAACATAAACCTTAACGTGCTTGCCAAGTTGATGAAGGGAATCTTGCTGCTCTTCGAAGAACCCACGACAGCCGTTTTTAGACAACGCGAGGCCTTCTATCAAGGTGGAGTCACCATTGAAGGCGTTCCTAACCAGCTCTTCGCCCAAGGTATGCGTCCCCACCAGATGTGGGGCGAGGTCTGTAAACTTATGGCAGGAGGAACTAAACGTCACCGGAGGTTGCCATAGTTGCTAAGGATTTAAGGATCCACGCGTGTGATCTCGCAAAGTACCTCACCCAAGAGTACGCCCTATGGCTGGACCTTAGGACAAACGACGACGACGGCCTGCATGGTACCGGGAAGAGAGTGGAAACGCCAGCGAAGGTATTACTATTCATTTATCGAAGGAGGTGGAATCAGATGGGGCATTAAACGTTTACGTCTTTGTTGTGATGAACGCGAGTTCAACATAGAAAACTGGCAGGATTGTCTCAACTGTTTACTAGTAGTGAGGCCTACTCAGCATAATATGTGAATGACGGGTTGTGGAAAAACAAAATTCACTTTGGACCTCCTAGAGGGCCCGTACCGGCGCACTTTTGATAACACTGTGTTACTCTGCCACCATTAGTATAACGAGACGTATTAAAGTCGACGGTGGATTTGGAAGGACAATGAAGTTTATGTTTTTGATCCGGGTGAAAAACTTCATGATTATTTACGAGTCCCTTATCAAATATTTCAGGGTCAGCCGACTTGTGTACATTATTGACGATATGGCCGCCAGCAATCAGCTTACCAAGGAAAAAGACATGCTCTCCGAATTGGCTTTTACCGCCGACATGCCAAGTATGGGTACTTTCTCAGCGGTATAATGCTGTACTTTAAGACCTACGAGAGCAAACCGTTGGGTAGTTATTTTTTCACTGTAAAGAAAGGATAGCTTTGATGAGTGCTTACGTGAAAACGACATCATACCTCGAGCGGCTTGCCAAAACTAAGCATGCTAAGCTTTTGTTACATACTTCACAGCCAAGTAGTTACCACACCATAGTTGATGGCACGTAGTGCAAGTCGGCCGATGAAGAGCCATAACGTGCTACAAATTGTGTAAGCGCTTCGGCTCTACTGTTTTGTTGTCTTCTTTATTATGTTGCATTTTGTTTCACATTTTGTGTAAGTTTACTATAAGAATCGGGGGGTACGTAACGATAGCCATGGATCGCGACGATTTACTCGATGAGCTTCTTGCCGAAGAATTACAGGTCCTCTTTTTGTGCCTGAACAGATCCAGGATCTCTTCCTGATAGTCCGCCTAGTTCCCAGCTTTCTGGTTAGTGGATCAAACACTTTCGGATAGCCTGAGTTTTCTTCTTTTGCTTCCATGGGTGGTCTCACCGGTGTAAGAGGCTAGGAGCTATTGGCTCAGACAAGCCGTCCGGAATGGGTTCATCAAGAATCACACCTCCCAGGCGGGCTCGGATGATGTCATCAAGCTCTCACGTAGCTCTTGCAGAGCCACACTTGAACCTGGGTATGAAGGCCACTCTCCAGTCTCTCTCTGAAACTCTTCGTCTCAGAAGCCGAGCCTTTTCTGCGTGTGTCGCCATGTGTCGTTATAATTTCTATAGATACATTTGGTGTCACTATATTTCTCTAATAGAATGTGTCACCATGTGTCGCTATATTTTATGGATATGTTTATTGTCACCATATTTCTCTAATAGGAAATTTTATTCTGTTTAATCGATTTATTTCCTTCTGTAGCTCTCTACGATTGTACACCACTTTATCCTATACCAACACTGGTAGCAAAGCTGAAGTGTGTTGATGACAACAACTCCACAAACAGTGAATTGTCTATTCAAACAACTTCGCGGCGTATGAGAGCCATATGGTTCTGCAGTATTCTCCACAACAACTTTGTTACACTGGTTAGTCTTACCTAGAACTAACCACTTACACGCGTTGTGTCCTTTCGCCATGGTGCATTAGTATACTCAATGTATATAATAACTCTAAATGTAGTGTGGTCTAAATTAGTTATGTGCCCTTCTCCCCCGAAAAGAAATCATTGTTGAGAGGCCCGCCAGCGGGCGGGACCTGTCCAGACTCTGCCCGTGGTCAAGTCTCTAAGAGATAAAGTGACTCCTGGGAGGCTCAATGGCATCCATTGAGCCTTAAAAAGATATTTTACATCAAAGTGGTCCAGAACCGCTATTGTGTATATACTCGCTAAATTGAACCTATAGAAAGAATGTATAAAAAGTGAAATAAATTATACTGAATGACTCTAGTTTCTTAGATATTAAACATAAACGCTTTAATTCATATTAATGAATCTCGCTCTATGATTAACATACTGTCCACAACCACAACATCAAAAACACAAATCTTTATTTATGTAGTCATTATTTATTATAATTGCAGCCCTAGCTGATATGGTTACTGAAGAAAGTCTTGCAGAAGGCGTGGTCTACCGCAACTGAACGACACCATCTTGCTAAGTTCGCCTACGAAAAGGAGCTGGCCCACCATTTCCCGGAACCTTCCAACATGGAGGAGTTCATCGGTTACACCAGTTCGGCGTGGAATTAAAAAATACATCCCTGTCTTGTACGACTGGCTGGGGCCACAGCACAAAACTGAAGGGTAGTGGAGAACACCACGTGACTGACTTATTTTTTTGTTTTTTTTTTTTTTTGTCATGACATTTTGTAAACATCACCATTCCATATCCTTCACGTGATTGACTTCATCCGTACCAAAGTATACCCATACGAATGGAAAAAACTAAACCCAAAGATAAGCATCTCAAATAAGCGTATAAAGGAATCTCAATACCCTCAGCGCCACGAGATTTTGTGAGAAAAAAAAAACGGTGCGCTTGTACTTTCGTATTTAAGGAAAGCAGCAACTGCACGGAGTTGTGTTCCGACTTCATTCGAAAGTGGTAAAGAGCATTATGGCTATCTTTATCCATTAAATATATCCAATGTAAAAACAGCCAAAAACCACGATAAAAACCTACAGAAAAAGGTGCACGTGAAGAGCATGATATATGGTCCTAAAAAACCTCATAGTTGACTGTAAGCTACTGGATGCATACGGTAAATGTAAGTGAAATTATGACTGTTTGAATCCGAGAGTAGTCAATATAAGGTCCTTACGATTGATTGAGGAATGGAAGTAAAACATTTCAGGAAGGATATAGTTCATTTAATGAAAAAAGAAATCCTTGTCAATACTTAGGCAAATATTGCCTAATGACGAAAAAGTTATAATAATGCTCCAGCGTTTTTGTTTGTACTGCTGCAATATTTTATAAATGTATTTTTTCCTTTTCATAACGGCAATTTGTTCTCAAGGAGTGACTTTACGTATTTACGAGTATTTAAGTGTAAGCATGTATTCCGGCCCTTTTTGTCGTATAGTTTAGAGCGTCTGCCTTGGAATCGAAAGGTCGTTGGTTCTATCCCAAGTCGCGTCAAAATCGTAAAAGTAGTACTGCTAGAGATCCCTTGCTTGACGCTCGACATATAAAGGTATTTCCAGGACTGGTTTGCCGGTGTCAGAATAATGGATTGGGTGTCTACGGCGTGATGTTGCAGTGTGGCAGCACTTCATCTTTCTCAAGCAGACAAAGTCTCGAAATGACTTTTATACTTTAGACGGACTTTAAAACCCAACAAGCAACCTAGCATATATTTATTTTCATGGGATTGTTTTCTATAAGAAAACAAAATTGATTCTTAGTCATATTACCGCATAGACGGCTATCCCGATCCGCTTTGTGTATAATCTAACACAAAACTGGTCATAATTAACTCACATCAAGTGGATTATTTTATATATTTTTTCATTATTTATAGGATGTCCATTTTAGCCTTAAATTTGGACTTGCAATTGTGTATATAAAATCTTTGCAATAATTCGACGTTGACTGTCATTATTTACTGTACAAGATTTACCTTTTATTTTATTCCTGCCACGCTTTTCTCTATGTGAGTAACGGTATTTTTCTATAACAATGGTTATCTTTATATGTTGAATAAACGCTACGTTCGAATAAATGCCATGGCCACGCAGTGGCCCTAGACCTTGTGGTCTAGACCCGTAGACCGTGGGGGTCAACTGACGGATAGAGCTGATCAAGGTGCTTGTACCTGTAAAGTTGGAGGCTGTAGGTGGGAGGACTTCCGTGTAATGATCAAGGTTAAATTTGTGACAAACAAATAGACGTCAGTCAAGCAAACAGACAGAAAGACCAAAAACATTATGCCCGATCTATCGATGCGGAGGCATAAAGTAATGTTTGCTCTTTTAGCATTTATATACAAAAATCATTTTGTATTAACATAGTCGGGTATGCATGTTCATCAGATATCGAACAATATTATCAAATAAATCAATATTTATTACGATTGAATATTGAACTATTTTTTTTAAACAAGTACTTGAAATTCTCTCTCTGTCTCTTATACTATATATTTTATTTTGTCTTGAAAAAAATCAGTTGCAAATGAAAATGGCACACATGTTTACAGATTTCCTTAATTCAACCCTTTATTCTATCTATTATCACTCATTTTTGACCAATTGGCAAGCAAAGCAGACCCAGGTCAGACCCTTCTAGGAGTTGTCAGATCAGGTTCTCATCTGTTTGCTTATATAATATTGTTGCTTAGATTCTACATAGTCTGAACGCAAAGAAAATAAATGTTGTGTTATAAACCATCTAAAGTTCAGTTAAATAATACTTATACTTATATTTTTTTGTATATGGATTTTGATTAGGTATAAGAGTAAATGTGATTTTTTTCTGACGGACGAATTCCCTTTGATTTTAAATTCCAGTATTTCGTACTTCCTTATTGTATCAGATCAAAGTTATGCATATAACTTCATAATACACGCGTTTAAAATGTCAAACATTGGAAATCTTTGAGACAAAATGACACGTTTATAGTGACGGAAGTGTTTTATTGCTCCCCTTGATGATTTTGTTTTCATGATTTTGTCACCACTGAAAATTAAAGAACGTGAAAATAATTCTCCATTTTCCAATAGTAAATTTTAGATTTCTTAATGAGAATTGATACAAAAATGTAATACATTTTTCCACCGTGATTTTTTATCCAAAATTAATTCACTTTTCCATATTACAGAAAATGAGCATTTCCCATAGGCTTACATGCAGATTATATCCCCTAAACTTGGAAAACTCTCGGTGAAACCTATTTGTTTACTTTTGAATGTCTTTCGGATGACATATTTTCATAGAAATATTACCATACCAGTGAGAAGATATGTAATATGGCTATGAAGGTGATTATATACTTACTTTTTTCCCCTCCGTAAATCTATGTTGCATGTATGATTGCATTTATGTAGTCTGTTGTTCATATGTTTGTCTGTATGTACGTATGTGTGAATAACGTAGATATGTGTATTAATGGAGTCAGTGGGAGATTTGTGTTATGTTTGTTTGCCTTGGTTTAATGTTTCAACCGAAAGTTTTTCAGTTTTTGGGTAACAACAGATATAGGGATGTCTCATTGCGATAGCACGCTGTTGACATTTTCTATTTCCTAAAAGAGTTCTTTTTATTAATGTTTTTCGTTCACAGTATATAGTTTGATTTTCGGCTTATTGTCCCATCGACAGTATTCAGGCATTTGGAGATTCTGTCTACTTGAGACAATATCGTGCTGCCACGATGTAGTATCACGCCGTAGACATGTAGCATGATATCACACCCAGCCACATTATCCTGACACCGGACAAAACAGATCTATATTCATGTATGCAGGGGTACCAGTATCGTTTGTAACGACCTTGGAATGTCGCGGCCGGATATCAAACTCACGGCCCTCTAATAGAGCGGTCATATATGTGTGAGCACTCGAAGTTTAATTAAGAAATATCAAATTATCAGGTTTTATATTTCAGAGCAAAGGTCTAGACGTTAGAATTATAAATGATTGCCAAGCTGGCTTTAGAAAGGATATTCTACACAGATAATATAATAAAAATATTTTATTTTACAACAGCTTATTTCTGGTCTCAATCAGAAAATAAAATAAAAAGATTTATACTGTGTATTTTGTTATTGTTTATTATAAGCATGATAAAAAGGAGAAGCAAAGAATGCAATAAAATAGTTTGGCGATGAAAATATGAAGTGTACATTCAGAAAGTTGTAAACTTGTAGCGTGCTGCATACATACTAATTCATTTATACTATTTATAGATTGTAATGCGCAACATCTTTAGTTTTTTCGAATTCAGTTGACGTGCCTTGTATATGATTATTTTGTCATCACCAACAACTCCACAGAAGAAACATTATATGGGCATTCATGTTAACTTATAAAATCAACCAGGTCTCTCTATATACGGTATTTAGAGGCCCTGGGGTAAAGAGACCCTGAACAAACATACAAGTTCAGTTTTTTAATATTTTCACTTATGTGTGTGTGTGTGGGGGGGGGGTATAGAATGGTCAACGTACGTGATAAAGGGGTACCGAAAGGGTTGGGGTAATTCCGAGGGATGTCTATTCTTTCTTCTTTTGGATATTCCTGGTGTGTTTGTGGGGTGTATTCGGTATTAACCAGGGTATTTGGTGGGTCCGGTGATTCAGGGATTGAATTAAAACCTTTTCGGTGACCGAGTGGTTAGAGCGTCTACCCTGTAACCGGGAGGTCGTGGGTTCGATTCCCCGGCCGCGACATACCAAAGATGATCAATATAATAATGATGAAGGTGCCTTTTGCTTGGCGTTCAGCACATAAGGAAGTTCAAGGTTTAGTTGGCCAATCATCAGTGTGACTGGATGTATTTCCATGCCACCTGTCTACGGCGTAATAATACCGCAGTGAGGCAGCACTTTATTTGTCCCGTGTGTCCCGAAATGACTGTAACACTCGGTAGGACGTTTAACTCAAGCAAACTAGCAAACAAATTAAATTTAAATCTTAAATTTACAAAAACAGCAGAAATAATATGACTTTACCTAGAAGTTGTTTTAGTACCGTCATATGCAGCACTGTACACAGACCGACATGCCGAATGTCCATGTAAACTAATTAATCAAATAAGTGTTCGTATGTATTTCATCTGTAAATTCAAATTTTGCGTGTGGAATACACGGATAACAATAAACACGTATAATCGAAGTATTGCAGCTTATGCGTTTAAATATGTCTCACGTTGATAAATGACATCTCCACTTGATGCACCACCTCGTAACCAAGCTTCTTAATAATGGTATTACGACCAACTCTCTCTCTGCTGAAAGTACGGAAACCATACTCATACAACCTTCTAAATACGCCATAACTCTTTCTTCTCTCTTGCCAGTAGAAAGGTTGTGAAATTCAACCAGCAGTTGTTTGATGTTGTCAGTGTCGCAGCGTGCATCATCTGCCTGAGCGAGGGCCACTCCGCTTTCTCTACGTCCATCTTTGGATGTCTATAGTTTTCTAGATAAGGAAAGTCAGTAGAGTAAATCAATTGAATCAATTAACACAAACACGTTGGTGGTAATTTTTTCAATCATGAAACATTTTCTATGGAACATCATTTGGGTATACATCAGGACTACTGAATAATGAAATTGTTGATGCCTTTTTCATTGCAGAGAGTAAACTAGATGCCACATATCGGGAAGTCTATTTGACATCTCAGGATATAAACTAGAGCGACGCGATGGTGGAGGCCTAGCAGTGTTTGTGCGTGCTGATGTTGCATCCAGAAAACGGACAGATCTGGAAGATGGCATTGTGTTTGAGGTAAATTTAAAAAAGAAAAAAAATCGTGTTTTCTTTGTGTGTACCCAGTATGAAGGACACTATATTTGTAGACCTATTGGTGGAGGCCTAGCAGTGTTTGTGCGTGCTGATGTTAACTGCATCAACTGCTATGATAACTAGGTGGAAGTTGGTGATCATCTAAATTATGATTTCCTGTGTGAAACAAAAACAGCCCTTTATCAGACATCATGGAACTTTTTAATCTCACAAACATGATCAAAGAGGCTACATGCTTCAGAAAAAGATGTAGCCCGTCTTAACTGGATCTTATTTTTACTACTCAAAAATCAATTTTATAGGGAAATTAAAATTTTCCGACTGGAGTTAGCGATTGTCACAATATGATTAGTTAAGTAATAAATAGTACAACACATACCATAGAAATAAATAGAAGCTTAAAAATTCAATATTGATGGTTTTAATTCTGAAATGTTAGATGTTGATTTGTCAGGAGAAACACGAACACTACCAAAGTAAATAATTTGTACAACTCTCAGAGATTATTGATAAACACGCCCCTATCAAACAGTGTATATTAGAAATTTGATGGGACAACACACACACACAACAACAAAACAACCAAAACAAGTACCGTACATGAATAGAGCTTTGAGGAAAGCTAATTAAATAAGAAAATGTATTTTACGAAATACTTGAGGAATAAATGTGAAACATATAGGAAAATGAGAAATTATGTTAGTAAACTCAAGAATTGTCAATTAACAGCTATTTTCTGGAGCGTTGCATTTGAGGTTGCAAGTCTGCAGAATTTTGGAACACAATTAAATCATTTTTGTCAAAACAGTTTCTTATACCATTTTTTTCTAAATGAAGATGAAGATATTGTTACTGATAATATCAAAGCGGCCAATGCATTTAATGATTCTTTTACTGCAAATGTTGCCAGTGAATTGGTAAAGATTGTCATATTGACGAGGGAAAAACACGCTAGTATAAGGAAATCTTAGATGAAAACTTTAGTACAAATTCCTTCACTTTTGTCCTGTTGAACAAGCCAATGTGTCAAAGATCATCGATGGATTAAATGTAAAAAAGGCAAGTGGTATTGATAAAATTCCAGTAAATTATTAAAACTTCTTAATAGTCACTTTACCCTTATTACTGACTTTATAAATTCCACCATAGCTACAGGTATTTTTCCCAGATAGACTTAAGGAGAAACAAGTAACACCAATTTTCTAGATATAATAGACCTTTTGAGTATTTTCAAAGATTTTTTTAAAAAAGTCATTTCAGAACAATCGACATTATATTGAAGATATTTTTCAATGATATTTATGTGCTTTTAGCGGGGGGGGGGGCGGGGGCATGGATGCCAGATACGATCATGAGGTTGCTCGAGGACTCGAGACCTGGAAGGATGCCTTCGACAGGAAACAAGTATGTAGCTGCTCCAAATGGATCTGTCCAAGTATTCGACCGCCTTCCACATGATATTCTGCATTGTAAGCTGAAAGCTACGGCATCTCCAATCACTCTGTACTAGTTATCATCATTATTTGTCTGACAGGAAGCAAGCAGGTCAAGATTGGTGGAGTCGTAAGCACCTGTGCTAAAGTAAATAAAGGTGTCCCCATTGCTCCGTATAAGGACCTCTTCTATTTGATGTTTTCATCATGGTATCATTTACTTTATTGACATATGCAAGTTACATAATTACGCTGATGACCAAACACTTTCTTTTATCACTCCCAGTTTTGACCAACTGATTCATGTCCTCCAAAATGAAGCAAAGTTTTGATTAACTGGTTCTATTTCAATTGTATGAAAACTAATCCCGACAAATTTCAGGCTCTGGCAGTAGGAAACAAAACTCACTGTAGAAAACCAGCCTTTACAATTGCAAATGCTCAAGTTGCTACTGATGATGTGGAGAAATTACTATGTGTTGATATAAATTTAAATCTGATTTTAAAACTCATATACAACATATTCGTAATATGGCAAGTCAACAGTTAAATATTCTTAAACGCATAGGAAGAAACCTTAGTTAACTCAATAAATTAACCATTTTCCACTCTGTTTTATTATTCAATTTCTATTTCTGTCCTCTCGCCTGGCATTTTTGCTTAAAAAATAATACCAATAAAATAGAAAAGGTACAGAAAAGAGCATTACGATTTGCATATGAGGAATATACTAGCTCTTACGAACAACTTCTCGATAAAGCCAACTTACTATCATTTCGTGTCAGAAAAACAAGTTTAGATTGTAACCGGTTAGCTCCATCTATTCTCAATGATCTTTTTGTGAATAAAGGAGAACATTCTTACAGTTTTAGAAATACAAATATATTACAGGTACCAAGGGTTCAGAACTCACAGTTTGGTAAGAATAGTTTTAGATATGTCGCACCAGTTCTGTGAAACTCATTGCCAAACTACAAATTTTAACCATCTCATTCTGGAAAGGAAAGAAAAAACTATAAATGAGCCGCATGGAACCGAAGAAAATAAGTTCTGCAGCACTGGAGAAGGCATTCTTCGCATTTTCTTTTAAACATGTGCTTTTCTTCTTTATACTTTATTTTTTATCTCCCGCCGAAATACGGCGGGGATATGGTAATTTTAACCGTCCGTCCGTCCGACATTTTTGTTCGGAGCATAACTCAAAAAGTATTTGAGGTATCAACTTGATACTTCATAGGTGGATATATCTCATTGAGGAGGAGTGCAGTGTACAAGAATGATAACTCTTCCTTTCATAATTTTTGAGTAATTGTCCTTTGATATTTTTCAGACTTAAATTTTGTCAGGAGCATAAGTTTAAAAGAATTTAAGGTATCAGCTTGGAACTTCATAGGTGGATAGATCTTTTGGGGAGGAGTGCAGTGCGCAAGAATGATAACTCAACCTTTCATAATTTTTGAGTTAATTGCCCTTTGTTATTTTTTAGACATAATTTTTAAAAGAATTTGAGGTATCAACTTGGATCTTCATAGGCGGATAGATCTCATTGAGAAGGATTGCAGTGCATAAGAATGATATCTCTTCCTTTCATAAGTTTTGAGTCATTGCCCTTTGTTATTTTTCAGGCTTAATTATTGTCCAGAGCATAAGTAAAAACGAATTTGAGATAACAACTCGAAACTGCATAGGTGGATAGATCTTATGGAGGAGGAGTGCAGTACACAATAATGATAACTCTACCTATCATAAGTTTTGCGTTATTGCATTTTTTTTCAGACTTAATTTTTTTCCAGAGCATAACTCGAAAAATATTTTTGTTATCAACTTCAAATTTCATAGGTGGATAGATCTCATTGAGGAGGAGTGCAGTGCACAAGAATAAAAACTCTATCTTTCATAATTTTTGAGTTATTGCCTTTGTTATTTTTTCTCCAGAGCATAAGTTTAAAAGAATTTGAGGTATCAACTTTATACTTCATAGGTGGATAAATCTTTTGGGGATGGGTGCAGTGCGCAAGAATGATTACTCAACCTTTTATAATTTTTGAGTTATTGCCCTTTGTTATTTTTCAGGCTTACTTTTTGTCCGGAAATAAGAAAAAAGTTTTTGAAATTTTCTACGTGGATAATCTTAGAAGGAGAATGCAAAGAAAATAATAAAAACTTACCTTTCATATTTTTTGGGTTTTTTCCCTTGTTTTTTTTCAGGCTTAAATTTTTTTTGTGGGGAGCAAAAAGTAAAAAAGTTTTGGATATCAGTTGATCTTCATAGTCGTGATTTGTAGGGGAAAACTGCAGTGCACAAAATGAAAATTTACCTTTCGAAGATTGAGTTTTGCCTTTGTTATTTTTCAGACTTAATTTTGCGGGCAAATCGAAAAGAAAATTGGGGGTATCTACTGATTTTTAAAGTTAGTAGATTCACTAAATGAGGAGAAGTCATGCAAAAGATGTAATTCTATCTTTCAAAAGTTTTGGCTTGCACTTTGTTATTTTTCAGCATAATTTTTGTCCAGGCTAACTAAAAAAGTATTTGAGGTTCAATTTGGGAAAAATTCATAGGTGGAAATTTTTTTGGGAGGGGGGCGTGCGCAAGAATGAAAACTTTTCCCTTTAAAAATTTTTTTTGGTTATTGCCCTTTGTTATTTTTCGGCTTAATTTTTGTCCGGAGAAAAGTAAAAAAGTTTTTGAGATATCAGTAGAAATAAAGTTGTAATCTTAAGGGGAAAAAGGCAATCCCACAATATTGATTACTCTACCCTTTAATACTTTTTGAGTTGTTCCCCTTTTGTTATTTTTAGGCTTTTTTTTTGCCGGAGCATAAGTAAAAAAGTTTTTGAGATTCATTTTTAATCTTCATAAATCGATAGATTTATGGGGGAAAACTGCAGTGCACAAGATTGATAACTTACCTTTCAGAAGTTTTGAGTTATTCCCCTTTGTATTTTTCAATTAATTTTTGTCGGGCAAACTCGAAAGTATTTGGGGTATCAACTTGGAATTTCCCTGGGTGGATAGATTTTTGGGGGAGGATGCAGTGCGCAAAAATGTAACTTTTCCCTATCATATTTTTTGATTTTGCCCTTTGTTATTTTTCCGGCTTAATTTTTGTCCGGAGCATAAGAAAAAAGTATTTGAGATATAAATTTGATACATCTATTTCGTAGTTCTTATAGAGGAAAATGCAATGCACAATTTTGATTACTTACCCTTTAATACTTTTTGAGTTGTTCCCCTTTTTTGTTATTTTTAAGGCTTTATTTTTTGTCCGGAGCATAAGAAAAAAAAGTTTTTGAGTATCAGTATGATACTTCATTCATAGTCTTATAGAGGAAAACGCAGTGCACAAGAAATGAAACTTTATTTTTAGAAGTTTTGAGTTTTGCCTTTGTTTTTTTTCGATTTAAATTTTTTGCCCGGGAGTAACTCGAAAAGTATTTGAGGAAAAAAATTTGATACTTCAAAGTTAGATAAATCTCACAGAGGGGAGTGCATGCAAAAGAATGATAATTCTTTCTTTCTATTTTTTTATTTTTGCACTTTGTTTTTTTTCAGACTTTAATTTTTCCCCGACTTACTCAAAAAGTTTTTTGAGGTATCAATTTGGGAACTTAAAGGGTGGATGTTCTTTTGGGGGGGGGGAGTCGCAAGATGATAACTAAACCCTTTCTATTTTTTAAAGTTATTGCCTTTTTTATTTTTCAGGCTTTTTTTTGTCCGGGCTAGATTTAAAAGGAAAAGTGCAATGGACAAGTTAATAACTCTACCTTTTAGAAGTTTTAAATTTATTGCCCTTTGTTATTTTTTAGTCTATTTTTTTTTTTCAAAAAAAAATAAAAAAAAAAAAAAAAAAAAAAAAAAAAAAAAAAAAAAAAAAAAAGGCAATGTTTGGCGGGGATGGCCATGTCAACATAGCTCTTGGTATTTTTAGCTTATATGCTTATAAGTTTTATGTTCCTCTGTAATTGTAAAATTGTATTTTGTCATGCATTTCACTTTGTTACTGCTTTTAATGTAATAAATGTAGACTTTGTCATAGTCAGGTATTTATTAGTTTAATAATTTTAAAAGTTCTTTTTACCAATCCAGATAATTTGAATAATCTTAGTAGAGAGTGACCTAAGTTACGTCTGTGCCAAATAATTTTGAAATTTTGAAATCCAGCTAGTAATTTTGGAGAAGATTTTCTTTTTCAAATTTGTACTAAATACATATAGTAAAAATGGGCTTCATTTCCTTGACGGCCATGTTTTTTTACCAATCAAAATAATTTGAACAATCTTGGTAGAGACCCAAGGAATATTTGTGCCAAATAAATTTGAAGTCCAGCAAGTAATTTTGGAGGAGATTTTTTTTAAGTTTTTACATTTTCCCATTTTAGTTGCCATGGCAACCAGATTTTGGCATGGAATTTTGGAAAAGGAACACCAAAGGAAAATTTGATGAAAATTGGCCAAGTAGTTTAGGAGATGTCGTTTAAGTTAAAAGTTGACGAGGGACGACAGGCGCTAGACGACGGACATTCGTCGATCAAAATAGCTCACCTTGAGCACGTTATGCTCATGTGATCTATTGAAGCTAATTTACGTGATGATTCTCTTCACATTTGTATTCCTACCTTCGAAGAAGAGCACACAGTTCAGTAGGAAAATAAAGACATCAGTTGTAATCGACGACAACAGTCGTACTATATACATGTAGCGCGAGACATAATGAGAGTATTTGTCCGGGTTTTAGCTCACCTGAGCACAACGTGCTCATGGTGAGCTATTAGGATCACCCTACATCCGTCGTCGTCCGTCGTGCGTCATGTGTCACAAAAGTTGTTAAAATAAATTTGATCCAATATAAGACAAAATGATAATAAACCAAGAATTTTATTCCTTGTACGGGAGCTATGGTCCATAATACTCAAAAATACCTTTAGTGCAGTGGTACTCAGGTGAGCGAAATGTGGTCATCATGATCCTCTTGTTTATATTTTCTAACCAAGTTTGCGTAAAATTAAGTTTTCATTTTCAAAACCTACGTATAAAGTGTCCTGCTGACAAACTGTCGTGAATTTAAATGAAAATTGACCAAAAGTTTCGATGGAATTAGACATTTGACCAATCAGACACAAACATTTACAATTTCTGGTCAAGATGAACTATTTCTAGCTACGCATCATTAACGTAAGCATTTTGTCTCTTATTAATCCAAACCACAGCTTCCTAAACGCATTTCTTACAGAGATATAAGATGTTGAATTAGGCATGCTTTCGAAATTTGGGTAACGATAACAACAGTCGGTAGCGATTCATGGATAACGACGAAATCAGTTGAATAGTTTGCATGGGTAAAGACGACCAAAGGGCTCATTCCCTCGAAATGTTTGGCCATTAACATTAAAATTCAAAGCGTTAACAGGGCCAACAAACAGTTTCACAGCAGGACAGGTTTAAGGAAGGCTTTACATTATACACCTGGTTTTACCCCAAAAGGTTTGAACACACACACACACACACACACACACACACACACACATATATATATATATATATATATATATATATATCTATATATATCTGCGACTAGCTCTACATGTATAAAGTACGACTGTTGTCATCGATTCCAATTGGCGTCTCTTTTAACGATTGAACCGTGTGAAGAGGGGGCATATGGTTTTGCAAATGTCGGTCTGTCCTTCCGTATACCACCATTTCGTTTCCGATCGATAATTTTGATGCGCCTTGGGTCATGACCTTAGATACCCCTATTAGGTTTTGGGATCACTAGATGAAAGGCCAAGGTTGGAGTGAATTAGAATGTGAAAATCATTTCAAATTGATAACTTGAGAATGCTTAAGTCTTGATAGGGCGTTTGGTCATGATTAGTCGATGACTAATATTGATTTATTTTAAGGTCATTAGGTGAATGATCAAGGTTGCCTACAATCGTCAAATTTAAGAGGGTGGTGGGTCGTGGCAAGTACTTAATCTCTATACATTTTGCGATCAGTAGGTCAAATGTCAATCTTAAAATGACCCTCGTGAAAATCGTTTCTTATAGATGTTTTAGCCCACATTTCTCATATTCGGTAATGATAAGCAGATGACCTTTGTCGATTTTAGAGTCAATTAGTTCAATGTCAACCAAGAATAATCATGCACAGATGTCGTCCTATTTGAATCTGGCTCTCTAAGTGAACTTGTACCTGCAGTAATTTGTTTGCTTTTTTTTTCTTTGGGTATACTTCTGATTGCACATCAAAGGGTGGGGTGAAGGACATACGTGTCGTACAAAAAGTTTTTATTACTAATTATATCAGTATATTATCAGCTTTAATATTTTATTAGTTTCTCTGTCATTTGCATTTGCATTTAGCATGTGTGACATTTTATTTCCAACCAACAAGAAAATAAAAAATAAAATAAATAAAAATCCAACTTATGCATTCCAAAAATCCTATAACGTATTCGCTGTTTCAAATTTGATACACTTAGCATATTTATTTTTTGTAAGTCTTGACTGAGATTTTTCCAAAAACTTTGGAACAAATTTCGATGTGCCATATTTTGAATTGGAATGGATCAGACCATCTGACGAAAACTATGCACAAAATAAGGTCTGAAGATTTGCCACATTAAGCATATGCTACGTTAAACGTAAAGCATATCTATTGTGACGAATGTTTATGGTCTGTGCATTCTTAACGAAGCACATGCTCATGCTGATATGTACAATATTGGATACGTTTAAAGATAGAAATGAACAAACAATCAAATTACTACCCAGCTTTCCAACAAAACCTCTGCATAACTTTTATTTAAACGCCTCTTCAAAGGACTTGCCATTTTCCGCAGCGTTTTTCAGTTTAAAATATACATGAAAAGCATAGTGAGAAATAATAGTTTTAGCAGTTCTAAACAACATCATGTTATAAATTGGGCATTATGAATTTGTAAAACTGTGATTATCCATTTATCTGATCTAGATGTGTTTGACTCTTTGACACAGAAGACCTAAATCAGGAGTTGTCTGTTCATGGTCTTCTCTATTTTCTGATATAATATTGTAGCTCAGATTCTACACAGTCTAAACGACATGCATTTATTTCCCGTCTACAAATTAGTAAATGAATATCTCTTAAAGTTTTAATCTGTGCATGAGTCTACAAAGAAAACGGTTTAAATTCTGAAAAGCAAGGCTGTGTCAATATTTCGGAACATAACAATTACACGACGTTTCAATCTGTCATTTGTCAACCAACTAAAGTTTAATATTAACACGTCAGAATATGTTGATAAATCAGACTAATTATAAAACTATTACGTGTTTAACTGACCCCCTCTGTGTCCCAGATCCTGAATTATTGCGTCAAGCGTATACACTTTCTTCTCGACATCATTTTCAGCACCGATGCCTTATCATGGAACGTTACTCCTCGGGAATTTTCGATTTGTCAAGTTTATCACCCACCTGCAAAAATGATATAACGAATCAAAGGCGCCTTTTGTGTCCTTTTTTTACAATATTTATATCATCGTTTTTAGATAGACTTATCGACATTTATA
>CM037793.1:41030820-41073706 GCA_021229015.1 Solen grandis
AATGCGAATTATAACCGGCGCAGCTAAATACTGTAATATTAACAAACTATATACTGATTGTAACATTGAAAATTTAGAAGAAAGGCGCAAGAAACATAAACTTCTTTTGATATATAAAATGAAAAACAATCTTGCTCCTGACTATTTATGCAAAATGTTACCTGAACCACCGACACATAGATTCCATTTCCGTAATACACTTATGATTCCTTCTGTTCTTTGTACAATTCCTCCTTCTTACCGTCGAGCATTCGAGAATGGAACTCGCTTGATAATTCCGTGAAATTATGTCAATCGCTAATTTCATTCAAGAACACTCTTAACCGACATCTTCCATGCACAAACCCCCTCTTTAACGTAGGTACTAGACGACAACAAATTCTTCACACAAGACTAAGACTGTCATGTAGTTCGCTA
This sequence comes from Solen grandis, assembly GCA_021229015.1. NCBI lineage: Eukaryota > Metazoa > Mollusca > Bivalvia > Adapedonta > Solenidae > Solen > Solen grandis. Next base: position 41,031,238 of record CM037793.1, read on the forward strand.
AATGAGGACCTCTATAGGAGATCTCTCTCCGAAACACCTTTATGTAGATGCGGTTCAAATGAATCCGTACAACATTTTCTTCTAATTTGTCCTTTCTATTCACGAAAACGCCATTACTTTCTTGAAAATTTGCCTCGTCCTACCACACTGAACAATCTTTTACACGGTGATGAGCGACTTAGTTTTGAAGAAGATAAACATATTTTTCAGACAGTTCAGAAATATATAGCAGCGACAAATCGTTTTTCTTGTCAAAGTCAACGTGACGAGGTCTCGAGTTAGACTTTTCATTCTATCTGATTACGATTTAATTTTTTCATCTCTCATCTGCAATTTTTATTTTTATTTCAAACGTATAAATTGACTATCATTTATAGATTCTCACCGCCTTATCTTATGGACTTTTTTTTTCTCTATGAAAGTATTAAGATATATCCGAGCTGTGAATTTTTGTCATAACTGTTTGCGTACTAATGTACTTATGTAAATTGTTTCTTCCTAGAAGAGAGATTTATATAAGTTGTAAATCAACTTTTTCCCCAATTCTAGCTTTATTTTGTGACAATGTATACATGTATCAAATGTATCATATGACAAATAAAAATATTGTTTAAACCAAGGTTATATCTTAATAGTTGGGCTTGAACTCATGATCAGTAATGAAATCAGGTCTTCACGGAATTGATCATTATATATAAATGCATATAACTTGTATGTTACTTGACAGATTGATTCGCTTAACTTTTTGTATCTAAATAGGGTACTGTGTCTTGTGTTTTTCGTGATATCTTATAAATTTAGTTACCTTTTAGATTTAGTAAATCATGAACTAAGATTAGACAAGTAATTTATCTCAACATGATTTGTAACAATTTTAACAGGCAAATTTTATGACAGTTATTTATTTTGAATGAAGTGACGCTTGACGTTGGCATCGGTTGTTCAGTGACAGAATGCTCCACCACCTCCACCCAAATCCCGGACGACTGGTCCTTTTACCATCTTATCATTATCATTTTTATTATTTTTTATACGGTTTGAGCGTAAAGAAATATATGTCCAAGTTGAAAGAGACTGGCCTTGGAAGAAGTCAGTTGAACAGTATGTTAACTGTGGTCACAAGATTAATATTTGCCCTTATTCTGAAAGTATGAACAGTTTAAAAAGAAGGACCCGGTGTTATATTAGACAGATATACTATAATAAGGCAAAAAATAAAGTTCCGTTTCTGGTCTCCCGACCAACCCTCTTTTTTAACGACCGACCCTTAAGTTTTCTTTTACCTTTCCGCCTTTCCCTTTTTTTACCTTTTGTTTCATGTATAAAAAATAGTAAAAATAAATAAATCCCGACCTATCGACCCTCTTTTTTTATTTGCTGGAGACTAAAACGGAACTCTTTTTTTTTTTGTTTTTTTTTTTGGCTTTACGGTAAATCTCCAAATTATTTTTAACTAATCAAACAGGCTGCGGGGAAAGACAGCAATCAATTGTTTCCGTGTTTAAGCAAATGTTGAAAGCCTTTTAAAGGGAATCCAATGACACGATATATACATGTAACTGGGGTCAAAATGTACAGACACACAATTATACATTTTTCTCCAGTTGTCTATCGTGTCATGAGTTACCCTTAAAACATGTTTAAAACTGGCCTTATAGCCAAAACATGGGGTGGTTTAATATGTTTCTAAACGGGGGAGGAAAACCTTCCGGTAAATTATAGTTCATCGGTCGGACTAAAAAAATAAACCAAGTATTTAAGTAATAAACTTTTATTTTCTATAACTTGAAACAAGACGGCTGACAACCGTTAAGATAAAGCACATATTATTTGATAACAGTTAACATCGTATTTTCTTTCCTGCGCGATCAGAGAGAACAAGGTTAAATATATTTATTCAATTAGACAAGATAGAGAAATTAAGATCCTACCAGAAGATAAAGTCTAATGTTATAGTTTCTGTGTTCTTTTATGGTGTCATTTTGGTTTTGTTCTTTCTTTCTTTTATGTCTTCTTTATTTTCCTATTTACCCTCTTTGGCGATATTTTTTTTCTCTTTTATTTCTTTGTTAAGGATTTGATATTCTTTTATGGTCATGTGTCAATCTTTTCACCCACGGCTAATAATAAAAAAAAAATTCAATTGACAGGTTATAACTGCGAGCTTCTCATCCATCTCACGAACGTGCAAATATGTTAATGCGTCGTATGGACGTATTATTTTTTATGTAGATTGGAGAGATGATACCTACAAGCATCGGTGGTTCAGTGGAAGAATGCTCGCCTGCCACGCGGGCGGCCCGGGTTCGATTCCCGGCCGATGCATTAATTTTTATGATAAATATTATAAGAGGTAAAAAGAATGTTGAACAAATACTTACATTGGCAGTAAGAATAATTTTATCAAGGAATATATTGTGTATACTAATTCAGATCGATCTTTTTAGAAATAATAGAGAATTGTAATCAATACATTTTTTTCGCACTCTGATTGGCTACTATAATTATTGAATAATTAGTGATAATAACAGTTACAAGATATAGACAATTCAAATGTGTTGCATATTGTCTAGTCATTATAAACTATTGTGATTTCCTTATTCTTATATCGGTTTATCCAAAAAACATTTCGCATCCTACGTTCTATCATATATATTATTACATCTACCAATTTTGACTGGATTGTTTGTTTGTTGGGTTTAGCGTCCCATCGACAGTATTTCAGTCATTTGGAGATTACGTCTACTTGATGTAGTTATAGTGCTACCACACTGCAGTATCACGCCGTAGACATGTGGCATGATACCACAATCAGTTACATTATCCTGACACCGGGCCAACCAGTCCTTGAATTACCCTTTTATGCTGAGCGCCAAGAAGGGGAGCTATACCAGTATCGTTTTTTACGATTGGTATATCGCAGCCGGGGATCGGACCCACGACCACCCGAATTCGGGGCGGACGGTCTAACCACTCGACCACCGATAATTTTGTCTTGAAGTCTCTGAATTCTAGGTATGAAAGCTATTAAACATTTTTTTGCTAAGCTATTATTTGACGTTAAGAAGCCTCTTATTGCAAAGTCTGTAAGAACTCAGAATACAGTCTATTTTCCAGAAAAAAGCATTGAATAAATTATATACATTTAAGTAATCTCCATTGACAATTTAAACTTTGAGCATCGTATTTATTGCATGAGCGCGCAAAGTTGTTAATATCCTACAGGTTTATTTGCCTTGATCTTTCCCGTCTTTTTATAGAAAACAAGAGAGATCTGACGTGAGCACCGTTGGTTCAGTGGTAGAATGCACGCTTGTCACGCCGGCGGCCCGGGTTCGACATGTATTTCAATCCTGAAAATCATTTGAAGTGTGTAATAAGATGTTCAAATTGGACCTAAAAGTAATAATATTTCAATATATATCAAAACAATGCTTTCTTTTCCTGTTTTCTGTTCAATCCATTAAATATACATACGTACCATGTTACATTACCATTTTGACAGGTGAAACTGTTGCATCTTATCAAAGACCTATACTCAAAGATAAGAAACTCGGCGAAATACCGTATATTCTCGTGCAAGAACGAGGGTGGGGCAGGTGTATTCCGCTGAAAAATCCAGTTCTGTGTTACTAAGCGATAGCAAAACACCGGTCAATACAACGATTCGCCATTTTTTGTCTGGTCATATATCATTTAACTGAAAAATTACAATGGCGTTTTTTTGTCCTATCCTTTGATCCTTTTAACATTTATTTTATGCCACCGCAACGATAGATCGATGCATATGGTTTTGGTCTGTCCGTCTGTTTGTCTGATGTGTGTCTGTCACAAAACTTAACCTTGACCATAACACGGAGATCCTTCCACCTACAGCCTTCAAACTTTACAGGTGCATGCACCTTGAAAAGCTCTTACAGCCAGGTACCCTGACCTTCATCAAATGTCCTTGACCTCTAGGGTGTAAGGCCCTTGCGAAGCATTCGAACGTGGCGCTTGTTCAAAATATAAAGATGAAATCGTCGAAAATATTGCAAAAAGTCATTTCTAGACTATGTCTGCTTCAAACAAATGCAGTACTGTCACACTGCAGAATCACGCCGTAGACACATAGTCACACTATTCTGACACCTGGAAATAATTTTTTATGATGAGCGTCAAGCAAGGAATCTCATTTTTTTACGTCTTTGGTATGTCGCGGCCGGGGATCGAACTCACGACTTTTCGATTCCAGGGCGGACGCTCTAACCATTTAAATACTAGTAAATAAATAAAGTAACTCCCAACAAAAAATATTGCCTTTATGAAGAGGAAAATACATTTTAAAAATACTGCGACAGTACAAACATAAACGCCGGAGCATTATTTTCACATTTTCGTCATAAAGGCAATATTTGCCGAAATATCTTTTTTCATTAATTGAACTATTTCCTTCTTGATATATTTTCTTTCAGTCCTTAATAAATCATTAAGACCTTATATTGATCACTCTCGGATTTAAACGGTCATCATATTGCTTTGTATCCGCCGATATACCAGTAACAGTCAGCTGCAGTTTACCATGTTCTTCACGTGCACCTTATGCTGTAGATGATCATCGTAGGCTTTCGAATGGCGTCGGAACACAACTCCGTGCAGTAGTTATTTCAGTACAAGCGCACCTGCTTTTTCTCACAATATCGCGCTGGCAACGAGGGTATACAAGATTTCCTTCACACGCTAATATGAGTTGCTTATCTTTGGGTTTAAATCTTTGATCGTATTTATTATATGACAGTTAAAAATTGTTAAGGTCTCTAGGTGTGCTGTTTGCCTTCTCTTTTTTATAGGAAAAAGTGACAATTGCAGTGTGGAGCAGTGGTAGAATGCTCGCCTGCCACGCGGACGGCCCGGGTTCGATTTCCAGTTAATGCATTTAGTTTTATTTTTTCCTTTTCTTAATGGGTAAAAAGGCGTTAGAAATGAAATGATTATTTCAGTGGGTGGTCCCATTTTTTTATAAACAAATATAATTAGTATCAGTTTCTTTGTTTCACATACACACATGCGCGCGCACAAACACTTTGACTCCATGTATCAGTTGTGTCAGGATGTGTTCAAAATTGTCATAAAAGTAATAATTTTGTCAATCAAACATTGTTTTTTTTAGGGTGGGGGTGGGGTGGAGGATATGATAGTTTTGACATAGAGCCGTCTAATTTACCAAATACACATACGTCCTATGTTAACGGTGTTACCTTATGTATTGACTGACCAGGCTATCATTGATATGTTTTCTTTTTCACCGTTTCATACAATATCCACCAGGAATCATTAGCTTCCTTATTCACATCATATTGTAATTCCCCCCTTTTTTTCTGGCAACAAGCCGCCCTACGAATGATAGAAAAAGCGACGGACATAGAACTTTAATATCATATATTAATTGCCTAAAACGTTGCTGTATCGCAAATCAAATATGATATTAAGTTAACACGGAAAGAAGTGCATCTTTTTCATTGTTTCATCTTCATATTTCTTATACCACTTATTTCCAGTGCTTATAATAGATATCATCACGAAACATTATCTTCCCGATATACCTAATTATGTAATTTCTCCTACATCTACTAAAAACAAGTCGCTTCACATAAAGAAAAACAGAATCAAATGCCACTTCTTTCGGCCACAATGACATTTAATGGGAATGGCATTTATGTCTGCCAGGAATAAGTGGGAAAAGATTGTGTTTGTTTCCTAACACCACAAGTAAGCGTAAATAGGATCTAACAAGAAAAGTCAAATATTTGATACGTGTCAGTCTTTTCAGCTAAAACATGCATGTAAGTATATGTGGCTTCTATCACTTGCTGATTATGAGTAGAAATTTGACAATATCTTTATCATCTAAAAGAAATATTCTGGGATTAATGGCTGAAACCCTGATTTATTACGATACCTGCCTTTGATTTCCAGCTTACCCCTGCCTTTGATAAACGCCTGCCTTTGATTTCCAGCTTACGCTTGCCTTTGATTTACGCCTGTCTTTGATTTCCAGCTTACGCCTGCCTTTGATTTACGCCTGCCTTTGATTTCCAGCTTACGCCTGCCTTTGATTTACGCCTGCCTTTGATTTCCAGCTTACGCCTGCCTATGATTTACGCCTGCCTTTGATTTCCAGCTTACGCTTGTTTTTGATTTTGATTTCCAGCTTACGCCTGTCTTTGATTTTGATTTCCAGCTTACGCCTGTCTTTGATTTTGATTTTTTTATTTCCAGCTTACGAACAGAACAGAACATATATTTTATTGACTTGTAAAAATTACATCCTCAAAATCAATACATGCACATTAACATATAGTACTAGTTAAGCACACTACCCTATATAATATAATATAGTTTCAATTATCAAAATAGAAAATATGTATGTATTGCAAATAAGCACCACGTATGTCAAATGATCAAATTTAACATTGATATATTTGCTCTTATAACAAATGTGTGTGTGTGTGTGTGTGTTTTGATTAGATTGACAAAATTATGACATATTTCAAAACATGATATCCTAATAGTAATTGAAAAAAGACCCAATATGAGATTTAGTAAAGAAAAATAACATGGAAAAAAAATGAATGAAATAAAATAATAATGGATGAAAAATGGAAGAAAAGAGGACAAACCTCTAAATGCTTTATACTTATTTCATATTGTTCAAAATATTGTTTCTGGATTCTAAAGAAATTTTAACGTAAATGGCTAAATTAAAAAGGACAGACCTACTTTCACTTTTCAACAATTCAATGAATTTTAATTCGGTCGGATTATTATAAAAATGCAATTTAATAATTTTTTCTCTACTTTCTTTATATGTAGGACAGACTAGTATAAAATGAAATTCTGTCTCTACTTCTCTCATTTAACAACACTGACATAATCTCTCTTCTCGTACTAGTCTATTTCTAGAGTATCTGCCTGTCTGTATCCTTAATGAATGAGAACTTAATCTAATTTTTGTTAAGAAAAAACGAAGTGATGCTGGAAGAAAATCTAAATATGTTTCATAAACAAATGTAGGTTTAACAGAGTGATATACTTCTAGAACACTACCTGTTTCCTTTTTTGACATCCAAGTTTGTATGAAATTATCAATTAACCTTTGTTTAAACACAACAATAAACTTTTTAACATCAACTTTTTCGGGAGAATCCCAAACATATGTAAAACCGTGTTCACACAATATTGTTTTAACATTATGTACCCAATAAGAGTGACCCTTTGAATAATCATTAAAAGCCATTAAATATATACGATTTAGGATGATATTGTTTGTGTCCAAAAGCTTAAACCAATATTTAAGGATAGTCACGTACCTATTGATATAAAGAGGACATCTTCCTAATTCTCCATAAACCCCCATTGAACCGGTCGATTTTTTAACTTTAAGAACACTTTTACTGATTTAAGGTGGATTCTTTCTATTTCTTTTGATTTTGAAAAACCCCATAATACAGCAGAATAATTTAATATTGAACCTACAAAGGAATCAAACAGTTGACACAAAGGTTTAGGTCTTAATTTATATTTACCACAGTTAACTAATAAAACATTCAAAGCCTTTAGAGCTTTCCCAGCCAAATATTCTTGATTAAGAGAAAAATTCCCCGTATAACTGAAAACTGTACCTAAATAATTAAAATTGTCAACTGTCTCCAAATTAACCCCTCCATATGACCAATTTTCATATTGTAACAAAGGACCCCTTTTCCTAAACACCATAATTTTTGTTTTATTAGTATTTACCACTAACCCCCATGTTTTACAATAATCATGTAACAAGTTCAAATTATTCTGTAATTCTTGTCGAGTTTCACCAAAATAACCATATCATCCGCAAATAAGAGCATCATTATTTTTATATCATCTATGGATAAACCAGATTGTATACCTTCTTGTAAATAAAGCTTTAAATCATCCACAAAAAGAGAAAATAATATCGCCTGTCTTTGATTTTGATTTCCAGCTTACGCCTGTCTTTGATTTTGATTTCCAGCTTACGCTTGTCTTTGATTTCCAACTTATGCCGACAGTCTAAAATCACATTTTTTGTTCAGAAAATGAGAGAGAGAGAGGGGTGGATAGGCAATGAATGTCCTTTCCCCCTGATACATTTGACGAAGAGAAGACATGTAGAGTCTTAATCTTGATCTATATTCCCAACTCGTATACAACTGTCTTGAAGAAATGTATCACCCAGAAAATATATAAATAGATTAATGCATTCAGGATTTATATGTATACCTGAAATTGATCTAAAAGGTCTTTCCCAAGCTAACTCAAGAAACCTGCCGGATTAAATATTTTTCGACTTGAAGCTTTGAGTGAAAACAAATTGATTCATATCTTAGTTTTGACTGAAAGTAGTATGTGCTATTTCTTTTATAAACCCTAAATATAAAACTCATAACTATAATGGCGATGGGTAAAATCGTTTTAAACAGTGACATTATAAGTGATATATTGGAATTACTTACACATTCTAAGCGATTATTAGGTCGTTTTCAACAAAAATATTTCTGCTTTCTTGAGATGTTTCCATCGGAAAAATATGCCATTGCTACTGCAATTTATTAGATCTGTATGAAGTAGAATTTAAAAAAAAGCAGTTCGACTTACCTTATTGCAAGTAATATTCGAGTGACATTTTACGTGTTTATTGAAATTATTATATATTTGTACTTCAAGTTGCATTGTTTCTATTTACACCTTAATGCAGTTCGTTACAAGATGGCCATTGATTAAGAATTTTATTTTTAATCAATACCCATCTACAGACGCATTGTCAGGGGCCGCCGTGGCCGAGCGGTTACAGTCGTGGACTACAAATCTCTCAGCCCCTCACCGCTGTGGGTTCGAATCCCGGTAGGGACGTCGGATTTTTCATGTGAGGAAGCCTTCCAGCTGGCTTGCGGTAGGTCGGTGGTTCTACCCGGATACCTCTGTGTACTCGGGGTCTTCCTCCACCTGAAATTAGCTGGATGATCGCTATATGATTGAAATACTATCGCAGCGACGGTAAACCCCAATACAACAACAACAACAGACGCATTGTCAATCGATGCAACCATCCGTGATCGTAAAAAATAGGTGGTTTTCCCATCACATTCATCCGGGTAATATACTCAACATAAATACATGTGCTATAAAATATTTGGCTGTAAAGTAAGCAATATAATAGAAATCAAATTTAACTTTTTTCTCTTTTATTGTTTAAATTAAATATTGTTTATTCTTAGAATCAATATATTGTACTGCTAAAGTGTAATTCTGTCTAGTTTTATATTTTATTTTAGTTTTTTTATACGTGAGACGACTTAAATATTGCAGAATACAGAGAATTTACAGTGTGTCTAAAGTATTTGAAATTATTCATTTTTATGATGTTTTATGTAAGCGCTGAAAAGCCGAATCTAAAAACATGGAGCTGAATTATTTCCCATTTAACTCATGTCATGTCTGATTTCCGACACATATTTGTCATATATGATTTTCTTGTCGGTAGCGGCGTTTCTGTAAAGGCGGTTTCTGCAGACTAGATTTGAATATTATGATTATACAAATAGTTATATTACAATTCTATTACTTCTCTTTTAAGGCATTCTTATTAAATGCCAAATTGCAAACCAAACAATGACATTGACACTAAGTTCGGATCCTTACTAGATGTCTGCGAACAACGTCACATAAACTATGATTTTAAAAAACCTAATATGATCAACACCTTTTTTTAGAAAATGGGGCCGGTAAATGAATGATAAAAAAATATGAAAAATAAAATTTTCGTGACCGATAAAGAAGATTTGAGTGAAGCCTGGCCGATTAATTTAAAAGGATAAATCGTAAACATAAATCGTGCATTTTTCGATATATTGGTTGGATATACTCTATGATTGTTAATTATTACGCTACTTATATGGTAGGTCTAGTAACTATTCAAACAGGCTGCGGGAAAGTAAAGCAATCAAGTTTTGATCACAAATTGTCACTTTGGACATATTTTAAGGGCATTTGCAAGGCACAATAAATAATCGGAGTCAAAAGGTGTTTGTATGTAAATATGTGAATGGAAAGAATGAAGATAGAAAACCTTTGTAATAGATATCAACAAGACAAATAAAAAAATCTCAGGAGAAAATCATTTTCAACAGTAAAGCGACAAGGTTGTCTCCTTAGAGGGGATATATTTTTTATTGCGTAAAGCTTAACATGTATGAATTGATAAAAGTCTTCCCTTGTTGGCTTAGAAAACAAAATCATCATCATTTTCAATGATAATCAAACGTATTATTTAACGTGAAAGAAAATTCGATCACACAGATAAATTCTCTCAGCAATAACCTCTCTAGCGGAAAACCTCAGCTGTCTCCTTTGATATCAAAAACCAGTAATTTTAAAAATAATAAATTTTATTTATTTATTTATTTATTTATTTATTTATTTATTTATTTATTTATCTCTAATACGTTTGACTTTTCAGTACTTCTATAATGAATGTTTATGTATCTTTCAGTGATTATATAAAATAGTTATAATCAAGGACACGCCTGCAAGATATCATCACATATCACTGCTATGTGCAGATGTATTGAACCGTATTTCAATAACCCTGATGCAGTCTGTAAAAATTAAATGACCCAATAAACGAGGCAGTAAATATTTCTTTCAATGTCAGGGCGCCATGACCTTGTGGAGGCGTAAACAAAACGTGAATTTGAAGGTTGAGATTCTGCAAACAATTTAAACGAGAACTACTGTTATATGATGTAGACAGAACATGTCATTTTATGTCGCTTTATAAACAGGCCAAAAGAGAACCCTTCAAGCAATCTTTTAAGGAGATTAATACTTTAGCTTGTTCGTTTAATAAGTAAGAAAATCTTGCTAATAAATGTCAAAGGACATATCATACGAATCACGCATGCTTTTAAAATGAACACACAGAAGAAAGACAAATATTTCACTTTTTTCGTGAAAGATATTATTTTCGGTCACTTGTAGCAAAGAGCTAAACCCAAAGATAAGCAACTTTCGTATACCCTCGGGGCCACCGCGATAATGTAAGAAAAAGCTGGTGAGCTTGTACTGAAGTAACTGATGCACGGAGTTGTGTTCCGACGCCATTCGAAAGCCTACGATGATCATCTACAGCATAAGGTGCACGTGAAGAACATGGTAAACTTCAGCTGACTGTAACAAGTATAACGGCGGATGACCGTTTAAATCCGAGAGTAATCAATATACGGTCTTAATGATTGATTAAGGACTGAAACGGAAATATTTCAGGAAGGAAATAGATCAATTAATGAAAAAAGATAATATTTGCTAATATTCGGCAAATATTGCCTTTATGACGAAAATGTGAAAATTATGTTCCGACGTTTATGTTTGTACTGTCGCAATATTTTTAAATGCATTTTTCCTCTTCATAAAGGCAATTATTTACTAGTATTTAAATGGTTCGAGCGTCCGCCCTGGAATCGAAAAGTCGTGGGTTCGATCCCCGGCCGCGACATACCAAAGTCGTAAAAACTTCAAATCCTTTGCTTGAGGCTCATCTTATATTTAGGTATTTCCAGGAATGGTTGACCCGGTGTCCGAATAGTGTTACTAGGTGTCAACGGCGTGATGCTGCAGTGTGACAGTACTGCATCTGTCTCAAGCAGACATAGTCTCGAAATGACTTAAATACCGTCGGTGGGACGTTAGACCCAACAATTAAACGAACTAGCATTTATTTTTTTTATGAGATAATTTTCTATAATGAAACAAAAAGCGCTTTAAGTCATTAAAATTATCGCTCGCATAGACAGGAAAATCTCCGCAACGCTAGTACATGATCATGTATCTAATACAAAATTTGGCATTATTGTGGACCATTTTGTGTAACAAACGCTACGTTTCATGTGAGGAAGCCTTCCAGCTGGCTTGCGGTAGGTCGGTGGTTCTACCCGGGTACCTCAGTGCACTCGGGGTCTTCCTCCACCTGTAATTAGCTAGACGTCGCTATATGATTGAAATACTATCGCAGCAACGGTAAACCCCAATACAGCAACAGTAACAAACGCTACATTCGATTGAATCTCTCCCCTTTTCCCTGAATTTACAGCAGAGATGGAATGTCAAAGTGTTGGGGTTTTTTTTTCAGTGTTTTCGACAATGTCATTAATGACTGCAATAATTAAGTACTTTACAAGTTTAACTTTTATCTTATTTCAGCCACTCTTTTACCCATGTGAGTAACGGTATTTTTTCTATAACAATGGTTATCTTTATGTTTTGAACAAGCGCTACGTTCGAATGCTCCCTAGGGCCTTAGACCTTAGTGGTCAAGGTCATTTGATGATGGTCAGGGTACCTGACTGGTAGAGCTTATCAAGGTGCATGCACCTGTAACGTTGGAAGGCTGTAGGTGGAAGGATTTCCGTGTTATGGTCAAGGTTAAGTTTTGTGACAGGACAAAAAACACCATAGTAATTAGTTAAATATTATACAACCAGACAAAAATGACGAATCGTTGTATTGATCAGTGTTTTGCTATCGCTTAGCAACACAGAACTGGATTTTCCGCGGAATACACCTGCCCCACAATCGTTCTGGAACGAGAATACATGTGTATACGGTATTTCGCCGAGTTTCTTATCTTTGGATTTAGGTCATTGCTTGTTGTCTAAGGAAACAAACACAATCCGTTCCAAAAGGCCTTTGTTAAATATTCAAATCATCACTTACTTGGTAGAAACTTTTCTTTCTTTTCTTGAAATACAAAAAAGATCCGAAATGTCTTCTCTTTAAATATCATCGGGCTGAATGACAAGATATCTGATTTTTTTATCATGCATAGATCGGCTTCATTCCAGTGGAATAAAGAGAAATAACAATATGGTATGACACTGGAAACTAATTATTAAAACACGAATATATCATTTATCATATTTTACAGACTGCGAAACAAAGACACTTTTCGATATTGCCAAATATTATAATATTTTGGTCAGTTTTGAACTTTTACAAAGGAAAGAAAAATGCATCGGCCGAAAATCGAACCCGCGTGGCGGGCGAGCATTCTACCACTGAACCACCGACGCTACAATTTTCATAATAAAAGACGCGGGAACTCATAGCCAACATCAACATTTTGAAAGTAATAAATAAGGTACTCACAGGTGTAACTGTCAATGGAGATGTAAGTGTATATACTCGTGGCTTATTCAATACATTTGCACAAGATATCCTGTATTCTGCCAGATTTTATTTTATATATTGTCCACTATTTGTTTCTTAAATCTTTTAAATTCAAAGCTTTTCGATAATGTCTTTATGCACTTGTTTGAGAGACAATGAAAAAAGCAGAATAGGAGAAAGCAAACACCAAAATTGATACCTCATGTCGAGATGTCCGACCTTTCCCCCATTCTGATAAATTGAAGGGAACGTACTCCTTCCCAACAACACATGATTATTTTAACCTGCTAAAATTTAACTGTTATGGGACCAAATGTTAACTAAAAACTGTAACTATTTTTCCAACATTCTTTATTCAATAAAACCCTAACAAAAATGGCGGATATGGGCGTGACCCCGTTTTGATGGTTATATACCAGCAAAAATCACAAAATGGTTCATGGAAACCAATAAAAAGTTCGTTTATCAATAAAGCACATGTTTAACAAACTCATCTTCAATAAGCAAACAAAGCAACAGCAAAATAGTTTCTTCAAAATGTCTCTGTGACAGCAATAACTTGTATTTAAGCACACACAAGCAAACACTCTGGGATCCGGACGTATACAGTGAGTATAGACATGGTCCCTTTCTAAACCTTAGTGAGCTTTTAAATGTAGCACAGGCGCCGCAAAATTGCAAAATGGCACCTAAATCAGCAGACACAAGCAAAAACATCCCGGGATCCGGACGTATACAATGAGTATAGACATGGTATCCCGATTGTACTAAACCTTAATGTAATCTTAAGCTCAACTGTCACTTTAAATAAAAGCAATAAACTGTAATTTGTTTAAAACTCATGGCGTAACACAAGAAATCAAGTCTATAATAACACAAGTTTGGCCGTAGCTGGTGGGTGGCCGGCCGCAACTGGTACCAATGGTTGAACGGGGTGCACGCCGATCTACTGGATGACACATAACGGTGGACCGTGCGTTCCGGATTTAAGATAGTGACGAATAACCTGAAAAATATATAGGACAACGGAAAGCAAGCAGATTTGACTAGAACGGGGGCAGGGAGGGTGGGTACCAAAAATAATCAGGAGATATAGTTTACCTTGCAAACCTTTCGGAAGCGGGAAATTGAGAGGCGGTAACCTATTATTTTTCCACGTTCGTATGAAAATGGAAAATAGGGTAAAAGCACCGAAAGGACAGAAAGACGACTACTGGACAGAAAGACGACTACATCTGTCCCCAAACAACCCGCACTATTCTGATTAATAGTGCTACTTATTTTACAAATTTATTTTTAAGAACATCGTTCATAACATACGGTTGGTTATCTTACCATGAAAGGTGTTTAAGTAAAGTTCTGTTTATGTCTGTTTCGTGCTCTTTTATTGCTTATGCTTGTGTCGACCAAATAAAGAAATATTTGTGATCGTACGTATGTATATTTGAAATAACGTTAAAAAAAAGGTAAACGGTTTACATGTAACTTAATTGGACGGCTTAGTTTTATAATTGAATATAATTACTTAGTTAAGACAATAGAAAACCGGAGCGAACGTAGCAAGCGTAAGCTTCTATTGTCTCGAGATATGCTTATCAATCCCCTTCCGGTGTTTACGGAGGGGGGGGGGGGCTTAAGGTTTACCCTCCGTCTGTCTGTCCGTCTGTCTGTTTGTCCAACCATTCTCCTGTCCATCCGGATGTACGGAAATCTGGATCCCGCGATAACCTAAAAACCGTTTTTGAAAAATTGGTACATGTATATGAATAGATGATTTTTATGGAGATTTTGCACGTCATTTTTTTTTTCGGACCAAAACTCTGGTTGGTATGGTAACGGACAAATTATGCACCTCACCGGTAGTGGATTAATGTGTTGCGTGCCAGTTTATAATGATTCTGACCGACTTTGTGGAAAGCTCTTGGTTTGTCAAACAGATTGACCCATTTTGTACATGGTCATATGAAAAGTAGAATTATTTTCCATTGAAATAAATTGATGATAAAATTACCTATGATTGGTCACTGGTCGAGTGACTTATAAGTACTAACTACAGTAACAAATTTGATTGCGGAAAAAATAAAACAATGATCGTATTTTTATTGCCATTCTTTATGATTATTGTTCAGTAAAAGATATGAAGTTACTCGTATAATTAGTGTACGTGTGTGTGTGTGTGTGTTTGCGGTATAAGATCGCTAAAGCTTGTAATTATCCAATGTCAGTTGTTGATTTTTCTTACACTCATAACATAAATTATATTATCAAAATTAAAATGCATCGGCCGGGAATCGAACCCGGGCCGCCCGCGTGGCAGGCGAGCATTCTACCACTGAACCACCGATGCTTGAATGGGATGACAATTCATTCTATATAAAAGCAAAGTTAAAATCAACTCGAATAAACTGTAGACGACATTTACATCTGTGCTCTTTCGTGTGATGAATACAAAGCTCGCAGTTATATCTGTTAATGGAGAATTTGATTAATTACAAGCTGTTTGTGTAAAGATTTACAAGTACACATAGGAGAAAATCAAAACTTTACTAACAAAAGGGAGAAATTAGTTATACATGAAATGCGAAAATCAAGAAAGCATACAAATAAAAAAAGAAAATCAAACATAAAACAAAAAGAACGTGTTATCTTTTTCTCTTTTAGTATATTATATTCTCTCACGTGTTGTCTAAAAAGAAATAATTATTCAATTATTGACTATACCCTTTATTTTAATGGTTATTAGCTGTCTGAATACAAATCGAGGAGCAGTTAAGATAATACATGTATCTTGCTTGATATATTTTTCCCCAAACGATTTCTTATATGGTTCACATTTAAGTACCTCTAGAGATGTACTTTGGAGGAATTTAGACAAAATATAGAGATGAAAAATAAGAAGATACTAATCAGGCTCAAGTCCCATGCAGTTTCAGTTAGGTATACACTATTAAAAAGGCTATTTTATTGATAATGATAGTAGAAATGTACTCTTTTAAATGTTTTGTTAAACCTGAAATACGATTTGATTTTAAAATGAACCTGATTGCAGCCATTGTAAAAATAAATCTTAAATAGTGTCCTTCAAAACCTCGTCTTTAATCACTTATTTCTTTTCTTTTAAACTTCGACAAAAATGCGCGGATCTAGAGGGGGTGGGGCTAGGGAGTCAGGAACCCTGGGATGTGGTTTTCTTTTAAGAGTAAAAAAGAAAACAACCCCCTAAACCCCCAGGAAAAAATCGTTTGACCCCCTGTAAAATCTTACGCCCACACGCCCTCTTCCCACACTTACGGCAGAGATTGGCTTTGGTGAATTTCAGAATTTCATACTTTGCTAGGTATGATAATTTTCATAGATTTATTAACATATCCTGTCGGACACCGCATCCCCCCCCCCCCCCCACACACACACCGAGTTAATGGCTGGATCCGCGCATGAATTGGACATGTTCATCTCTTTGCCGGGATTCTGGCTGTACTGAAAGGTTAACCGGTCTCCGTAGTTACCTGACAACCGCATCGGACCCACAACTCTCTCATAGCCAAGAGTCATCAAGAAATGATTGGGCACTTGGATATCTGAACGGACGGATCCCAAATAATTCCCGGGACTTTTACTAGTATCGATTGAAATATAAACGAATTGAAATGGACATTTATGAAACGATGAACAATCGTGGGCCGATTGAAATTTGACTCAAATCACCGAAAGGAAAATTTGTGACAATGATATAATTTTAATGAATTTGGATTAATAGTGGGCATATTTAGATATCGAAAATACAATTGATGAGAACAACATTTATAAGTATACCGTAATTCATTTTTTTTCTATCATTAGATCCACGCTTCATCATAGATCACAACGTTCATTTGTCAGGAGAGGCGACGGCCCGAATGATGAAATTAAATGTTTGTATTTTACTAAACCAAGGACATGATAACCTGACTGAGATATGAATTGGTCCGAAATAAAGTTGCTCGTGACAATAAGACAGGTGAACGGGATTTGAATGTGATCTCGCTGAGACGCTTAACACCTTGACGCCTGCAGGCGCTTAATAGACAGTGTCATGTATAAAAGATGTGCGGTCAAATGAATGACATACATACGATTTGTGTTTAGTTTTATCAGCAATCTCAGTATAATTTTAATTGATATGAGCAATAAAAATCACACTTAATATAATATAAATAAAGTACGTTAACCAGAATACGGTAGTTAATTTGCATTAATTTTTTATTTTATGTCAAAGCTGTTGCCTTGTTCGGGCAGTTTATTAATGACTTCCTATTCCTTGTTTTTAGATAGATTCGATCGATTTATTTGCATTCGTTTTCAATTCATTTTGATCTAAGAATCTGTCGCAATCTAGCTTGAATGACGAGGATAATGTATTATGGCATCAAAATTAAAGCATATAGGAATGGAATATAACTATAATTATGCTTAAATAAAGGTGCTGAAATGACTGGCAGTTTATAACTTAGAGCACTTTTGTTTTCTTATAGAAAATAATCCCATAAAATAAATATATGCTGGTTTGTATGATAGTTGGGTTCAACGTCCCACCGACAGTATGTCAGTCATTTGCAGACCATCAACTTGAGACAGATGTAGTACTGCCATACTGCAGCATCACACTGTAGACATCCGGTCACATTATTCTGACACCGGGAAAACCAGTCCTGGAAATACCTTTATATGCTAAACGTCAAGCAAGGGATCTATACCAGTACTATTTTTACGACTTTGGTATGTTGCGGCCGGGGATCTAACCCATGACCTCTCGATTCCAGGGAGGACGTTCTAGTCATTCAGCAACCAGGACCGGCATATATTCTCATAATTAAATGCTCGTAGATAAATAAAGTCATTGCTTACGAAATAAAATGCCTTTATGAAGATTCATTAAAAAATAATGGAGGATTATTTTCATTTTTTTTTTCGTCATTTTGGCAATATGTACCAAAATAATGGCAAAGATTTTTTTTCTTCATTTATTGAATTATTTCCTTCCTGAAAAATTCCCTTTCCAGCCCTCAATCAATCGTAAGGACCTTTTATTGACTACTCTTGGATTTTCACTTATACCGGTAGCTTACAGTAAGCTATGAAGTTGATTAGGACCATATACCATGCTCTTCACGTGCACCTTATGCTGTAGATGATCATCGTGGTTTTTGACATTAAAACAGAATAAGACGGAATTATAATCAATCATTTAACATTCTGTAACACTGTTATCTATTATTGCAAATGGATTCTACTTTCAGTTTTACAAATCTCATGTAATCTCACGACCACATGATCGTACACGTACTTTAACGAGACTTTCTCGTGATTTGCTCTTAACTTACAGCGGTGTTGCGGATCTCAGGTATTATGTCTATTACAAGAAAGATGTATATACGTTTCATGCTCTTCCATTTCGAGCTTACCGTATGGTATGAAAACATATCCCTTCGAATAAAATAATCTTTACTATCCAGTGTTCTCTTGTGTGTAATTGTCATTCTTTTCACTAAGTGCATATGATGAATTATGTACCTCCATTGACAGGTATATAACTCCGAGCTACGTGCATATGTTCATATCCTCAGGCGATTGCTTGCTGCCGTCTTTAGTGGCTAGAAACGCTTACCAGGCATCGCTGACCTTGCCAATTTGCATATTTTCCACGACAAGTTAAACTGTATTTCTCCGCGCTTAGTGCGGACCTACGCAATGCGATTCTGCACTTACAAATAAGAATGGAATACGTTACGCAGACCTTTTATTCATAACTGTAAGCGCTATTCATGTGCTAAACGTGTTATTTTGCTTTGTAAACATCCATTTTAAGCGTGAACAGTATATCCGTGACACTTACAAATCAGAACAGCAACCCATTTTACATATTTGAAGATCACTCCTGTAAAAAGAAAAAAAAGTAGCGCTTCGAATGTTTGTAATTAACCTGAAGTAGTTCACGCGTAATTTTGCATGAAAGCGAGTTAGGTTTCTCCCAGAGCATTTCTTAACTTTAAAATAGAAACAAACATTCAAGTATCTTAATCATCAAGTACCTTGTCAAGTTCTACACTTAAGTAACAGTAGACAGTGTATATAAATCGGATCCTAGGGAATGACCTACTTCTGAAGTTCATACAGTCAGGTTCATGACACCAATTCCGGATTGTTTTGTAACAGAACAGAACAAATCTTTATTGCTCGAATCGTACAAACAAACGATACAAGAGCATACAGTTATATGATGTCGAAATGGGAAAAAAGTCAAACATAGATCACATGACAAGGTTTAAGTATCTCTTTTTACATTAAATGTTTTGAGTGATATATTTGTTACTTGGCGTTAAAAATCGAAAAGAGAAAAAGTGAAATCTAATCTCCACCCGCCTCCTCTCTCCTCTTTTTTCTGGATTATAACATTGACATTTTGATAATATGTAAGGAGAGAAAGAGAGAGTAGGAAAATAAAGAAGTGTCATTTGCAAGAGGAAAATTTAAACGGTGACGTTATACACACACTTGAGAGCAAAGGAAATGTATCAAAATGTAATTTATACAGTGTAAAGAATGTTTAGTTCATTTTCAATTACACTGTACATAGTTACGTACATTTATATTGGTATTGATTGGGAAATCCATGTAATTGTATATATTACTATAAGTAATATGTATAATGTATCAAACCATGCAGCATTTACAGAGATTGAAACAGACTATAGATTCAATTTAATAATATAATGTGTGAAAAAAGAGTTGTGGTTGGTTTAGTCATTACTGTATAAAGTCTGTTGAAACGTGAATATCAAATTAGTGAAACAGTATTCGAAAAACAAACATAGTGCGAATTCGATTGTCTTCCTACAGATTATAGTTGCAGGTTTTGCGTCATGTGGCTTTTGCCTCTGTTGTATCAATAATTAAGAATAACAGTTTTTTTCCTGTTTATCCGGCTGCCGTCTCTCAGCGCATTGAGCGCTTTGATTCTTTCAAATAAGAGAGAGCATATTATCGTCGTAAGCATCGGTGGTTCAGTGGTAGAATGCTCGCCTGCCACGCGGGCGGCCCGGGTTCGATTCCCGGCCGATGCATTACTCTTTTTAGCAAAACATTATGTCAAAACTGTCATACATATGCTAGCGTTTGGAGTGTTTAAATAAAAAATGACAAGTCTTTAGTGTTCCAGCGCATACAGATATCTTTATAACTCTTATTTTCCTTCCTATCACGTATACAAATATTTCGACTTATTTCACCTTTTGTACCATGATTCTGCATAAAAATATACACTGAATTGACCTTAAATCAAGAAAAAAATGGAGAATTAACATGATTGCTTCCTTTTCCAATAATCTGTTTGATTGGTTACTATGGTTACTAAGTATTGTCAATTAAATAGCCGTCCAATATATCAAAACACATAGGCTGCATGATATACTTTCATCTTAATTGGCAATGCTATTTTTGACTTTCCTATAATTATCACGAAATCTTAGAATTTATAACTTTCTCATTAAGTACGTTCAAAAATCGTATTTTATTTGTCCTTGTGTCGGATTTCAATATGCCATTAAGGTAATCTATTCTTAAACTATATCAATGATCATTCAGATGCTTAAAAGACAACTGTAGATGTCTCATACATGATGTATAAAAGAAAATATAAATTAGGCCCATCATTTTTCAGGTTCGGCAACCCTTTACCTCATAAATATTCATGTACATTTTTTGTGTTTAGATGAATATTAATTTACGGAACTTTAAAATGGTATATAAAACAATGGGTTTGTTTTTTTCTTTGCCGTAAAAATTGTGTATCTGGCTTGAATTCCACCAAATTGTGAATCTGGCTTGAATTCCACCAACAATACTTAGCGCTAAGTAATACTTTAAATTCTTAAACTGAATAGAAACACATTCCAACATTCCTGTTTTAAAAAGTATTCAATTAAATAACTAAGCCGAAATCAATTATTATCTTTAAAACTTACAATATTTGTTAATACATGAAATATTTAGGTATTTTGAAAAGAGAAACAAGAATAATGAAATTTGCCACTAAGTATTTAGGAATTACCTAGCGTTAAGTATAGTTGGTGGAATTCACGCCTGAGCTACAATATTGTAAACTGAAGGGAGATGCCTCTGTCAGTTAACACATGATCAATATTGTAGAGTTTTACTTAAAAAAAATAGTTCATTCTTTTTCTCAGGAAAATGATGCCAGATTTATTTTTCATAATCTTACTCCGACCGTTCAAATTTTTGGGTCCGACTACATATCTTAAACAATAGAGATATCTTGTGACTAGGTGACCTTAAAAATCATAGTAATACTAAAATATTGCCGTGGTTCATTTTGTGAAATTCTATTTACTAGGTGTTCCATCATAGGTTAACAATTGTATGTTAACTTTCAGGTATAGTTTGTGGTAAGCGATGAACGGGTAACTAATATGTAATGCTTTCATATCACTGTTTCTATGCTAAACCTTCATGTATAAATGTTTAACCATTATGTTCCATATAGTTTGTATTGATTCATATACTAAGCATTTGGTTTAGCCCTCTGGTTAGTCTTAAAAAGATTTAGGTTTCAATTTGTTATGGCTGCCATAACCCTATTCATTTTGATTCCTCGGCAAGGAAACTATATATGTACAAATATGTATGTATGTATGTATGTATGTATGTATGTATGTATGTATGTATGTGTGTATGTATGTGTGTGTGTATGTATGTATGTATGTATGTTATTAATTATTAGGTTTGGTACTGACCCTTACGGAATATAGTGTGTTAATAATGGGGGTGGGGGGGGTATACTAGCTTACTACCACTTCTCCTAGTCATACAATTATAATTTTCTTATTTTAACAACTAATTCTACTGACCGTACATAGAACTATATATAGTCACCACGTAACCTCGCGTCGACCAATGAAGACGCTATGAACGTGGAGGTGAAACAAACATGCAGGAATTATATTATTTATGTTTTAAAAAACCCAATGATTGATTTTATATGGGAGTCACGATGCCATTCATGTTACAGTAATTAATGTTTATTTCAGACGTTCCGGCAGCATGCTTGTTGGAATACATCTCCGTATGACCCTAATGTCTAATTATATTCTCCAAGATGAACCCCTTTGAATTCATTTCGACCAAAATAATAATATCAAATGACTACAAAATAACATTTAATTTCCTATTTCTATATATGGAGTAGGTATTATTTGTTTGTATAAGCTGTTTAGTTCTGTAATAATTTGTCGTGTCTCTACTATAATATCATTATTTAGCCGATAGCTGGATGTAAAGAAAGATTACACCCAGGCAAATTGGTGAAAAACATATTACTTTCGACCAAGGTTACTAAGCTTTTTTTCTCATTTTCTCCCTAAATATTTTAGAGTACATTTAATTTCCCATTAGACGTATTGAAATCTCAAACGATTGAAAAATATTTTAGTAAAAATAAATGATTTTAAATGTCTTAATGATCTTAAATGTATTATATTTGAAATGAGACGTAACATCATTAAGATAACGTCTGTGAGATCCATACTTATCCATTATATATAACCGCGATCTCTAGTTAAGCCAAAACTAAAAGAGTGCACTTAAACAGATTTTTTTCGCTCTTTCAATGATCATTTAACAGAATGAAATTCATCCACGAGAGTGCCTCATGTTATGTTAACGTTTAGAACAGAACAGATAATCATCTGGGGCTTAAAACTTGATGGTTAAACTTGAGTCCTAGTTTCATTTATATTGGTCTCAGATTAGAGTACGTTTAAATGTTCTTTGACGGACATTGACACAAAGGAAATCATACGCAAAAAGTTATTAATGGAAATGCCTTAATCCTGGAAATAGAAAGTTACTTTTTATATTATAAATACATTAGCTAGCACCGAAAAAATATTGACATAGTTTTTAAGTAGATCTGGAACTTGCGTCAATGCCATTTTGACACTTTATTCGCTCTTCCATCCCAGTAATATGCCATAAAAAACATACAGCGCTATATAAAACACACATACACACATACACACACACTCCCTCTCCCTCTCTCTCTCCCTCTGTTGATAATCTTAATTGATATTTTGAATTATTGTGATATTAATATATTAATGGCGAACTTGTGTCTTATTTTCACGAAGATGTCAACTTCTAGTTGATTTCAGTTAAAATCAAACAATACATAAGCGTATTTGCATCAAGAATTTCTAAATTGACCCGGCATATTTTCAAATTTAGCATATTAAAATGATTAAAATACTCACGTAGATCAATTTGATATGTATAGATATTAGTATTGCGTGCTTTCAGAAATTCGAAACATCTAAATTGCTATTGCTAACACATTTCTACGAGACAGTGTTTTAAAACATAACTAATATAGGTCAGAATTAGGGCTTCATTTGAGTACTCTTGTGCCTGTATCAAAGTAAATAAAGTATTTTAATTCTTAACAAATGCGTATTGTCTTTAAGGCAACAATGTATGCCACTTATTTTTTTATTTTTTTTAACAGAATTGGTGCAATGCGTTTCTGCCAATATGCAATTTCAGTGTGGCCATACCACATGGTATATGACGTCATTTAAAGCAAATGCAAGCAGCATAACTAGATTCGATTCTAAAAAGGAAACTTATCCTTTAACCGATTTTGATGGGATATAGCGTGTGCGAATCATTGCGATCATTGCACATTTTCTGCTTCGCATGGGCTATAAACCATTAACATTGTTAAAGAAATAAATAAATTGAGCAGTTCTTCCCTCTGAATCGATACAAAATATGCTTTTCGCGATAGCTTAAAATGACGTCATATATCACGTGGTATGACTACACCTATTTTAAAACAGCATTTTCACAGATGATCGGTAGAAATTAAAAGACATAATTTCCTACTCTCCCTCGTTAATGTTCCCGAGAAAAAAACTCGGAAAGTGTGAGTCACATTGCACAGAAAAACGCTATTTTCGTAAACTTAACTTCGACGAAACCGATAAAATTTAGTCTAGAATATGATATCCCTGAAGGACTCGCTCCGCAACACCAGTTCACGGTAGGGATTCTTAAGTTAGCGCATGCGGCAAACGTGAAAGAAATTTAAATATAGGTTTTATCAGTCCAAATATAGTTTTCATTACTATCTGTGATGTAGTTGCCTGTGTTGGGTGTTTGGGAACCCCTTTTTTTACAATCTCGCAATATTGCATTGTCTGTAGATGGGTATTGATAGACGCAATACACACATATTGTTAATATCAAGTTTTTAGTCAATGACTATCATTTCTTATTGTGAAGTACTGTCTCAGACAGTTACTTTTAGATAAGACCCCTCATTTACAAGGCATATGCATTACTAGGTATGTATAACGTATCACGGGAAAAGGCTTTGCTGCTGTTACGATACATTCAGGGATATTTATTACATCACAATAATTTGCAATCAAGTTTAACAGAATAATCACTAAATGCCGAAATATTTGAGAAAGTCGGCTTTAAATGTGTACAAACGGGATCAATGATTAATAGTGAAATCTATAGGGTATTTTATCGTTAAGATTTGTTTTTTTCGACTTGAAGCTTTGAGTGAAAAAACATTGATTCATATCTTAGTTTTGACTGAAAGTATTATTTGCTATTTCTTTTATAAACCCCTAAATATAAAACTCATAACTATAATGGCGATGGGTATAATCGTTTTAAACAGTGACATTATAAGTGATATGTTGGAATTATTTAAAAATTCTAAGCGATTATTAGGTCGTTTTTACGACAAATATATTTCTGTTTTCTTGAGATGTTTCCATCGGAAAATATGCCATTGCTACTGCAATTTATTAGATCTGTATGAAGTAGAATTTAAAAAAAAAGCAGTTTGTCTTACCTTATTGCAAGTAATATTCGAGTGACATTTTACGTGTTTATTGGTTTATTATATATATGTACTTCAAGTTGCATTGTTTCTATTTACACCTTAATGCAGTTCGTTAACAGATGGCCATTGATTAAGAATTTGATTTTTAATTATATGTATGTATTACGTCTATCAATACCCATCTACAGACGCATTGTCAATCGATGCAACCATCCGTGATCGTAAAAAATAGGTGGTTTTCCCATCACATTCATTCAGTTAATATACTTAACATATATACATGTGCTAGAAAATATTTGGCTGTAAAGTAAGTAATATAATAGAAATTAAATTTAACTTTTTTTTCTTTTATTCTTAGAATTAATATATTGTACTGCTAAAGTGTAATTCTGTCTAGTTTTATATTTTATTTTAGTTTTTTTTTATACGTGAGATGACTTAAATCTTGCAGAATACAGAGAATTTACAGTGTGTCTAAAGTATTTGAAATTATTAATTTTTATGATGTTTTATGTAAGCGCTGAAAAGCCGAATCTAAAAACATGGAGCTGAATTATTTCCCATTTAACTTCATGTCATGTCTGATTTCCGACACATATTAGTCATATATGATTTTCTTGTCGGTAGCGGCGTTTCTCTAAAGGCGGTTTCTGCAGACTAGATTTGAATATTATGATTATACAAATAGTTATATTACAATTCTGTTACTTCTCTTTTAAGGCATTCTTATTAAATGCCAAATTGCAAACCAAACAATGACATTGACACTAAGTTCGGATCCTTACTAGATGTCTGCGAACAACGTCACATAAACTATGATTTAAAAAAAACTTATATGATCAACACCTTTTTTTAGAAAAGGGGGCCGGTAAATGAATGATAAAAAAAATATGAAAAATGAAATTTTCATGACCGATAAAGAAAATTTGAGTGAAGCCTGGCCGATTAATTTAAATGGATAAATCGTAAACATAAATCGTGCATTTTTCGATATATTGGTTGGATATACTCTATTATTGTTAATTATTACGCTACTTATATGGTAGGTCTAGTAACTATTCAAACAGGCTGCGGGAAAGTAAAGCAATCAAGTTTTGATCGCAAATTGTCACTTTGGACATATTTTAAGGGCATTTGCAAGGCACAATAAATAATCGGAGGCAAAAGGTGTTTGTATGTAAATATATGAATGGAAAGAATGAAGATAGAAAACCTTTGTAATAGATATCAACAAGACAAATGACAAAAAATCTCAGGAGAAAATCATTTTCAACAGTAAAGCGACAATGCTGTCTCCTTAGAGGGGATATATTTTTATTGCGTGAAGCTTAAAATGTATGAATTGATAAAAGTCTTCCCTTGTTGGCTTAGAAAACAAAATCATCATCATTTTCAATGATAATCAAACGTATTATTTAACGTGAAAGAAAATTCGATCACACAGATAAACCTCTCTAGCGGAAAACCTCAGCTGTCTCCTTAAATATCAAAAACCAGTAATTTTAAAAATAATTTATTTATTTATTTATCTCTAATACGTTTGACTTTTCAGTACTTCTATAATGAATGTTTATGAATGTTTCAGTGATTATATAAAATAGTTATAATCAAGGACACGCCTGCAAGATATCATCACATATCACTGCTATGTACAGATGTATTAAACCGTATTTCAATAACCCTGATGCAGTCTGTAAACACACATAGTGAATTAAATGACTCCAATAAACAGAGGCACGTAAATATTTCTTTCAATGTCAGGGCGCCATGACCTTGTGGAGGCGTAAACAAATGTGAATTTGAAGGTTGAGATTCTGCAAACAATTTAAACGAGAACTACTGTTTTAAATATGTATATATACACACAATGATGTAGACAGAACATGTCATTTTATGTCGCTTTATAAACAGGCCAAAAGAGATCCCTTCAAGCAATCTTTTAAGGACATTAATAATTTAGGTTGTTCGTTTAATAAAGGAGAAAATCTTGCTAATAATTGTCAAAGGACATATCATACGAATCACGCATGCTTTTAATGAACACACAGAAGAAAGACAAATATTTCACTTTTTTCGTGTAAGATATTATTTTCGGTCACTTGTAGCATATTGTGAGAAAAAGCCGGTGCGCTTGTACTGAAGTAACGCCATTCGAAAGCCTACGATGATCATCTACATCATAAGGTGCACGTGAAGAACATGGTAAACTTCAGCTGACTGTTACTGGTATAACGGCGGATACAAAGCAATATGATGACCATTTAAATCCGAGAGTGATCAATATAAGGTCTTAATGATTTATTAAGGACTGAAAGGAAATATATCAAGAAGGAAATAGTTCAATTAATGAAAAAAGATATTTCGGCAAATATTGCCTTTATGACGAAAATGTGAAAATTATGTTCCGGCGTTTATGTTTGTACTGTCGCATTATTTTTTAAATGCATTTTTCCTCTTCATAAAGGCAATTATTTACTAGTATTTAAATGGTTAGAGCGTCCGCCCTGGAATCGAAAAGTCGTGGGTTCGATCCCCGGCCGCGACATACCAAAGTCGTAAAAACTTCAAATCCCTTGCTTGACGCTCATCATATATTTAGGTATTTCCAGGAATGGTTGACCCGGTGTCAGAATAGTGTTACTAGGTGTCAACGGCGTGATGCTGCAGTGTGACAGTACTGCATCTGTCTCAAGCAGACATAGTCTCGAAATGACTTAAATACCGTCGGTGGAACGTTAGACCCAAAAATTAAACAAACTAGCGAGATAATTTTCTATAATAAAACAAAAGTGCTCTAAGTCATTAAAATTATCGCTCGCATAGACAGGAAAATCTCCGCAACGCTAGTACATGTACATATATCTAAAACAAAATTTGGCATTATTGTGGACCATTTTGTGTAACAAACGCTACGTTTCATGTGAGGAAGCCTTCCAGCTGGCTTGCGGTAGGTCGGTGGTTCTACCCGGGTACCTCAGTGTACTCGGGGTCTTCCTCCACCTGTAATTAGCTGGACGTCGCTATATGATTGAAATACTATCGCAGCAACGGTAAACCCCAATACAGCAACAGTAACAAACGCTACGTTCGATTGAATCTCTCCCCTTTTCCCTGAATTTACAGCAGAGATGGTATGTCAAAGTGTTTTTTCCCAGTGTTTTCGATAATGTCATTAAGTAATTTACAAGTTTAACTTTTATCTTATTTCAGCCACTCTTTTATAAATGTGAGTAACGGTATTTTTTCTATAACAATGGTTATCTTTATATTTTGAACAAGCGCTACGTTCGAATGCTCCCTAGGGCCTTAGACCTTAGGGGTCAAGGTCATTTGATGAAGGTCAGGGTACCTGGCTGGTAGAGCTTATCAAGGTGCATGCACCTGTAAAGTTTGAAGGCTGTAGGTGGAAGGATTTCCGTGTTATGGTCAGGGTTAAGTTTTGTGACAGGACAAAAAACACCATAGTAATTAGTTAAATATTATACAACCAGACAAAAATGACGAATCGTTGTATTGACCGGTGTTTTGCTATCGCTTAGCAACACAGAACTGGATTTTCCGCGGAATACACCTGCCCCACACTCGTTCTGGAACGAGAATATACGGTATTTCGCCGAGTTTCTTATCTTTGGATTTAGGTCATTGCTTGTAGTCTAAGGAAACAAACACAATCCGTTCCAAAAGGCTTTTGTTCCATATTCAAATCATAACTTACTTGGTAAGAAACCTTCTCTATTTTTCTTTCTTTTCTTGAAATACTAAAAAGATCCAAAAGTGTCTTTTCTTTGAATGTCATCGGGCTGAATGACAAGATATCTGATTTTTTATCATGCATAGATCCGCTTCTTTCTAGTGGAATAAAGAGAAATAAAAATAAGGTATTACACTGGAAACTTATTATTAAAACACGAATATATCATTTATCATATTTTACAGACTGCAAAAGAAAGACACTTTTCGATATTGCCAAATATTATAATATTTTGGTCAGCTTTGATTCATTTACAAAGGAAAGAAAAATGCATCGGCCGAAAATCGAACCCGCGTGGCAGGCGGGTACCACTGAACCACCGACGCTACAATTTTCATAATAAAAGACGCGGGAACTCAAAGCCAACATCAACATTTTGAAAGTAATAAATAAGATACTCACAGGTTTAACTGTCAATGGAGATGTAAGTGTATATACTCGTGGCTTATTCAATACATTTGCACAAGATATCCTGTATTCTGCCAGATTTTATTATTTTTATTTTATACATTGTCCACTATTTGTTTCTTAAATCCTTTAAATTCAAAGCTTTTCGATTATGTCTTTATGTACTTATTCTACAAATTTATTTTTAAGAACATCGTTCATATTATACGGCTGGTTATCTTACCATGAAAGATATTTAAGTAAAGTTCTGTTTATGTCTGTTTCGTGCTCTTTTATTGCTTATGCTTGTGTCGACCAAATAAAATATATTTGTGATCGTGCGTATGTATATTTGAAATAACGTTAAAAAATGTAAACGGTTAACATGTAACTTAATTGGACGGCTTAGTTTTATAACTGAATATAATTACTTAGTTAAGACAATAGAAAACCGGAGCGAACGTAGCAAGCGCAAGCTTTTATTGTCTCGAGATATGCTTATCAATCCCCTTCCGATGTTTACGGGGGTGGGGGGGAGGGAGGGCTTTAGGTTTGCCCTCCGTCTGTCTGTCCGTCTGTCTGTTTGTCCAACCGTTCTTCTGTCCATCCGGATGTACGGAAATCTGGATCCCGCGATAACCTAAAAACCGTTTTTGAAAATTGGTACATGTATATGAATAGATGATTTTTATGGAAATTTTGCACGTCATTTTTTTTTTGCTGTTGTTGTTGTTTTTTTTCGGACCAAAATTCTGGTTGGTACGGTAACGGACAAATTATGCACCTCACCGGTAGTGGACTTATGTGTTGCGTGCCAGTTTATAATGATTCTGACCGACTTAGAAAACACCAGCTTTGTGGAAAGCTCTTGGTTTGTCAAACAGATTGACCCATTTTGTACATGGTCATATGAAAAATAGAATTATTTTCCATTGAAATAAATTGATGATAAAATTGCCTCTGATTGGCCACTGATCGAGTGACTTATAAGTACTAACTACAGTAACAAATTTGATTGCGGAAAAATAAAACAATGATCGTATTTTGATTGCCATTCTTTATGATTATTGTTCAGTAAAAGATGATTTTATGGAGTTACTCGTATAATTAGTGTACGTGTGTGTGTGTGTGTGCGGTATGAGACCCCCAAAGCTTGTAATTATCCAATGTCAGTTGTTGATTTTTCTTACACTCATAACATAAATTATATTATCAAAATGAAATGCATCGGCCGGGAATCGAACCCGGGCCGCCCGCGTGGCAGGCGAGCATTCTACCACTGAACCACCGATGCTTGATTGGGATGACAATTCATTCTATATAAAAGCAAAGTTAAAATCAACTCGAATAAACTGTAGACGACATTAACATCTCTGCTCTTTCGTGTGATGAATACAGAGCTCGCAGTTATATCTGTTAATGGAGAATTTGATTAATTACAAGCTGTTTGTGTACACATAGGAGAAAATCAAAACTTTACTAACAAAAGGGAGAAATTAGTTATACATGAAATGCGAAAATCAAGAAAACATACAAAATAAAAAGAGAAAATCAAACATAAATCAAAAAGAACATGTTATCCTTTTTTTCTTTTAATATGCTATATTCTCTCACGTGTTGTCTAAAAAGAGATTCAATTATTGACTATACCTTTTATTTTAATGGTTATTAGCTGTCTGAATACAAATCGAGGAGCAGTTAAGATAATACATGTATCTTGCTTGATATATTTTTCCCAAACGATTTCTTATATGGTTAACATTTAAGTACCTCTAGAAATGTACTTTGGAGGAATTTAGACAAAATATAGAGATGAAAAATAAGAAGATACTAATCAAACACAAGTCCCATGCAGTTTCAATAAGGTATACACTACATTATTATTATTATTATTACACCACATTTATATAGCACTTTTTTCATATATCTTATACGTTCAAAAGTGCTTTACAATCTGTTAAAACACAAAAAAGAAAATAGGAGATATAAAATACATGCAATGAAACCATCCACTGAAACTAAATACACCTAAAATAAGGTAAGAATATCATGCGTAGAGTGTTTTAAAATATAAGTAACAACAGTGTCATAATATCAAATAGTATTAAAGTAAAGTAAAAATTTTTTTTAAGATCGCTATAGAATCGAACAAAGAAAAGTTTTTAAGAGTTTCTTAAATGAGACGAAACTGCTGGACTGGCGTATTAATACCGGCAACGAGTTCCAGAGTTTTTGAGCACTAAGAGTAAAGCATCTGTCCCCATATTTCGCTGTTTTGGTTCTAGGTTGGACTAGTGTCACTGAAACGTCTTGGGATCTAAGTACACGGCTGGGTCTGTAAATTTCTAACATTAATTGAATATACTCCGGTGATTGACCATGTAGTGCTTTGAACGTAAGAGTTAATATCTTAAACTGTATTCTGGCTTCTACAGGCAACCAATGCAGCTCTTTAAGGATGGGGGTTATATGACTGAAACGTGTTTTTTTTTGTAATAATCCTAGCCGCTGTGTTTTGGACAGTCTGTAGCTTTTGGAGAGTGTTTTTTGGTAATCCATATAACAGAGAACTACAGTAGTCCAATCGAGATGTAACAAGACTGTTAACAAGCGATTTTGTTGCGTCAGTGGTAAGATACTGTCTGATGTGGCTAATTCGGCGAAGTTGATCATAACAAGATCGACACACTGAGTTTACGTGATCTTCTAAGTCTAATCTAGAGTTTAAAAAAGCTCCCAGATTTCTAACAACAGTAGCCGGTTGTATTTTAGATGCTCCAATGGTTATTGAAATATCACCAACAAGCTTTTCATTGTGTTTAGAAGAGAAAAGAATTACTTCAGTCTTATTGGTGTTGAGTTTAAGCATGTTTTGATGCATCCATGAAACTATGTCTGCCAGGCAGGCCTCGACACGCTGAACAGCTTCTGCAACATTAACTTGATCAGTAGGTTTGAAAGCTATGTAAAGTTGAGAATCGTCTGCGTAAAAATGATGAAGTAGACCGTGGTTTCTGCAGATGGCTCCAACTGGTTTTGTATACATAATGTAATTTTTCGGACCTAAAACTGAGCCCTGCGGAACACTGTAATTCATCAAAACTGCTTCTGACAACATGTATTAAAAAGGCTATTTTATTGATAGTGATAGTAGAAATGTACTCTTTTAAATGTTTAGTTAAACCTGAAATACGATTTGATTTTCAAATGAACCTGATTGCAGCCATTGTAAAAATAAATCTTAAATAGTGACCTTCAAAACCTCGTTTTTAATCACTTATTTCTTTTAATTAAATCAGAAACTTTGACAAAAATGCGAGGATCTAGAGGGGGTGGGTCTAGGGAGTCAGGAGCCCTGGGATGTGGTTTTCTTTTAAGAGTAAAAAAGAAAATAACCCCCTAAACCCCCAGGAAAAAATCGTATGACCCCCTGTAAAATCTTACTCCCACACGCCCTCTTCCCACACTTACGGTATAGATTGGCTTTGGTGAATTTCAGAATTTCATAGTTTACTAGGTATGGTAATTTTCATAGATTGATTAACATATCCTGTCGGACACCGCATCCCCCCCCCCCCCGAGTTAATGGCTGGATCCGCGCATTAATTGGACATGTTCAACTCTTTCCCGGGATTCTGACTGTACTGAAAGGTTAACCGGTCTCCGTAGTTACCTGACGACCACATCGGACCCACAACTCTCTCATAGCCAAGAGCCATCATGAAATGATTGGGCACTTGGATATCTGAACAGTCGAATCCCAAATAATTCCCGGGACTTTTTCTAGTATCGATTGAAATATAAACGAATTGAAATGGACATATATGAAACGATGAACAATCGTTGGCCGATTGACATTTGACTCAAATCACCGAAAGGAAAATTTGTGACAATGATATAATTTTAATGAATTTGGATTAAGAGTGGGCATATTTAGTTATCGAAAATACAATTGATGAGAACAACATTTATAAGTATACCGTAATTCATTTTTTTCTTTCATTAGATCCACGCTTCATCATAGATCACAACGTTCATTTGTCAGGAGAGGCGAAGGCATGAATGATGAAATTAAATGTTTGTATTTTACTAAACCAAAGACATGATAACCTGACTGAGATATGAATTGGTCCGAAATAAAGTTGCTCGTGACAATAAGACAGGTGAACGGGATTTGAACGTGATCTCACTGAGACACTTAACACATTGACGCCTGCAGGCGCTTATAGACAGTGTCACTCATAGACAGTGTCACTTATAGACAGTGTCACTTATAAAACTCAACTCAACTCAACTCAACTCAACTCAATTTATTAGGCAAATCAGCAATACAATATGCCACTGGCCGAACACATATAAATGGTACATGCAAATATGGCTTATATGCAAAACATTGTGATACATACAAAACAACACAATATACAACTATACAATTCGAAAAAAAGTTCACTAAATCATGAATATATATTAATTATAATTTCAATTTTATAATTATAAGTAAAAAAATAAATAAATAAACTACAAAACATGCTGATTCCTTTCCATAAACGCATATTTTAAATATTTTGCAATGTTTAACTGAACTTTAACATATTTTTTTTGACATAATATATATGAATTTATTAACAGTTGGAAAACTTGAAAATTTAGATAGATACTTATTTCGAATATTCCTGTATGTCGGACAAATTAATAACATATGAAACTCTGATTCTATTTGATTTTGAGTACAATGAACACATATTCTTTTTTCCAAAATAATATTATCATGTCTTCCTGTTTGTATTGCTAAGTTATTTGAACTTAATCTAAATCTAGTTAATTGTTTTCTTAGAATATCATTTTGTTTATTTGTGAGAAAAGATTCCATGCCAAAGTCTTCCTTATATTTGCTGTAATATTTTAGCCTACTTGAATTAGTTAGGTCACCTTTCCATTTCTGTTTATACTGATCAATTAATCGTTCCCGAATAGCTGGATAGAATGTCATATCAATATGTTCGTTGTACCATAAATGTGAAAGTCCTAAATAATCTTACTGTTGTTTAATTCTAAATGCCCATGATTTTAATTGGTTATTACGACATTGTGAATAAAACGCCTCTCTCAATGTGAGAATATTACTTGATCTTACTTTAAGCCAGTATCGAAGGGATCTCTGGACAGCAATCACTGATAACGGTATTCTTCCTAACTCGCCTAATACTGCTTGATTCATTGTGCTTTTATTTACAGAACCTTATATACAAGCTACTAACCTAATCAAAGTTAAATATTCCCCACAACTCTGAACAATAAAGTATAATTGGTGTGATAAATTTATCAAATAATGATAATTTAGTTTTAATAAAAGATCTGCGGTCAAATGAATGACATACATACGATTTGTGTCAGCAATAAAATGAAGAAAAGAAAAACTCACTATAATTTTAATTGATATGAGCAATAAAAATCTCACTTTATATAATAAAAATAAAGTACGTTTACCAAAATACGGTAGTTAATTTGCATTAATTTTTTATTTTATGTCAAAGCTGTTGCCTTGTTCGGACAGTTTATTAATGACTTCCTATTCCTTGTTTTTAAATAGATTCGACTAATTTAATTGCATTCGTTTTCAATTCATTTCGATCTATTAATCCGTCGCAATCTAGCTTGAATTACGAGGATAATGTATTATGGCATCAAAATTAAAGCATATAGGAATGGAATATAACTATAATTATGCTTAAATAAAGGTGCTGAAATGACTGGCAGTTTATAACTTAGAGGATGGAACTTACCAGAACGTCAGGTGTCCTGGTCACAGCTGTGGAAGCTAGAACCAGCGAGGATTTCCTTCTTGCTCCGGTCAGTGTACGACACACTACCATCGCCTGCAAACCTTCACACCTGGGGTCTGACAGAAGACCCATCATGTCACCTATGCGGAGGACGCGCAACAATGGCGCACTTCCTGTCTGGGTGTAAGACAGCTCTACAGCAGGGCAGGTACCGCTGGCGACATGACCAGGTTCTAGCAGTCCTGGCAGACAGCCTTGAGAAAGAGAGGAAGCAGAAGAGAGTAGTTGGAGGGAAGCAGCACTCCATACAGTTTGTGAAGGCCGGCCAAGTGAAGTCGAATGCACGGGGAGAGCAGCTGGGAATTCTCCACCAAGCACCGTCATGGGAGATGAGAGCAGATTTGAGGAAGAAGCTTGTGTTCCCAGATGTTGTTCAAACCAGCCTTAGACCAGACATTGTGATATGGTCGGAACTCAGCAGGAAGATCATCATGATCGAACTGACCGTACCCTGGGAGGACGCGTGCGAGGAGGCCCACGAGAAAAAAAGTGCCAAATATGCACTGTTAGCTGACTCGTGTAGGCAGAAAGGTTGGAGTGCTTGGGTTCTTCCAGTGGAAGTTGGGGCCAGAGGTTTTCCAGCACAGTCTGTCTGGAGGATGTACCAGAAGATTGGCATGACAGGAACCAAGAGGAAGGCAGCTATCAAACACCTGGCTGATGCTGCAGAAAGAGCATCATGTTGGCTCTGGTTTAGAAGAGAAGAGCCATCCTGGAGACCTGACAATAGCGGGTAGTGAACAGTCACTGCCGACCTCGTCAACCTTAGGATGTAGTGGAAAAGGGGTCGAAACATCCTGTGATGGTTGAAGTCCACCTGATGACGCTTGTCATTTGCAGTCTCCAGGAGTTCATCATCATGATCGTCAGAGAACAGTCCATACTGAAGCAGCAGTGAGGACTCTACATCAGCAGTAACCTGTATGAAGAAGAGCACTTTTGTTTTCTTATAGAAAATAATCCCATAAAATAAATATATGCTGGTTTGTTTGATAGTTGGGTTCAACGTCCCACCGACAGTATGTCAGTCATTAGCAGACCATATCACCTTGAGACAGATGTAGTACTACCATACTGCAGCATCACACTGTAGACATCCGGTCACATTATTCTGACACCGGGAAAACCAGTCCTGGAAATACCTTTATATGCTAAACGTCAAGCAAGGGATCTATACCAGTACTATTTTTACGACTTTGGTATGTTGCGGCCGGGGATCTTACCCATGACCTCTCGATTCCAGGGAGGACGTTCTAGTCATTCAGCAACCAGGACCGGAATATATGCTCATAATTCAATACTCGTAGATAAATAAAGTCACTCCTTACGAAATATAATGCCTTTATGAAGATTCATTAAAACATAATGCGGCAGTCACAAACAACATAAACACTGGAGCATTATATTCATTTTTTTTTTTCGTCATTTTGGCAATATGTGCCAAAATAATGGCAAAGATTTTTTTTCATTTATTGAATTATTTCCTTCCTGAAAAATTCCCTTTCCAGCCCTCAATCAATCGTAAGGACCTTTTATTGACTACTCTTGGATTTTCAGTTATACCGGTAGCTTACAGTCAGCTATAAAGTTGATTAGGACCATATATGTTCTTCACGTGCACCTTATGCTGTAGATGATCATCGTGGTTTGTGACATTAAGACAGAATAAGACGGAATTATAATCAATCATTTAATATTCTGTAACACTGTTTTCTATTATTGCAAATGGATTCTATTTTCAATTTTACAAATCTCATGTTATCTCACGACCACATGATCGTACACGTACTTTAACGAGACTTTCTCGTGATTTGCTCTTAACTTACAGCGGTGTTGCGGATCTCTGTCAGGTATTATGTCTAATACAAGAAAGATGTATATACGTTTCATGCTCTTCCATTTCGAGCTTACCGTATGGTATGAAAACATATCCCTTCGAATAAAATAATCTTTACTATTCAATGTTCTCTTGTGTGTAATTGTCACTCTTTTCACTAAGTGCATATGATGAATCATGTACCTCCATTGACAGGTCCATAACTGCGAGCTACGTGTATATGTTGATATCCTCAGGCGATTGTTTGAAATTAGTTTTTTTAGACGACAGCTTGCTCCCGTCTTTAGTGGCTAGAAACGCTTACCAGGCATCGCTGACCTTGCCAATTTTCATATTTTCCATGACAAGTTTAACTGTATCTCTCCGCACTTAGTGCGGATCTACGCAATGCGATTCTGCACTTATAAATAAGAATGGAATACGTTACGCAGACCTTTTATTCATACCGTAAGCGCTATTCATGTGCTAAACGTGTTATTTTGCTTTGTAAACATCCATTTTAAGCGTGAACAGTATATCCGTGACACTTACAAATCAGAACAGCAACCCATTTTACATATTTGAAGATCACTCCTGTAAAAAGAAAAAAAAGTAGCGCTTCGAATGTCTGTAATTAACCTGAAGTAGTTCACGCGTAATTTTGCATGAAAGCGAGTTAGGTTTCTCCCAGAGCATTTCTTAACTTTAAAATAGAAACAAACATTTAAGTATCTTAAACATCAAGTACCTTGTCAAGTTCTACACTTAAGTAACAGTATACAGTGTATATAAATCGGATCCTAGGGAATGACCTACTTCTGAAGTTCATACAGTTAGGTTCATGACCCCAATTCCGGATTGTTTTGTAACAGAACAGAACAGAACAAATCTTTATTGCTCGAATCGTACAAACAAACGATACAAGAGCATACAGTTATATGATGTCGAAATGGGAAAAAAAAGTCAAACATAGATCACATGACCAGGTTTAAGTATCTCTTTTTACATTAAATGTTTTGAGTGATATATTTGTTACTTGGCGTTAAAAATCGAAAAGAGAAAAAGTGAAATCTAATCTCCCCCCGCCTCCTCTCTCCTCTTTTTTCTGGATTATAACATTGACATTTTGATAATATGTAAGGAGAGAAAGAGAGAGTATGAAAATAAAGAAGTGTCATTTGCAAGAGGAAAATTTAAACGGTGACGTTATACACACACTTGGGGGCAAAGGAAATGTATCAAAATGTAATTTATACAGTGTAAAGAATGTTTAGTTCATTTTCAATTACACTGTACATATTTACGTACATTTATATTGGTATTGATTGGGAAATCCATGTAATTGTATATATTACTATAATTAATATGTATAATGTATCAAACCATGCTGCATTTACAGAGATTGAAACAGACTATAGATTCAAGGTTTCTATAGATTCTATAACAATGGTTATCTTTATATTTTGAACAAGCGCTACGTTCGAATGCTCCCTAAGACCTTAGACCTTAGGGGTCAAGGTCATTTGATGAAGGTCAGGGTTCCTGGCTGGTAGAGCTTATCAAGGTGCATGCGCCTGTAAAGTTTGAAGGCTGTAGGTGGAAGGATTTCCGTGTTATGGTCAGGGTTAAGTTTTGTGACAGGACAAAAAAACACCATAGTAATTAGTTAAATATTATACAACCAGACAAAAATGACGAATCGTTGTATTGACCGGTGTTTTGCTATCGCTTAACAACACAGAACTGGATTTTCCGCGGAATACACCTGCCCCACACTCGTTCTGGAACGAGAATATACGGTATTTCGCCGAGCTTATCTTTGCTTGTAGTCTAAGGAAACAAACACAATCCGTTCCAAAAGGCTTTTGTTCCATATTCAAATCATCACTTACTTGGTAAGAAACCTTCTCTATTTTTCTTTCTTTTCTTGAAATACATAAAAGATCCGAAAATGTCTTTTCTTTGAATGTCATCGGGCTGAATGACAAGATATTTGATTTTTTATCATGCATAGATCGGCTTCTTTCCAGTGGAATAAAGAGAAATAACAATATGGTATGACACTGAAACTAATTATTAAAACACGAATATATCATTTATCATATTTTACAGACTGCAAAAGAAAGACACTTTTCGATATTGCCAAATATTATAATATTTTGGTCAGCTTTGATTCATTTACAAAGGAAAGAAAAATGCATCGGCCGAAAATCGAACCTGCGTGGAGGGCGAGCATTCTACCACTGAACCACCGACGCTACAATTTTCATAATAAAAGACGCGGGAACTCAA
Source organism: Solen grandis (assembly GCA_021229015.1). Classification (NCBI taxonomy): domain Eukaryota; kingdom Metazoa; phylum Mollusca; class Bivalvia; order Adapedonta; family Solenidae; genus Solen; species Solen grandis. The sequence goes on from CM037793.1 coordinate 41,070,456, forward strand.
AGCCAACATCAACATTTTGAAAGTAATAAATAAGATACTCACTGTTGTAAGTGTCAGTGGAGATGTAAGTGTATATACTCGTGGCTTTTTCAATACATTTGCACAAGATATCCTGTATTCTGCCAGATTTTATTATTTTTATTTTATATATTGTCCACTATTTGTTTTTAAATCTTTTAAATTCAAAGCTTTTCGATAATGTCTTTATGCACTTATTTTACAAATTTATTTTTAAGAACATCGTTCATAACATACGGTTGGTTATCTTACCATGAAAGATATTTAAGTAAAGTTCTGTTTATGTCTGTTTCGTGCTCTTTTATTGCTTATGCTTGTGTCGACCAAATAAAGAAACATTTGTGATCGTACGTATGTATATTTGAAATAACGTTAAAAAAAGGTAAACGGTTTACATGTAACTTAATTGGACGGCTTAGTTTTATAATTGAATATAATTACTTAGTTAAGACAATAGAAAACCGGAGCGAACGTAGCAAGCGCAAGCTTCTATTGCCTCGAGATATGCTTATCAATCCCCTTCCTGTGTTTACGGAGGGGGGGGGGGCTTAAGGTTTGCCCTCCGTCTGTCTGTTTGTCCAACCGTCCTTCTGTCCATCCGGATGTACGGAACAAATCTTTATTGCTCGAATCGTACAAACAAACGATACAAGAGCATACAGTTATATGATGTCGAAATGGGAAAAAAAGTCAAACATTGTAGATCACATGACCAGGTTTAAGTATCTCTTTTTACATTAAATGTTTTGAGTAATATATTTGTTACTTGGCGTTAAAAATCGAAAAGAGAAAAAGTGAAATCTAATCTCCCCCCGCCTCCTCTCTCCTCTTTTTTCTGGATTATAACATTGACATTTTGATAATATGTAAGGAGAGAAAGAGAGAGTAGGAAAATAAAGAAGTGTCATTTGCAAGAGGAAAATTTAAACGGTGACGTTATACACACACTTGGGGGCAAAGGAATGTATCAAAATGTAATTTATACAGTGTAAAGAATGTTTAGTTCATTTTCAATTACACTGTACATATTTACGTACATTTATATTGGTATTGATTGGGAAATCCATGTAATTGTATATATTACTATAATTAACATGTATAATGTATCAAACCATGCTGCATTTACAGAGATTGAAACAGACTATAGATTCAAGGTTTCTATAGATTCTATAACAATGGTTATCTTTATATTTTGAACAAGCGCTACGTTCGAATGCTCCCTAGGGCCTTAGACCTTAGGGGTCAAGGTCATTTGATGAAGGTCAGGGTTCCTGGCTGGTAGAGCTTATCAAGGTGCATGCGCCTGTAAAGTTTGAAGGCTGTAGGTGGAAGGATTTCCGTGTTATGGTCAGGGTTAAGTTTTGTGACAGGACAAAAAAACACCATAGTAATTAGTTAAATATTATACAACCAGACAAAAATGACGAATCGTTGTATTGACCGGTGTTTTGCTATCGCTTAGCAACACAGAACTGGATTTTCCGCGGAATACACCTGCCCCACACTCGTTCTGGAACGAGAATATACGGTATTTCGCCGAGTTTATCTTTGCTTGTAGTCTAAGGAAACAAACACAATCCGTTCCAAAAGGCTTTTGTTCCATATTCAAATCATCACTTACTTGGTAAGAAACCTTCTCTATTTTTCTTTCTTTTCTTGAAATACATAAAAGATCCGAAAATGTCTTTTCTTTGAATGTCATCGGGCTGAATGACAAGATATCTGATTTTTTATCATGCATAGATCGGCTTCTTTCCAGTGGAATAAAGAGAAATAACAATATGGTATGACACTGAAACTAATTATTAAAACACGAATATATCATTTATCATATTTTACAGACTGCAAAAGAAAGACACTTTTCGATATTGCCAAATATTATAATATTTTGGTCAGCTTTGATTCATTTACAAAGGAAAGAAAAATGCATCGGCCGAAAATCGAACCTGCGTGGAGGGCGAGCATTCTACCACTGAACCACCGACGCTACAATTTTCATAATAAAAGACGCGGGAACTCAAAGCCAACATCAACATTTTGAAAGTAATAAATAAGATACTCACTGTTGTAAGTGTCAGTGGAGATGTAAGTGTATATACTCGTGGCTTTTTCAATACATTTGCACAAGATATCCTGTATTCTGCCAGATTTTATTATTTTTATTTTATATATTGTCCACTATTTGTTTCTTAAATCTTTTAAATTCAAAGCTTTTCGATAATGTCTTTATGCACTTATTTTACAAATTTATTTTTAAGAACATCGTTCATAACATACGGTTGGTTATCTTACCATGAAAGATATTTAAGTAAAGTTCTGTTTATGTCTGTTTCGTGCTCTTTTATTGCTTATGCTTGTGTCGACCAAATAAAGAAACATTTGTGATCGTACGTATGTATATTTGAAATAACGTTAAAAAAAGGTAAACGGTTTACATGTAACTTAATTGGACGGCTTAGTTTTATAATTGAATATAATTACTTAGTTAAGACAATAGAAAACCGGAGCGAACGTAGCAAGCGCAAGCTTCTATTGCCTCGAGATATGCTTATCAATCCCCTTCCTGTGTTTACGGAGGGGGGGGGCTTAAGGTTTGCCCTCCGTCTGTCTGTTTGTCCAACCGTCCTTCTGTCCATCCGGATGTACGGAACAAATCTTTATTGCTCGAATCGTACAAACAAACGATACAAGAGCATACAGTTATATGATGTCGAAATGGGAAAAAAAGTCAAACATTGTAGATCACATGACCAGGTTTAAGTATCTCTTTTTACATTAAATGTTTTGAGTAATATATTTGTTACTTGGCGTTAAAAATCGAAAAGAGAAAAAGTGAAATCTAATCTCCCCCCGCCTCCTCTCTCCTCTTTTTTCTGGATTATAACATTGACATTTTGATAATATGTAAGGAGAGAAAGAGAGAGTAGGAAAATAAAGAAGTGTCATTTGCAAGAGGAAAATTTAAACGGTGACGTTATACACACACTTGGGGGCAAAGGAATGTATCAAAATGTAATTTATACAGTGTAAAGAATGTTTAGTTCATTTTCAATTACACTGTACATATTTACGTACATTTATATTGGTATTGATTGGGAAATCCATGTAATTGTATATATTACTATAATTAACATGTATAATGTATCAAACCATGCTGCATTTACAGAGATTGAAACAGACTATAGATTCAAGGTTTCTATAGTCTATAACAATGGTTATCTTTATATTTTGAA
>CM037793.1:41073806-41100304 GCA_021229015.1 Solen grandis
TATTTTTCAATTTCATAATTTCAACATCAATCATCAACATTTAGTGGTCAAAGAAAGAACTTAAACCACCAGTAAAATTTTAAAGAACAGCTTTTAGCCCAACAGCTGATCAGGTTTTTATAAGTCGCTTAAGTTCTCATTATCACTCGTCTCAGCTTATCAAAGGTAAAATATAAGTGTTTTGTATAAAACCAAATCAGTTTGAACAATAAAATAAATGCTTGACTTAAAATTTATATAATGGGTATACAAATACTACAAGCGGACATATAAAAAAACAACAAAGAAGCCATCCCCTTACATTTTCTAAACTTAAGAAGTTCACTGAGTGATGCAATGGAATTTAGGTAAGTAAATATATTTCATTAATTTTACTCTCGGTTTGATCTGGTTTTGCAATCGTGTGAAGGTGACTGAATGATAAAACAAGAGGGCCAAGATGGCCCTGTGTCGCTCACCTGATTAAGATGGCTGTGTTAGGCAAAATGACAAACAATCTGGCATCTAAAGTGTTTTTCTAACATTTGACTAAGTGGCCTACATTTTGATCCTACCTGAATTTACCTGGTGACCTAGTTTTTGACCCCACATGACCCAATTTTGAACTCATCTGAGATATCATGTAGACAAACATCCTGACCAAGTTTCATGAAGATTAAGCCAAAACTGTGGCCTCTAGAGTGTTCACAAGGTTTTTCTAAGTTTGACCTGGTGACCTAGTTTTTAACCCCACATGACCCAATTTTAAAACTCATCCGAGATATCATGTAGACAAAACATCCTGGCCAAGTTTCATGAAGATTGGGCCAAAACTGTGGTCTCTAGAGTGTTCACAAGGTTTTTCTAAGATTTGACCTGGTGACCTAGATTTTGACCCCACATGACCCATTTGCGAACTCATCCGAGATATCATGTAGACAAACATCCTGACCAAGTTTCATGAAGATTGGGCCAAAACTGTGGCCTCTAGAGTGTTCACAAGGTTTTTTCTAAGATTTGACCTGGTGACCTAGATTTTTGACCCCACATGACCCAATTTCGAACTCATCCGAGATATCATGTAGACAAACATCCTGACCAAGTTTCATGAAGATTGGGCCAAAACTGTGGCCTCTAGAGTGTTCACAAGGTTTTTTCTAAAATTTTACCCGGTGACCTAGTTTTTGACCCCACATGACCCAATTTCGAACTCATCCGAGATATTATGTAGACAAACATCCTGACCAAGTTTCATGAAGATTGGGCCAAAACTTTGGCCTCTAGAGTGTTCACAAGGTTTTTCTAAAATTTGACCCGGTGACCTAGTTTTTGACCCCACATGACCCAATTTCGAACTCATCCGAGATATCATGTAGACAAACATCCTGACCAAGTTTCATGAAGATTGGGTCAAAACTGTGGCCTCTAGAGTGTTCACAAGCAATTGTTGACGACGGACGACGGACGACGGACGACTGACGACGCACGACGCACGACGCACAAAAGGCGATCACAAAAGCTCACCCGAGCACAAGTGCTCAGGTGAGCTAAAAATCATCATCATTACCAACAACATCTACAAACTGTCTGTAGTTGCCGTGGTCTAGTCCGCTGATCCAGTATTAGTCCAAGGTATATGTTGTGTTTGGCTTTAATGTCCCACTGACAGTATTTCAGTCATTTGGAGACTATGTCAACTTGAGACAGATAGGGTGCTGCCACACTGCAGTATAACGCAGGGCTTTTTTTCCTTCTATATTTGAGGCCGATCTTCGGTGACTTCCCAATCGTAAAAAGCCTATATTTTTCCCAATTTTGGCCAAAAGAGTTCCCGAAATCTAATGATAAAATTCCCAATATGTTCCAACTATTTTTCTCCTTAAACTTATAAGCGAATATTCATTAATACAGAGAAAAAAAACCCAGTAATGCAGTTGTTTCCGTAATGCACAAAATTATACGTCACTCTACACTGCATACTACTTAAAGTAAAGCACCTGCTGTTCGATGACGCAATCAACACGCATTCTAAGGCTCAATGTGGAATACTCAGATTTTATTGGACGACTATCATTTGTTACACCTTCTACCGACTATTTCATTTAGAGAGCTGTTATGAAGCTGCGCAATCATCTCAGTCAATGGCGGCTGTTTGCGAAGATACATGAGCATTTTTATTGCTTGTTTATCTTTTTAAAACATTCAGATCAGTTGTTCGGTTCACCAAGTAAGTTTTCAATACATAAACACATCAGTTATTTACCTTGATGTATAAATAACCAATTCCTTATTGCTAAGGAAAAAGTAAAAAACGTAGCCAAAATGAAACGTCCCCCAAACATAACATACTCAATTTTTTATTTTTTTTTAAATTTCACTTTTGATTTATTATTAGTCTTTTATACATGTAATATTTAAACATATTGATATTAATTTTTTTAAAAGTATTTTATATAATAATTATATCACCATTTACTTTGAATGATTTATTTTTAAAATTTAACAAAATATTTTAACAATTTTCTATATAAAACTTAGAGTTAATTTCATTAATCTAATTTTCAATTGAAATATTGTGAAAGAAAGTTGTAATGTCTTTATTTCAATAATAATGTACATGTTTATTATTTCTATTTATTTTTAAATATAATGTACCAAATGAATGTGCATTTGACATTTCAACTAAAGCATATATAAACACAAAAATATATTGGAGCCACTTATTAAAAAATCTGCCTCCAACTTAAGAGATTTGGCTCTATCTGGTGAATGCCAAAACATTTTTGCAGCTAGTGCGCTAGTCTTGGTGTTGACACCAAGGAGGAAGATTGTTTATGGACATTAGTACCATTTTAAATAGTGCAGCGATTTGAACCAAAGACAGCTCTGTTTTATGTCTAGCTGTTAAATCAATTCGTTTTGATTCTTTAAGATTCATAAGACTGTTAGAATATTACTGTGTATACATGTGAATTGAGTCTACCTTTTACCCGTTTATATTTTAGTAGTATGCTAAGGCCCTTCCCAAATTTCGGAAAAAAAAGCCCTGTAACGCCGTTAGACATGTGGCATGATAACATACCATTCACATTATCTTGCCATCGGACCAACCAGTCCTGGAACTACCCTTATATGCTGAGCGACAAGCAAGGGAGCTATACCAGTACCATTGTCCCTGACATTGGAACATCATCATTCATCATCATCTATCATCACCAATAACTCAACATTCTACAAACTGTAGTTTTGATTCCGCTCTATCTAAGGGATAATGTATAGTTTTGCAATTTTCAAAGTAGGCGGTGGTTGTTAAGCGAACGGTCCACTACATGTCAGAAATTTGAAATCAGTTAAAATCTTCAAGAAAACTCTTAAAACATTATATTTCACGGATTTTGAGGTTTTTTTTTTACGTGTATGTTGTTTTATGCAGTGGACAGGTCCACTTGACTCATATAGTTGTATAGTTTACCTAGTCACCTCTCCAATGCTCACCACGGACAAGAAGCAACCAACGTCTCCATTGCATGAAGTGCTCAAACCAAAAGATCTCTCTGAGACTCAATGATGAGGATTGTTCTCAGACTTTGTAGACACTGCTTTCTGATGACAGAATGGGTGCTGCATGAGATATATGACATCAACTGTTTTTGCCAATCCCTGAAATAAAAATGATATCAATAATAGTTATATTTCAATATTCATAATTTCAACACTCAGTCATCTATATTAAAGTGATGAAAGGGCTTAAACCACCAGAATAATTTCGGAACAGTCTGTAACTTGCAGACTGATCAGGTTTTAAATCAGTTGCTGAAACTGTCACTATCATTCGTCTTAGCTTATAAAAGGTAAAATGAAAGTGTGTTGTACCAAAACAAATCAGTTTCAATAGAATAAATGGCTGACTTACAATATAAAATGTACATACAAATACAGTCTAGACTGTCATGTGTGACCTTCAATGGGACTTTCAAGAAAAGGTCACATGACAGTGAGTCTTTAAAAACAGTCTAAAAATTTTAAACAATTTTTTATTGAACTGGAGTTCTTTACATTGATGAATGAGTTAAAAAAAAATATATATGATAGTTTTAATAAAATTATTTTCTGTTTATTGCAAAAATTTTCCCTATATTTTGTTTCTGAAGGAGGGGGTGCGCACAATACATGAGATTTTTTTTTTGTATTTTCCCGAACTTTACCCCACCCACTAGAGAAGCCGTAAAATGTTAAAGTCTAGGGTAGGGTACACAGTATATATTTTCATGCGTAAATTTGATATTAAAACTTGATCGTACATTCAATCGTTTTTGATCTTCCTGATTCAAAGATTTAGCACTTTTAACTATTAAGTTTAAACACAAACTATTTACTGGTTAACTGTTCGTTTAAAATGGAATTAGTTGCTATCGACTCTACCGCTGTCGTGATTCTTTGGTTTGTAAACACGGTCCAAAGCTTCGCCAAAAATACCTCTGACAACCTCAGTGCCGACACAGACAATCTCAATGGCAGCACGATATACCCAAATACACCCAAATATACCCAAATACTCCTGAATTACCCAAATACTGCCCAAATACTCCCAAATACAGTGTTAAACAGCAATGGCAGCACGATATACCCAAATATTGATTATTCATTGTATTATATAATTAAAAGAACATATTCACAGCCTATAACATATGTTAAATCCAACCTCAAACAAAAATGAGGCGTTTGTAAAACTCAAAAGGTGTCATATACAGAACGATAGTAATTCCGTTATATGGAAATCGCATCATCGAAAGCTCTTCAAAATGAAAGAAGGAAAATTTTGACGTTTTGTATATTTGTATTTAATATTTCTTATTTGTTTTAATATTTTCAGAAGCATTGATTACGCGGGCAGAAGAAAACTTGCTGTCGTTGTGTGCAAACAAGACACCATCATTATTTTCTGTTAACCAAATACTAAGATCATCAAATTAAGTTATAGAAAAATCATGTTCTATATTTCTTTCAGTGTTAAAGAGATACACTTCTATTATCAAATTCTGGTGTATTGTTTTAAAGCTGAAACAGGTAAATTTATCAAGTATACACAATAAACAGTAGCTCATTGCCGTATTTGTATATTTCACAGATCATGAAGACCGTTGACATGTCAGGGAAATTAGATTATCACGTCATCTGCTTATTCAATCATGTTGTTTGTTTATTTGAAATAACACCAGAGTATAAACCAGGGCTGGCATCTATTATATGTTAAATATGGTTAATGTATTATTTTATAATGTTGTAAATTTTATTCATCTTTTATACAAATTAAGTTTATATTCAAAAACAACAACGATGAAATATATGTAATATGTTATTCTATGTTTATCTTTGTATTATTTGGTAAAATAAAAGTTGCCGAATAAACTTGTTGGGTAAAAAAAAATTTGTTGTCTGTTTGTTTCGAATCACTTGTGACAATTATGTTAACATGTGATAAAGCTATTATCGCGTTCAGATTATAATAAATTAATAAATTTTGTTGTCTTTTGTTTCGAGTCACTTAATTCTGTGACAATTATGTAAACATGTGGTAAAGCAATTATCGCTTCAGATTATAATTAGTTATTCAAATCGAAGATTAACTTATTTCATTATCAAATATACATTGATTGATGTTTGATAAAAAGAAAAACCGACAAAAACGTGTTGAGAACTTTGAGATCTGTATGGTGCTGGTAATTACAGGCTCCATGGTAAGTCAACCCGTCATCTGATGAGTGAACATATCTGGCATGAAAAAACACAAAAAGAAAAAAAAAAGAAAGCATTAATTTCCCTTTCTCACGTCGCTAGGTGTTGAGGTTGAGACTGGATATGTTCATTCATCAGATGGTACATATAAATGCAAACAACCTAGAACAAATGTAGGTAAGAAACCAGGTCAAAGAAAGTGCCAAAAGGCAGAACGTGCATCAGAGGTAAGCATAGATGACATCTATATGCACAGTGAGTTGCAATACAGGAATAAATGCATTTACATTTAACTGACTCGGGGGAATAGCCAAACATCATTGAAGCCCCCTTTTTGCAATATTTCTTTTACTTTTGAAGACCAATTAACAAGTCAACTGAAAAATTCTTTAACTATAGTAAATAATGAACTCATTGATTTCAACGCTTTGCCTTTTAGCGTATTTGTAGCATGAATAAATGACCTTCCGCTAGACATACAATACCGAGATAGTTAAATCTATTTACAACTTCTATTACCGCTGCTGCATAGAACCACGAGTATCTTCTATCCGGTATTTTACCTTTTCTAAATACTACAATCTTTGTTTTTTTTCAAACATTAACGGTTATATTCCATTTTAAAAATATGCTTCAAGACTGTTTAAAAGATGTTGTAAACCCTCAGCTGACTCTGAACATAAAAACTGCATCTTCAGCAAATGATAAAAGATATATTGATATTTGATCCATGCTAATTCCGTCGAATACATTTTCTTGTAGATTATTTTCTAAATCATTTAGGAATAAACTAAATAATATAGGTGATGTGATCTCCCCTTGAAACAATCCATATTATTTAAAAATATCTATAAACTATCCATATGTTTGACGCACAACTTAACTTCTTGATACATTGAATGAATATAAAATAAATGACATAAAATAATGTGTTATTAATTTGTTCGTTATTTTGTAATTGATGTGCTTTGTCAGGTATATAAAATAAAACACAGGTGATTATGTAAGACTATTGTTTTTTTCTGTCATTATGTTTTGTTCGTTATGCAATAAGTTTTTCTTTTGTAATTAATGTGCTTTGTATACTGTAAATGTGCTTACTACTTATGTATGTATATTATGCCAAAATTGCCGATTTGACCATTGTACATGTATGTTATTGATTGTTTGAAAATAATAAATTTTTTCAATAAATTAACTTTAAATTATTATCTATCATGTTACTTGTCTTTGAAGTAGGGAATATACAGAAGCTTGGGTGAATTTAGAGATTATTTGTATAACCGTTTCCTACAAATGGTCCGTATTATTTTAGTAATTAATACATTCTATTTAATTATATCTCAATAAAAATGTGTATACTTATATAATTTATTAATACATGGGCTATTTGAGCTAGAAGAAGTTAAACATTAACTGTTTTGGGCACATCAGGGGTATTTGGGAAACCGATTTGTCCGTTAATATATCTATTATGAAATAATAAATAATACAATATTAAATATTATTTAATTAAATTATTTATTTTTTAATCACATAACAGACACATGTGTACACCAAAGATAATAATAACTACTAATTTGGAGCTACAAATGCTTAAATAAGACAGTATTTGGGTGTATTTGGGTAAATCGTGCCACCCCAATCTCAACTTCCAGATCGTCAAGTATTGCGCGACAAATGCCTGACGTCTGGTTCGCATGCAGTGTTAGGTATCTGCTCAAAGTGTTTTTTTTTTAAACGTTTACCTGTTTTTTCCCCTGCCTTGTGTAATCATATTTGAAGCAAACGAATAGAAAGCGTCAGATGAACGACAGACTGGATTTGTTTTATTTGGGTAAGCAAGCAATAGTAGCGGAAATTACTGCGGTGGAAGCCGTATGCGGACAAACAATGAAAACACGGATCATATTTAACGCAATAAAAAAATAAATAATAAAAGTATTTTATTTTACTAGTATCTGTTTCGGTGATTTTCGAAAAAGGACAAAATAATAATTTCAATTAAATTTAAATTGTTTAGGTTACATAATTAAGATTTTTTTTATAATTGTTGTATGTGTAGGCTATATGGCGTTAAATGCAAAAAAATTAGCCGTTCGTAGCCATATAGATGACTATAGATGGAAACCGAATCAATGTGACCCCATAAGACTAGGTATAGGCATGTAGTAGTATGTAAAAGCTACAAAATAAGACCAAGTATGGGTCTCAATCATATCCAGGTCAAAAGTTATGTCAAATAATTGTACGTGTCTATGGCCGTCAATGCAAAGATTAGCCATTCATAGCCATATAGATGACTATAGATTGAAACCGAATCAATGTGACCCCATAAGACTAGGTATAGGCATGTAGCAGGATGTAATAGCTACAAAATAAGACCAAGTATGGGTCTCAATCATATCCAGGTCAGAAGTTATATCAAATTGTTATATGTGTATTTAGTCCTAAATACAAATATAAGTCGTTCGTAGCCATATAGATGACTATAGATGGAAACCCAATCAATGTGACCCCGTAAGACCAGGTATAGGCATGTAGCAGGATGTAATAGCTATAAAATAAGACCAAGTATGGGTCTCTATCATATCCAGGTCGGAAGTTATATCAAATTGTTATATGTGTATACAGTCGTAAATGCAAAAATTAGCCGTTCGTAGCCATATACATGTAGATGACTATAGATGGAAACCGAATCAATGTGACCCCATAAGACCATGTATAGGCATGTAGCAGGATGTAATAGCTACAAAATAAGACCAAGTATGGGTCTCTATCATATCCAGGTCAGAAGTTATATCATATTATTATATGTGTATATAGTCCTAAATGCAAAGATTAGCCGTTCGTACCCATATAGATGACTATAGATTGAAACCGAATCAATGTGACCCCATAAGACTAGGTATAGGTATGTAGCAGTATGTAATAGCTACAAAATAAGACCAAGTATGGGTCTCTATCATATCCAGGTCAGAAGTTATATCAAATTGTTATATGTGTATATAGTCGTAAATGCAAAAATTAGCCGTTCGTACCCATATAGATGACTATAGATGGAAACCGAATCAATGTGACCCCGTAAGACCGGTATAGGCATGTAGCAGGATGTAATAGCTACAAAATAAGACCATGTATGGGTCTCTATCATATACAGGTCAGAAGTTATATCAAATTGTTATATGTGTATATAGTCCTAAATGCAAAAATTAGCCGTTCGTAGCCATATAGATGACTATAGATGCAAACCGAAACAATGTGACTCCATAAGACTAGGTATAGGCATGTAGCAGTATGTAATAGCTACAAAATAGGACCAAGTATGGGTCTCAATCATATTCAGGTCAAAAGTTATGTCAAATAATTGTACGTGTATATGGCCGTCAATGCAAAGAATAGCCATTCATAGCCATATAGATGACTATAGATGGAAACCGAATCAATGTGACCCCATAAGACTAGGTATAGGCATGTAGCAGGATGTAATAGCTACAAAATAACCTTCTAGCCATAAAGACTATAGATGGAAACCGAATCAATGTGACCCCATAAGACCAGGTATAGGCATGTAGCAGGATGTAATAGCTACAAAATAAGACCAAGTATGGGTCTCTATCATATCCAGGTCAGAAGTTATATCATATTATTATATGTGTATATAGTCCTAAATGCAAAGATTAGCTGTTCGTAACCCATATAGATGACTATAGATGGAAACCGAATCAATGTGACCCCATAAGACTAGGTATAGGCATGTAGCAGGATGTAATAGCTACAAAATAAGACCAAGTATGGGTCTCTATCATATCCAGGTCAGAAGTTATATCAAATTGTTATATGTGTATATAGTCGTAAATGCAAAAATTAGCTGTTCGTACCCATATAGATGACTATAGATGGAAACCGAATCAATGTGACCCCGTAAGACCGGTATAGGCATGTAGCAGGATGTAATAGCTACAAAATAAGACCATGTATGGGTCTCTATCATATACAGGTCAGAAGTTATATCAAATTGTTATATGTGTATATAGTCGTAAATGCAAAAATTAGCCGTTCGTAGCCATATAGATGACTATAGATGCAAACCGAATCAATGTGACTCCATAAGACTAGGTATAGGCATGTAGCAGTATGTAATAGCTACAAAATAGGACCAAGTATGGGTCTCAATCATATTTAGGTCAAAAGTTATGTCAAATAATTGTACGTGTATATGGCCGTCAATGCAAAGAATAGCCATTCATAGCCATATAGATGACTATAGATTGAAACCGAATCAATGTGACCCCATAAGACTAGGTATAGGCATGTAGCAGGATGTAAAAAGCTACAAAATAAGACCAAAGTTATAGGGTCTCATTCATATCCAGGTCAGAAATTTATATCAAATTGTTATATGTGTATATAGTCCTAAATTTCGGACCTCATGACCTTTTACGTAGATAATCAAGGTTTCCTACTGTTTCATTAGGGTACCTTGGTTATCTTGGTAGAGGTTAAGTGGTCCGGAAATGTAACGGACCGGTCACCCATTACAGGTACTTTACCTTAAATGCAGTTAAAATGAAGCAACGAGAACTGATACGTTGGTGGCATATTTCTACCAGCCACTTATCCACTTAGCTATGTCGAAACTTTTCTGAAAAAAATGTCACATAGTCAGTTAGTATCTGGGAAGTAGAAAACTTTGTGTTATCCTCTTAGGTATCTTAGAACAAATCTGCCTGTTAGTGCCCACTACTGCCAGCCATATATTTCACTTAAGATAAACTGGTTATCTCGCCTTTTTTCAAGTTTTGTCAGTTAAAATATGTGGATAACAAGCATTTTTTTCACATAATTATCTGGAAAAAGGATGATATCCAGTTAAAATAAGTGAATATGTGATTGGCAATAGTGGGCACTAACAGACAGTTAAGTCCTGTTAAGATACCTAAGTAGATAACTTGAAAATTTCCTACTTGCCAGAAACTAACTGAATATGTGACAATTTTTCAGAAAAGTTTCAACATAGCTAAGTGGATAAGTGGCTGGCAGAAATATGCCACCATAGATACGAATATAGAAAATATTATTTATTGGGTCATTTGAAGAAGATGTCCACTTGAGACAGATTTAGAGTTTGCCCGCAATTTCTATCCATTCAGTGAGCCCGAAATTTCAAATTCCTGGTCGATTTAATTTGTTAAGAGTTCGGGATTTTGCGAGACTTGTCTTACTTAATTTGAGATTTGGTGTCACACCATACTTTTTGTCCCTATATAATCTATAGTAACTTGGCCGACTTTCGAGGCCTGTTCCTACTTCCAAATGTTCGTTGGAATATTTCTGTCTAGTTTCATGTAGACCATTCATAAATCAACAGATTTAGGCACAAAAAAATATATCATTAAGGAATTGGCGTTTCACAAATTTCACATTTCCCGGCTACCTGTCAAAATTTCCAAAACAAACATGACCTCTGAGCCGCATTACCTCTGCAGCTCTCCCAACATCCTGTAGGAAAGTAATCCCTTAAATACAACTATTTAAATGCAAGTTGTTGGGTCAAAAATACATGTATCTCACCACACAGGCTAAATGTGTTGCAGTTATTCAGTGTTTTTCTGGGGAAAAATATGACTTTGATGTCCACCCTTTCATTTTTCATTAGGTACTACTTCAGCCCCTACGACCCCGGAAGTATTTTGATAGTGGTGTGACACCTATATAAAACCCAAATTTGAAATATACATGGAAAATTATGCCCAAAATAACTTATTTATTATATTTGCAACAAAATAAAACCTGATCAGATTTCTCAGTCAAGTCTAAGGTCACATTCAACTGTTTTAGAGAGTGGCAGATTGTACACTGTATTTGGTCATTTTAAATGCTTTCTAATCATGCAGGGGGTATACTTTCAAAATCAGTCATATTTTAATTAATAACCAATGGATTTTGATGAAATAAAGTGCACTCTGTTTCAAACATCATATTTTATCATTTAAACCCCATTATTGGTCACCTGATTGAAGGGAAATACCCAAAAAATTAGAAAAGCAGAGAAAAATGGATTTTTTTAGGGCTAAAATAAGAAAAAAATACTATTTAATTATTTCTCTTTTTTTTTTTCTAATTTTTTTATTTGAAAGTGGGCCAAAATCAATCCCAGATATGTTACTGCATCAGGACATAGACAGGGGTTACCTAGGTAGCTGTACTTAAGCAACATCAAAGGACCTGTGTATAGGTCTACGTGCACGTCTAAACCGGGGGGTGGGGAGGATGTCTCCCCTACCCCCAAGGGGCCCCTAGGGGTCAGCTACTGGTTTGGGCAGCTTTTTAAATCAGTAGGTGTGGCTACTGTCTGGACCTTGACCTTATACAGGGGGTGGTACTGAGTCAACTCAAATCATATCTGAATGCACCAGAGAAGACTGACTGCCAATTTCTACAATTTCTACAACTATGGTCCTAGGCGAGAGGAAACAGCAAAGCTGCTGGGATTTTCTTCCAGAAGAACAACCAACTGAGCCCATTTAAGAAGAAATTACTTCTGAGGCAGGATCTGAAGAAGACGCCTACAGCACAGCATCTACAGGCACCACCCAGACGATGAAGAAGACCACCATCCTTACAGGCTACAACGTAATCTGCAAATGGAGATAACTTCATTTCAGGAAACCGCGTCATTTCACCTTCCGCGGCTCCTCTCCATGATGAATGCAGTTTACAGCGACCATGAAGACACAGGCTGCAGACAACTAGAAGTGGACCTGTACCAGGAGCAGAAGTATGGACTGGGAAGCAAGTTCATTTTCAAGTGCAAAATCTTGCACTTACATTTCAAAGAGAATGAAAACCTATGACGAGATAGCAGGGACAAAGAAGGCCGTCATTTAACACTTCCTTGGCGGGCAGCCATAATGGACACTCCTATGGGCATCTCTCGGGCTGAGCAGCTGTTTACCAGATGGACTTACCGTTCCAGCTACAAGTCATCTTCAACGGCTAACATCAACTGTCAGCAGTGAGGTCGTCAAAATAAATAAAGAAGACATGTCCGGAAGAAGCGGGCGCCTTGTGGAACGCCATGCACTTGCAGCCGGTGCCAGAGACCCGAACAGCTCGACCTCTCCATTTTAGCCCGGTACAACAGTTCTCGGATGACGTCATCATACAAAAACCTGGGCAGAGCGTTCCCAAGCCTACACAGTAGCTGTAGAGAACCACACTGACAAGAAGTACATTGTGGGCCTGGCTGTGGAAAACAAGCTCTGCTGGACTGGTGCCGTGCTAAGAATAAAAGGTTTGACCGTCACCTGCCCTGGTGGACATGCTGGATGCACAGCCAACCTAGCTACTTCCCCCCCACTCAGAAAGGAGAATGGCCTATGAGCTTGCTGAGACCTGTCCATGGAAGGGTACTTTGTCCGAACCCTGACGACTGACAGCGACACCAAATCTTACCTTGGGATGCAGGACTTCTACCAGAAGCTAGACGCAGCCTGGGAAGTTTCAAGGCAGGCAGATCCAAATCATCTGGCGGTTTGACGGTACAGAACAGGCACAGCAGAAATAAAAACAACAAAAAAACATAAAGAAAAAAAAAAGCTCTGTCTGGTGCATAGCAGCACCACTGATGAGGTCTGATGTGACCGAAACAGTGCTATATAAAAGAAAAATATAAACTCATGTATCAATATCTGTTTGGAAAATTCAGGGGGGGGGGGGGGGGGAGAGAGGAGAGAGAGACAGGGTTCAAATCAAAATTAAAGAAGATATTTATACGTGAGTATCAACACAAGTAACCAAATAAAAACATAACCCCTACTTCATTTTTAAAACAATAACCCTCTAAAATCACTCCCAGCCGAGGTGCACAAGGCACTCAGGCTCACGCCCACCACTCCCGTTTATGTGACCGGAACACACCCCCAGCTCAAAAACAACGCTTTCTGTTGTTATTCGTGTAATTTTCCTCCAAGTTAAGATGCAGAAATCTAAAATTAGCCCAATTCATATATAAAAATATTAAAATATTTAATAATTTAAAAAAAAATAAACATACCTATTTTTTTAAACATATTATCCAATTTCATGTATTCAATGTACATGTTGTCCAAATTTGATGTCAATCCATTGAAAAATGGCTCCGTAATTCAATTTCTTCTACTTTCATTTTCTATTCATATAGGTGTCACACCACTACTTTTTGTCCCTATATAATCTATAGTAACTTGGCCGACTTTCGAGGCCTGTTCCTACTTTCCAAATGTTCGTTGGAATATTTCTGTCTAGTTTCATGTAGACCATTCATAAATCAACAGATTTAGGCACAAAAAAATATATCATTAAGGAATTGGCGTTTCACAAATTTCACATTTCCCGGCTACCTGTCAAAATTTCCAAAACAAACATGACCTCTGAGCCGCATTACCTCTGCAGCTCTCCCAACATCCTGTAGGAAAGTATCCCTTAATACAACTATTAAATGCAAGTTGTTGGTCAAAAATACATGTATCTCACCACACAGGCTAAATGTGTTGCAGTTATTCAGTGTTTTCTGGGAAAAATATGACTTTGATGTCCACCCTTTCATTTTTCATTAGGTACTACTTCAGCACCCTACAACCTGGAAGTATTTTGATAGTGGTGTGACACCATATAAATATAGGTGTCACACCACTACTTTTTGTCCCTATATAATCTATAGTAACTTGGCCGACTTTCGAGGCCTGTTCCTACTTTCCAAATGTTCGTTGGAATATTTCTGGTCTAGTTTCATATAGACCATTCATAAATCAACAGATTTAGGCACAAAAAAATATATCATTAAGGAATCGGCGTTTCACAAATTTCACATTTCCCGGCTACATGTCAAAATTTCCAAAACAAACATGACCTCTGAGCCGCATTACCTCTGCAGCTCTCCCAACATCCTGTAGGAAAGTAATCCCTTAATACAACTATTAAATGCAAGTTGTTGGTCAAAAATACATGTATCTCACCACACAGGCTAAATGTGTTGCAGTTATTCAGTGTTTTCTGGGGAAAATATGACTTTGATGTCCACCCTTTCATTTTTCATTAGGTACTACTTCAGCACCCTACGACCCGGAAGTACTTTGATAGTGGTGTGACACCATAATGCTATTTGCACATCTTGACATTTGTCATTCTGCTTGCGTACATGTGTTATTTTGCTTAGCTACATGTGTCATTCATCGATTCGGTAAACCGACGAAATAAATTCCATTTTAATACGAATGCAAACTGGTCTGTCCAGCTATACACAGTGCTATACGGTGATGAAATGGAAGTAAAAGCAGATGTATTTTCAGTAGTTTATTATCATGTGAATGAATAGTGAATGTTTAATGGAAAAAAAAGATACATGTAACGCAGACGACGACTACGCCGTATTGTACTAGTCAAAATGATGCTTGTCACTTTGACAAATGAAGCAATAGACATGTCAAAGGCAAAATGTATTTTTTGCCGGAATTCTGTTCCATACCTCCGTCTGAAGAAAAGTAAAACTACGACTGCTGTGATCGGTAACATGGTTAGAAAGGTCAAAGGTCAATGGATGTAGTTGTACCATAAGTGTTCCGTGGTATGATAAGTGGGTTTTAGTCTCAGATTCAAGAAGTGATTTTTTCTTTCAGAGATTCTGTAGATCTTTCAGTGTCTGTGATAATACTTCTTATTAAATAAAGGGTATCCTGAAAAGGTTTATTTTGGTATTCACAAATTCATTTATTATATCAGATGGAACAACACACATTAGTTTTATACTCAGTGGTATCTGCTTGGTACCACACCATTCAATTACAGCAACCGGTAACATACCATCATCACTTTTTTCACATAAATGTTTAGGGAAGGACATATTGATTAAGAAAATGATAATCTGGTACTAATTTCTAATTACATGAACATTGTCGTTGACATTTTGTAAGTGATTGTACAAATGGTTATATAATATTCTATTTCGCTGGTCGCGACATACCAAAATCGTAAAAAAAATGCTCCTGCATGGTAGTTCACCCTATTGCTTGGCGCTCAGCACAAAGTGTAGTTCCAGGACTGATTTTCCCAGTGTCAGGATAATGTGACTGGGTGTGGTATTATGCCTCTTGTATACGGCGTGATGTTACTTTGCCGTGTAGACGAAGGTCCACGAATGACTGATCACTGTCGGTGGTACATTAAACACAATCAAAGCAACGATTATTCAACACCCGTTGCTTTAAACGATTGAGTAACATACATGTTTTTATTACTGAATAATTCTATAAGCTGGCTAAACTATAAAGACAAGGAAACAAATAATTACTTTGCAAATCTGTCATGTACAGATGTTGTTTATAAGTGTTACATACTTTAGCATACACCATCAGATTTGATTGCCTGTTGAGACAGACAAACACACAGAATGGATACTCTGTATCTGAAAAACAATTCCATATACTCATCCAACAGGAAACCTCTTATTTTGTCATAAATCATTTGTTTGTGGTTATATGCACATTGAGTTTAGCAGTGAAATATAAAGCTTTGCTCTTCTAATAAACAAGGTTACTTGTTACAGTTTATTCCGACCGATCCATTTATTTTTCACACCGACTCAAAACCAATTATCCTAGCATTTGTATTATAACGGTTGCATGCGTTGTTGTTGTTGTTGTTTTTTAACTCACATGCTAGAAATAAAGAACAAGAGGGCCATGATGGCCCTGAATCGTTCACTTAGAAATTTTGCTTTCATTGCCTTTTACAACATAATCATACTGAATACAAAATCCATACAGAAGAACAGCAATATAATTTTAATTCCACACAAAAAGTTTTACATTGTGGTCCAAAAAAACAAAGTTAACCAAAGCGTGGGACCAATTTTGACCCCAGGGCCATGATTTGAAAACTTGGTTCAGGTCCACAAGGCCAGGTTAGGTACCAAATACCTAATCCCATGATCTTGTGGTTTCTGACAAGGATATCTTTAAAAAATCTTTCATAATTTATTTAAGTCTATGTTAAATCAAGTGACCCCTGGGATGGGGATAATTTTGAACCTAGGGCCATGATTTGAACAAACTTGTTAGATGTCCATAAGGCAATTTTACACAACAAATATCTAAACTCCAGGCCTTGTGGTTTCTGAAAAGAAGATTTTTCTAGATTTTCCTATTTAACACTATCCCTCATATAGACTCATTTTGACGCACTCAGTAGGTACCACATAAAGCCTGATCTGCAGAAAACCAAACTCAAACCTTACCAAATTTAATTGTAAAATCCTCATTACCAGACCACTGTCACTGAGGAGCAGCGAACAGCATAAAACCTGATCAGCCTGCGAGTTACTCAGACCCCAGTTTTGCAGAAGAAGATTTTCAAAGTTTGCATTTTTAAATTCTATTTTTAGCAATGGTTTTTTCATGATATCCTCTATGAGGGAAAGAGTTAAGCCCATGTAAAATCAAGTGACCCCTTGGGCGGGGCTAATTTTGACCCAAGTGCCATGATTTGAACATACTTGGTGATGTCCATAAGGCAATGTTACACGCCAAATATCTAAACTCCAGGCCTTGTGATTTCTGAGAAGGAGATTTTTTTTTTTCTTATATGTAAATTTAAGTGACCCCTGGGGCCAAATATCTAAACTCCAGGCCTTGTGATTTCTGAGAAGGAGATTTTTTTTTTTCTTATATGTAAATTTAAGTGACCCCTGGGGTGGGGCCAGTTTTGACCCCAGGGCCATGATTTGAACAAACTTGATAGAGTTCCACTAGACAA
This sequence comes from Solen grandis, assembly GCA_021229015.1. Classification (NCBI taxonomy): domain Eukaryota; kingdom Metazoa; phylum Mollusca; class Bivalvia; order Adapedonta; family Solenidae; genus Solen; species Solen grandis. Next base: position 41,091,315 of record CM037793.1, read on the forward strand.
TGCTACATACCAATATTGATTTGAACAGACTTGGTAGAGGTGCACTAGACAATGCTACAAACCAAATATCTAAGCTCTAGACCCTGCAGTTTTGCAGTTTGCATTTTTAAAATCTATTTTTTAGTTCATGTGACCTACTTTTTCAACCAATTAAAATAATTTGAACAATCTTGATAGAGGGCATCATAAGGATGATTCCTGTGAAGGTCAAAATCCATTCAGCAGTTTAGGAGGAGATGTTATTTAAAGGAAATTGCTGACGCCGGAACGCACGGACAAAAGGCGATCACAAAAGCTCACCATGAGCAAGTTGTGCTCAGGTGAGCTAAAAATAATAATAAAAAAACAACCTTTTTTTTTACGACCTACCAACCCTTTTCATTTTGCGATGTCCTGGAAACAAACAATCTATTTTTTTCTTTCTTATTCCTACCCAGGTCGACTGATAAATTTTCACAAAACAAATTATGTGTTCTTTTGTGAAACCAGGTCAATCATTGACTACCTTGTTTTCATTGTAGTTACTTGATTACTGTAAGTAATATTGGATGCATAATCATGGAACAAACACATGGAATGGTCAATTTGAACTATTTTATCCTAAACCAATAATTCCTAGATATATTAAACATCACGGTGTATCTTCTGGCACTCAGGATATCAGTCAAACTTGGCTGAACAATTAAGCTGTATATTTGTAGCAGCTTAGCAATGTATGTTAACACTGTTAAATCATGTGTCAGGAACCAGACAACAATGTCCGACATGTTTGACTAACACATCGGCTTGAAGCAAGAAGGTTCCAGCTCACCTCTGCTCTTTTTTTGTTTTTGGGTTTAATGCCTCTGCTCTTTATATTGTTCATTAATGACATTATTTATAACATAAACATAGATTTAAAAAATATTATTACTGTAAATTAGCTAAAAGTATTCATTAAAATGACTGCGTTTCTTTTAAAACATTGACATTTCTCCTTGTAAGTGGGAGTTGTGGTTTCGTTCTAGGCTGCGACATACAACAACCGTTAAATAATTTTGTTAGGATTTCATTATTGGCACTCTGTATTTCGCAAAATAAAATCAAAATGAGGTAAGATTTTCTGATGACAAAATGTATAAGTATATTATGAAGAAAATCTCTTTTTTATATTTTTGAAGAGACATATACTTTTAGATATCTGACCAATTAATAGACAGGGGCGCTGAAGCATTACTATGGTTATTCAATCACATATTTTACAAACAAAACCAATCTGTACGACTACGATTTTACACTTAACAATACAGAAGAGATAGACATATACTATGACATCACATGAATACACTATACAAATACTTAAAAGAATGAGCGAAAAAAGTCTACAAATATCTGGATCAACCCTGGTATAAGTGCAGTTCCACGACTGATTGTTTCTCTTGACTGGTCGTTAAGGTAAAGTCCCTGTAATGGTTCGCTACATTTCGGACCTCATGACCTTCACGGAGATAACCAAGGTTTTCTAAGTTTCATTAGGGTACAAACCTGTCCTCTGTGCCCATCTTATATGAGACCTCTCCTCAGGGACGACCAGTATCTCGAGCTGATTCGTTTTTTAAGTTTTTTCCGGAAGTTGATAATAAATATTGCATTGGCATTTCTACAAATTTCTAATGCTCCAAACTAGTTATTAGGTCAAAGCTGTCCTTTTCAAATGTTCTTGATTTGTCATAAATGACATTAAAGACAGTGTGATAATACAATGAATTTTATAGCTGAAATTGATAGAGAGAGAAAGAAATTTATGAAAATATTTATTTATTTAATATAGATATAATATATTTATTCATGAGGTAAAGGGATTAAATGTAATTATGACATGAAGCAGTTGTATGTGTGAATGTTACAATCAGTGCAGTCGAGGAGATTTTCATAAGCCATGCTACTTTTTATCCAGTTGTTCTAAAAATTGTGCCTAGTCAAAGTTTTAAACTTCTAAATTCAGAATATTAGAAAACTATCAAAACCCAATGGAGTCTTATTTTTCAAGGGATAAACATTGATTAACCCTTTCCCTCATATATACTCATTTTGACGCCCTCAATAGGTATCACATAAAGCCTGATCTGCAGAAAACCACTGTTAAACCTTACCAAATTTAATTACAAAATACTCATTTCCAGACCACTGAGGAGCAGCGAACAGCATAAAACCTGATCAGCCTGCGAGTAACTCGCAGGCTGATCAGGTTTTATGCTGTTCGCATAGGTCTTTTCATGGTGTCCTCTATGAGGGAAAGGGTTAAACAATATAATGACAGGTAGTCATGAGGTGAATATTTGTGCCATACGAAATTAAATTCACCTTGAACATGCTGGGCACTTTTGAATTAACTTGACGCCAAAACAGGTATAGCTCCGCCCCAAATGTTTGTCGGAGGTCATTGAACTAAGGTAACTATTAAAAGCAAGACTTATGTGTATTCGATAGTTAGAGGTTTGTTCAGCTTTTCACTGGTTAAACCAATATGAATATTCATTTCAGGGCGTTTCGGCATCATGTTAATTAAAGGAACTAATAAAAATAAATAAAAAATATAAGTGATGATTTATTAGGACGTAGGATAGGTTATGGTTTCTTGGGATAAATAAAAAATATAAGTGATGATTTATTAGGACGTAGGATAGGTTATGGTTTCTTGGGATAAATAAGAAATATAAGTGATGATTTATTAGGACGTAGGATAGGATATGGTTTCTTGGGAGTTGAACCCAGTCATCTTGGTAGAACACCATAAGGTTCCATTAAACCAATAATCTGATATCCTTCATCCTTAGACTCAATTTGATTAAAATTAAACAAGAGTGCCAGTGATGCCACAATATACGCCGCCACAAAATATAAAGACCAAGAGGGGTCTTTTAATTATTGCTTTTAACATTTCTCTAAGCATAAGCTCATAATGAAGTCTGTAAGACCAATTAATTTAGCTGAACAGAGATAGAACCCTAAAAATGCTTCCAATATGAAAGTAGGTCAAATAGCAGTATCACAATGAATCCTTTTTTCTTTCTCCACATAACTCTTGCAAAAATCACTGTACCAGAAAATCCCTGCTTTATGCACTTTTACCCGTTTAGAAACTTGAGTTGTGTTTTCAAGAGACCATGTTTAGAAAGGCATAACTATTGCAAATATTGATGAACATCAAAATCCCTGCTTTGTGCATATCTACCCAGTATAGTAATGATATTGACCAAGTTTTGAAAAGATTAGGTCAGAAACATACAAGAAATTGCATTCACAAAGCTAAAGAGACTAAGTTTCAAGGGACAAAAATCTTGTAAAAATCAATGGACCGGAAAATCGCAACTTCATGCACATCAACCTATTATAGTAATGACATTGACCAAGTTTTGAAAAGATTCATTTAGAAATGTAGGAGGAGTTGCGTTCACAAGGCTGCAATATCAATCAGCTACAGAGGCTAAGTTTCAAGGGACACAAATCTTGTAAAAATCAATGGACCGGAAAATTGCCACTTCATGCACATCTACCTATTATAGTAATGACATTGACCAAGTTTTGAAAAGATTCATTCAGAAATGTAGAAGGAGTTGCGTTCACAAGGCTGCAATATCAATCAGCTACAGAGACTAAGTTTCAAGGGACACAAATCTTGTAAAAATCAATGGACTGGAAAATCGCCACTTCATGCACATCTACCCATTATAGTAATGACATTGACCAAGTTTTGAAAAGATTCATTCAGAAATGTAGGAGTTGCGTTCACAAGATATGGACGTACGTACAGACGGACGGACAGACGGAGAAGATGACGCCAATATACGACCGCCTCCGGTGGCATATAAAAAGACTATCTGTTGTGATTTGTACAGAAGTTAATTAGATGAACTCAAGGTGATTAAACCCCAACCCCTGCACCCTAACTTGTCTTCACGTGAGTAGAACAGGACAGGATTGTGCTGATTCCTATGTGAAGCAGTGTTTTAAAATGTCAATAGAAAAAGTATCTGATCAGTAGCATAAACCAAGGTTTGGTGTATTTGGATACACAATTATAAAGGATGATATCTGTTCATTTTTCTACGATTAGTTATATTTTCAATTCCACACAATCTTATGACCTTAATATGTTTACCCATTATGTTTTAATGTGTACATGTCTGTAAGCTTAAGACAACAATGTTTGTACATTTAATATACATTCCTTCCTTTTTTCCTTATTGCTATCCAACATAAATCAAAGGATGTCTAAAGACAGTGCCTCTTTTTTGAGTGCTGGATAACATAATATTAACTGTTACTACATTTTATTTTATTTTTTCAGTGTTAATATAAACCATGTAACAAACGGCATTGAGCCAAGACTTTAAAAAAAATAAAGGTATTTAGAGTTACCTGCCCTTAGTAGATGGGTTTCTTCTCTGGAAGAAAACGAAACTTAGTACACAAAGTTTTAAGTGAATATGTTTAATTGTTATGGAGAAGTGAACAAAAATATAAAAAAACAAAAAAAACTTAAGTGACACATACGTCAATGTGAGATCATGATAGCTCCATTCTTTGGATTGTGAAGCTAATAAAAATGTTTCATATCATCTATTATTGTCAAACTTTGATTGCCCATCACTGCAATAGATATATCATATATGGTAAAGCAAATGTTTTCTTCTAATTATTATTCTTGAAGGAAAATAAAAAATTCTTAACTGATATAATGCACAATAATTCAATATTGTTAGCAAAAGTCATTTTAGGAGTAGATGTTTTTTTATATTATTATGTACGCTGAAAGGAAACCAGCTCAGTTTAATGAAAGGAAACCAGCTCGGTTAAATGGAAAGAAACCAGCTCATTTTTATATTTTATAGGGCTTTCAATATGGTTTTAGAGGAATGTTTTTACCATTTTATAATCACTTGAATTCTTTTGTTTTCGAATTGTTTTGCGATGTAGTTTGAAATAGTTTGTAAACATCTTAAATAGTGTTACAATCTTGCCATACACCTCTTTAAAAGTGATATCCACGATTTATAGACTTAAACGTTTATCATATAGTTCTTGTAGATCGTCCCCTACAGTTCAGCCTGAGGACACAAAGTCCTCAGTTGACGTGTGTCGCCACGAGGAGGCACTGTATAGGGCTTGACCATGGAGAGGCTATATACTGGCAGGGGAGACTAATGTTCCTTTTTCGCCAGAAACTGGCTAGCCAGCGGTGGATGCTAAAGCACACCAGACGCGTCACATAGCCCATTTTGACACACACACAATAGCCAGAAACTGGGGGACGTTATCAATCGAAATTGATATCTGTGAACCCCAAACACAGAGAATTTAACTTTTATTTCTGAACTATTGTGTGCCACTTTTTACGACATTGACAGGTCCATGAATAAGCTGAAGAGGAAACAAAATATATATTAATATGAGACAACAACAACAAGGAAAATATAGAAGAAAAAGGCAATAAAAAAAATTAGAGAAAAAAGTTTTAGATAAAAAAAGAAAAACAGCCAAAAAAAAAAAAAAAAAAAAATTTAAAGAAAAATAAAAAAAAAAAAAAAAGAAAAAAAAAATAAAAAAAAAAGTAAAAAAAAAGTTAAGGAAAGGAATTAACCCAAAATCAATGAGGATATATCTGAACTCAAACAAATTTTGCCCAACTTCATAGTAGTAAGAAATAGGGGATGAGCTGGACTATTTCAGTAACTACACATGAAGACCCCAAACATATAAGAATATAACTACACTTAAACAAATTTTGCCCGACTTCATAAGTAGTAAGAAATAGGGGATGAGCTGGACTATTTCAGTAACTACACATGAAGACCCCAAACATATAAGAATATAACTACACTTAAACAAATTTTGCCCGACTTCATAAGTAGTAAGAAATAGGGGATGAGCTGGACTATTTCAGTAACTACACATGAAGACCCCAAACATATAAGAATATAACTACACTTAAACAAATTTTGCCCGACTTCATAAGTAGTAAGAAATAGGGGATGAGCTGGACTATTTCAGTAACTACACATGAAGACCCCAAACATATAAGAATATAACTACACTTAAACAAATTTTGCCCGACTTCATAAGTAGTAAGAAATAGGGGATGAGCTGGACTATTTCAGTAACTATCTATGAAGACCCCAAACATATAAGAATATAACTACACTTAAACAAATTTTGCCCGACTTCATAAGTAGTAAGAAATAGGGGATGAGCTGGACTATTTCAGTAACTACACATGAAGACCCCAAACATATAAGAATATAACTACACTTAAACAAATTTTGCCCGACTTCATAAGTAGTAAGAAATAGGGGATGAGCTGGACTATTTCAGTAACTACACATGAAGACCCCAAACATATAAGAATATAACTACACTTAAACAAATTTTGCCCGACTTCATAAGTAGTAAGAAATAGGGGATGAGCTGGACTATTTCAGTAACTACGTATGAAGACCCCAAACATATTGGAATATAACTACATTTAAACAAATTTTGCCCAACTTCATAAGTAGTAAGAAATAGTGGATGAGCTGGACTATTTCAGTAACACATATGAAGACCCCAAACATATTAGAATATAACTACACTTAAACAAATTTTGCCCGACTTCATAAGTAGTAAGAAATAGGGATGAGCTGGACTATTTCAGTAACTACACATGAAGACCCCAAACATATAAGAATATAACTACACTTAAACAAATTTTGCCCGACTTCATAAGTAGTAAGAAATAGGGGATGAGCTGGACTATTTCAGTAACTATCTATGAAGACCCCAAACATATAAGAATATAACTACACTTAAACAAATTTTGCCCGACTTCATAAGTAGTAAGAAATAGGGGATGAGCTGGACTATTTCAGTAACTACACATGAAGACCCCAAACATATAAGAATATAACTACACTTAAACAAATTTTGCCCGACTTCATAAGTAGTAAGAAATAGGGGATGAGCTGGACTATTTCAGTAACTACGTATGAAGACCCCAAACATATTGGAATATAACTACATTTAAACAAATTTTGCCCAACTTCATAAGTAGTAAGAAATAGGGGATGAGCTGGACTATTTCAGTAACTACACATGAAGACCCCAAACATATTGGAATATAACTACATTTAAACAAATTTTGCCCAACTTCATAAGTAGTAAGAAATAGAGGATGAGCTGGACTATTTCAGTAACTACATATGAAGACCCCAAACATATTAGAATATAATCACACTTAAAAATTTTTGCCCAACTTCATAAGTAGTAAAAAATAGGGGATGAGCTGGACTATTTCATTCACTACAAATGAAGACCCAAAATTATAATAATACAACTACACTAAAAGTAATTCTGACATACTTCTTTTATTTTTGCTGAAGAGACAGCATCGGAAGAGACAGTAGTCGGATACAAGGGAGTCCGGGTGCGATACCCTAGCTCTTAGCGAATAGACCCCTTGGTTCTTTTACGTGCCCGGTGTATAGCACCGATACACGGATGAAATGTTTCTCGGTAGAACCAGTACTGAGGTCTCCGAGTTCCCATAGCAGACCCATTTTGCTGATTGCCAGCAAAGGTTGCATCTGGTACCAATTTTTACGTCTTTCGCTTGACAAGGTAGTAATAAATAAGAACAATCTTACATGTGCATACTGGAGCAGGCCACACTCTCATCTGTACCATTCTGGTAGTAGTGCATGGTACCATCTTAAAACCAATCAAGCTGATTTAAACGGCATTAGGGTCATTTGTGTAGTTGAACCATCTCACAGATCCTCGACCAACTGTGAATAGAGATATAAAATTAAAAAGGCTCTGATGATCTTTAAGCTAAGCATTAGTTGTTTTTTTTAACTATTTGTATGTATTATGTTCATCAATACCCATTTACAGAGACATGGTCCCATATTGCAACATTCTGTGATTGTAAAAAAAAGGGCTGTCAGGGAACAGCACGATCGACTCCTCTAATGCTTTGACTGCATTTTTGGATCCTTATCATTATCTGCATATTTATCTTCTTTTCAATTTCAACATATACTGAGATATAAGCATGAGAGTATCTTGCATGCGAAATTGACCTATTTTCAAGTTGTATAAGACCCAAAATTTGCATTTAAACCAAATAAGAATTGTTAGCTGGATGGTAGGGAATTTTGAGTGAAGTTTTAATCAGTTTCATACAGTGGTTACTGAGATATAGCTTTAGTAGTTATGGAGAAAAACTGACCTTAACATAGAACTAAACCATGAACATTTCTAAGAGGTTCATTTTTCTTGCAAAGAGCAAGATACAGTTTTGGCAGCCTTAAGTCAACTAATGGTGCTGAATAATTGTTCCAAGTTTCATAACATTAGTTACGATACTTCATATGCAAAGGTTGACCTAAACATAAACTTTAACCAGGGTGAACGCCGACGACGCAATATTAATGAATACAGTTTAAAACTTAGATGAGCCTATAATGATTTGTAACAGTGTTCGAAGTACAAAAAGTAGAGGAAGATGATGGTAGGGAATAGTTGTATCAGTTGTGGTAGTAGTCGTTGAATGTAGAAGAATAAGATGATGGTATGAAACAGTAGTTATGAAACAGCAGTAGTAGTAATAAGGGTAGAGTACTTACCTGGTCACTTCTCCATGGACAAGAATCAAACGTCTCCATTTCATGAAGTGCTCAACCCAAAATATCACTCTATCTCTCTCTGAGGCTAAAGGTTGAAGTCTGGTTGCTGACTTTGTAGACACTGTTTCCTGGTGACAGGACTGATGCTGCAGGAGACCTATAATACCAAATGCTTTTGTCAATCCCTGAATTGAAAAATATATATATAATAATCTTATTTTAATATTCATTATTTCAACACTCAATCATCAATATATATAAGGATCAAAGAAAGAACTTAAACCTCCAGTATAATTTCAGAACAGCCTGTAGCTTGCAAGCTGATCTGGTTTTATATCAGTTGCT
>CM037793.1:41100404-41114294 GCA_021229015.1 Solen grandis
TCCGTGACGTTGATTGTTGCAAACTGACACGAAGCTTACAAGCGAGTTTGTTTGTTTGTTACAAAGATTAATAAGTGATTTTATGTCAAAACTTAATAAGCAGCAGTATAAATATTGGTCTCCAGGTCTGACTTGTCATTCCATTCTACTTAATGTTAATACAAACATATAAATCTAAGACTACTACAAATACAATTTCATTGAATATCTAATAGCAATATTCTGAGTAATTCAGTGAAGGACCCAGTTTACCTGGGGGGATAACTGGATCAGACATTTGTACTGCAGAACGCCTTTTTTATTTATTAATATCATCGTATAAAAATAAAAACTATAGAGAATCAAATAATGAAACAACACCACACTAAACATATTACGACACTAAATCTTTACGACAGTACATGGTTTTCGGCAATACATACTAAAACACAACATAAACAAATGAGTGAGCACATACATAAAGGGATTCTCAATCGTCAATATGAAAGATGCGATGGAACGAAATACGCGATGGAACGAAATAAATGCGTTTCCCGGGGTTACTTCGTACCATCGCGAATGGACTGTATTTATTTGCAATGAGAATCACTGATGTCCAAGTTTTAAGTTATTTTTACTTGAAATCCAAGTTTCACTAAGGAATACTATGTCATATTTGTTGATGTATTCCAGAAAATCCTGGTCTTCTAGTTCACGTTTAAGTCCATTTATCTTGTGCTCACTTTGAAGTCCCTAGTTGTCCATGGCATGTTCTCTGTCCACTACGGGCTTGTGTGGATTTCCGTCCATGAAGAGCATTTTACTGACAGACTTCACCTCCTTTCCGGCATCCTTGTACAGTGGTTTCCAGACATCTTACACATCCTTCAGAATCTGTGCCACAAGCCTGATATTATTATCCTTTAGTTGGTGTTGAATGGTCGACTTTGATGGATACTTTATGGACCTTCATTTGCTTGTGGCCTTTGTGGATTTTCATGATACAGTGGTCATGCAATTCCTCGAGGTCAGACAGGATATGCCAAAAAACTCGAAAATCACCATATTCGAGGAATCATTATGTGTCAAAATTCAATACATTTACATTTGTTGATACCTTAACATCGTCTTTTCATTAATTATTTTGTTACGTTTAGCCTTTAATGTTACTTTAGAAACATAATATATGTTTAAAAATACAAAAATAACTTGATCATAGCTTTCATTGTGAGAATTAAGTCAGTAATAAGTTCTTTTTTTAACCGATAATATATTGAAACCCTTTGTTTTAGTTTTTGTATATGGTGTCATTGTGTATTTTTTTTTACGTTCTTGTAATAAACACTTATACTGTGGTTCTTCAAATAATTGATTACAGAGATAAAGAACAACACACAAACAAACAAAATCCGCTCCTTTAATGACAAATGATTAATCATGCAGACCCGTCACAGTTTGTTACATGATCAGTAGGTGCGAAAATACTTTCTACATGGCCGTGTTGATATAACGATTCACCATGTACTCTAAGGAGGTTTGACAATGTGTGAAAACAAAAAGAAAACCATCTCAACCAAGGTGTTAATTACAGGACTGGTGGTCATAGGGCTGGAGTATGGTTGTCAATGAGATATAGGTAGGTTTTGATATCAACTTCGAGGAATCGCATAGAAATAATATAGGATATACTATCTAGGGACCAAGAACGGAGCTTGAATCCAAAATCGCATGTTTAAAGAATCACCCATAAATTTATATAGAATAAGAAGGGCTAAATCAAGGGACACTAAGGCTTTAGCTCAGCCATCGCCGGTATTCAATGAATCGCCACATTGAGGAATCACGTGACCACTGTAGTTGGTCGGGGTCTTACTTTCTCACCTTGCACATGACTACCCTTAACTTGGAGGGATGCGAATCAGACTTAACTCATCGGAAATATTCATAATGTTTTTTATGACATCATTCACTGCCTTCCTGCATTACTCAGACTGGCTGGAACTTACCTCCATTATGTCATAAAACACAAGATGGTCTTTCATTGATATTATTTTTTGATCCAAAATTTTTTTTAGCTTTTTCTTTTGTGCTTGTAGAGATTTGCATTTTCCAAAGGTGATCTATTGTGACAGATGATTGTCTAGCTTCTGATGTCTGGCATCAACATTTAACTTAAACGACATCTCCTCCTGAACTACTTGGCCAATTTTCATAAAACTTAACAGGAATGTTCCTTGGGTGGTCCTCTTCTAAAGTTGTTCAAAGAATTAAATCAAAGTCTGGCTGCCATGGCAACTATAAAGGGAAAAAATGTGAAAACTTCAAACATCTTTTCCTCGAAAAGTACTGACTGGATTTTAAAATATTTTTGCACATGTGTTCCTTTGGTCACTCTCTAGCAAGATTGTTAAAATTATATGGACCTGTTGAAAAACATGGCCACCAGGGTTGGAGCCCACTTTCTTTATATGTATATAGTACAAATTTAAAAAATCTTCTTATCCAACTGCACTGGCTGGATTTCAAAGATTTTTGGCACAGAACTGATGTTCCTTGGGTCACTCTAGATATTATCCCTCTACAAAGTTTGTTCAAATCATAGCCTTGGGGTCAAAACTTGTCCAATCCCAGGGCTGACTTGATTTTATATAGCATTATAAAAGGCTATGACCTTCAAAATATGGACCACAGGTAAAGTTCTTTTTGTGGAATTTAGTTTATCTTGCTGTACTTCTGCATGGATTATGTATTCAGTATGTGTATACTATAATAGGCAGTGAAGGCAATATTTCTCAGGTTAGTGATTTCAGGGCCATCTTGACCCTTTTGTTTCCAGATTTATTTCTTGGCTACAAATTGTTTCGATTTTGATTTAACTTCATAGTATTAATAAGTACCAAATCTTGTTGCGCTGCATAACGTTAGAATGTTATGACCCGGTTGACTTTATATGAGTTTTGACCCTTAGTTTTTTTTTTGTCTACACTATTTCTTGGCTACCTTCACTTTGATTTTGATTTAACTTCACAGGATTAATAAGTACCAAATTTAGTTTCACATATTGTTTTCACGTCTGGATAGGCTTGATTTTAAATAAATTATGGCCCTTTGTTACATGTATTGCAACACTGTAGGTCAGATTTTCATTTAATTTTACAACAATTATAAGTACCAAGCCTACTTTCTTCAATTTTCATTTAGTTATGCCCCCTTATAAAGAATGGCTTGGGGGCAAGTTGCTTACACAAGTATATAAGTTACAATGTGTTTTGTAGTCTGGTTCCCGATTCCAGTTCAAGATTACAGACAGTGTAGTGTAAAGGGTAGGTACTTCAGCCAAAGACCAGACAATGAAACTTATTGGAACATATTGTGTGAGCAACTCTCCCTTGGTATAGCTCTCTTACATGGGTAGTTGGGTGCAGTATCATGGCACATGGCTACAGTGTGATACTGCAGTGTGTGGATCACACACACATATATATGTCTCAAGTAAACACAGGTATTCATCATCTTCAGTGATAGTTTTTGTTTGTATCTATATGGGTATGCTTTGATTATAGAAGCATATAGAATGAAGCAAATTAATCTGGCTGACAGCACTTCAAGCAGACAGGCAAAAAGTGACTGGGCATTGTTTAATTAAAAAATGTGCATCTTTAGACTGAAGGAGTTAGACTCCTTTGTTACACCATTGATCATTACTTTATTACATTATAATTCTAGTAACCAGACCCAGCATAAAGACTGCTCATCCATTGTTACCTAATATCAGGTAATTTGAATCAGTAAAGCTTTATTGGCAATTAACATGGTGTACACCCAACAGTTGAGTGTCTGGGAAGGTCCATTATCAGCCCACGTTTCACAGTTAATCATTTGGTTGCAAGGAGGATAATTGGTTTGGTGTTTCCATCATTAGGGGACTCAAGTTTCACTGTAATATCATGCTGTAGAAAAGTGGCAGGATACCACAACCACTCACAGTCCATGAACTTCTTTCTATGCTTAGTGAATGCGAGCAAAAATTTTGATATGCTTTTGAAGGGGCTTGAACCTGTAACCTCTCAGTCAAGGGGCAGATGCCTCAACCATTCAGCTACTTGTATTTACTTGAGAATTAGCCTACTTAACATCAATAAATAAAAGCAAGGATTTCAGTACATGTTTCCTCCATGAGGCCCCTTTAGTGCAACAATTTTGTAACATCATTTAGCTCACCTTAGCACAACGTCCATGTGAGTGTCCAGCGTCAACAATTTTCTTAAAATGACATCTCCTCTGAAACCACTTGGCCAAATTTTATAAAATTCACCTGTGATGTTCCTTGCATGAAGGTCTACCAAAGTTGTTCAAATGGATTTGGTCTGTTGCATTTCTGGGTCACAGGAGCTAAAAATAGATATGTAATCTTTAAAAATCTTCTTCCCCAAAACAGCAAGGCCTAGAGCTTAGATATTTGGTGTGTGGCATTGTCTTATGAACATCTACCAAGATTGTAAAAACCATGACCCTAGGGTCAAAATTGGCCCCACCCAGGGGTCACTTTATTTTACATAGGCTTATTATATATATAGGAAAATCTAGAAAAATCTTCTTGTCAGAAACTACAAGGCCTGGAGTTAAGATATTGGGTGTGTAGCATCGTCAAGTGGATATCTACCAAGTTTGTTCAAATCATGGCCCTTGGGTTTAAATTGGCCCTGCCCCAGGGATCACTTTATTTTACATAGGCTTATATAGGAAAAACTAGAAAAATCTTCTTGTCAGAAACCACAAGGCCTGGAGTTAAGATAATTGGGTGTGTAGCATCGTCAAGTGGACCTCTACCAAGATTGTAAAAACCATGACCCTAGGGTCAAAATTGGCCCCACCCAGGGGAAAATTGGCCCGGGGTTTTTTTACATAGACATATACGGGAAAAAAAAGGCCTAAGAATTTGGTTATGGCCATACATTATAGACATGTACAAAGTGTGCTCAAATCATGGCCCTGTGATAAAAATTGGCCCCCTCCAAGGGGTCATTTGATTTTACATAGACTTATATAGGAGAGTCTTTAAAAGACCTTGTAAGAAAGCACAAGATCATGAGTTTAGATATTTAGTATGTAACATGGCCTTGTGACCTGAACCAAGTTTTAAAATCATGGCTCTTGGGTATAAATTGGTCCTGCCCTAAGGGTCACCTGATTTTATAGCGATGACCATCAAAATTTTGACCACAGTTGCAGTTTTTTTGAGCAGGTATGATTATTTTGCTGTATTTCTGCATGGATTTTGTATTCAGTTTGACTGTTTTATAAGAGGCAATAATGAAGGCAATATTAACCAGGTGAGTGATCAGGGCCATCATGGCCCTCTTGTCATAATTTTTCAGGAGAAGCAAAAAACTTTCCATCTGTTTGTACTTACATGGAACTTTGACCTGTATTTTGGAGTAGGTCTATACCTCTATACCTACATCGCTGTGTAAAATGTGATCGGTCCTCCAGATTTATCAATGTTAGTGTTACCTTATTTTTTTTAGCTCATGTAAGCAATGCTCAGAGTGAGCTTTTGTGATTTGTTGAGTGTCCGTTGTGCATTGTCAACAATTGTAGTGTTTACACTCTAGCATCTTCATTTCTTAAGCAATCATCTTCAAACTTAATGACAATGTTAATGACCATAATATCTTGATTGATTTAGATTTTGGCTGATACTGGCCAATTAGGACATTTTAAAATTTGGCAAATCTCTCAGCTAATTTTGATTATAACTTATTTTGGCCTATTAGGTCAGGAGTTATGGCTCTTTAATAATAAAAAATGTCAACAATTGTTGTGTTTGCACCCTAAAAGCCTCAATTTTGATCCAATTTTCCTCAAACTTGTTTAGACTGTATGTCTTGATAATGTCTAGGTCAAGTTCAGTCATGGGTGGGACACTGTCAAAAAGAAAGTCACTAGGTCAAATCTTAGTATAATCCTGTTTACACTCTAGGGGCCACATTATTAGACGAATCTTTCTCAAACCTGATCAGAATGTTTGTCTTGATGATATCTTGGTCAAGTTCAATCATAGGTGGCGTGGTTAAAAAAATAGGCCATTAGGTCAATTCGTAGTATAATCACCACACCAAGTCTTTGTCAAACTTGTTAGAATTGTTTGTATTGATAATATCTCGGTCAAGTTAAAAATTAACCCAAGTTTGATCATGTGTAAGGTAAGGTCAGTAATCAGGTTAGCGATGAAGGGCCATCATAGCCCTCGTGTTTTTATTGGGATCACCCTCTGTCTGTCGTCATTTACTTAAAAAAAAATCACCTTGGAACCAACACCATATTTTAAAAAATCATTTCCTCTGAAACCTGAAACCAGTGGTTAGAATTCAATTTCCTTAGGCACAAATGGTCACCTCATGATCATAAACTATAATTGCTAAAATGAAGTTGATCCTTTGAAAAATGAGTCCCCCAAGGGGTTTGCAAATTTAATTATTTACTTTTTAAAGAAAATTTAAAAAATCATCTTCTCTGAAACCAATGATTAGAATTTAATTTCATTAGGTACAAATCTATTTTTTCTCTACCATATTATTAAATGAAATTGATTCCTTGAAAAATGAGGCCAACAAGGGGTTACCTAGTTTCCATTTATACATACTCTTTATTGAAAATTCTCTGAAATCTATTGTCATTATTTAACTTAATTTGGCACAGATTGTCACCAAATCTTTCTCAAATATGCTAAAAGAAGTTGTTCGATTGAAAAGTGAGACCCCATGGCATTTGTTAGTTTCCTTAAAATTGATACTCTATATAATTATAGAATATTGATACCTCCCTTTATAAAATTTATTTTTTTGTATAGTCGTAAATATCATGGCAATTGTTTCAAAGTGTTTGCTTTAATTGATATATGGTATAAGTTTCTTTGAATGAATTGTAAATTATAGCTAAACCAGTAGCCAGTTCCCTCCTACCTAGAGGGATCGCAAGACCACTGTATAACCAAAGTGCATCTGTCCATGTATTTCAGGAACATCCAAGGTATTGTGGAGGCGGTGGGTCAACTGTTGTGCCTCCAGGTGATGTTGTTGGAGAATGCAGGAGGCGATTTCAGCCCACCTTACAACCTGCGGTATGTACAGATATATGCTCAGTGTTCACAGATTTTCTTTAACCCATGACCATTTTCAAGTAAATAAAATGGAGACAATCCATGGACTGACCCAGAAAAATGATTTCTTTGTTTTAGCAAGGCAATTTTATGTTCATACTGAAAACTTGTCCTTTATTATTCTACTATCCTTACCTTGCTTCAAGATATTTGCACTAAAACAGTTTCAGTCTATCAATCTGTCATTATATGAGCACAATTGCCATGGATATGACATACTGTAAAATGCCATGTATTATGCACACTTTTTTAACTTATATTTCATTTCTGGAAGAGGGGGTGCACTCAATACAAGAGAACTCTATATTTTAGTATTTTCCCAAACTTCACCCCACCCACTAGGAAGCCGTATCGGAAGAGTCTTTTGGTATATTTCATGCGCAAAATTGATATTAAAGCTTGATCGTATGTACTTGCCTGTAAAATGTTTGTGATTTCTGTCATGGGTTTGTACAATAAATGCTTACAAAATCATTGTTCTCTTTTTCATTTTGGTGTTTACAATTTCTTATGCTTCAATCGGAAATCCCGTACTGTACTGTGCTTTACATAATAATTAATAGAAGACATAAAAACAGATGCGATGTTTGCATCATCATTACTGTGACTGCGCATAAATGAATAGTATTTTATTAATTTCAATTCAATCCTATGAAATTTTGACAAGTTAGTTTTGTATTGGACAGAGCTGTTTGGTTCATGACAATTGTGTACTTCAAATACCCTTTGTTAAGAGACTTGCAAAAAACAAACAAGAATATGTCGGTAGTTTCAGATTATTACTCAAACTGCCAGCTTTTAACAAGGTTACAATGCAAATGCATGTGGATACTAAAGGTTTGAAAATAATCGATGCATTACACCTGACTTGTGGAAGCAGTAGAACATTTCCACCTGTTGTGAAAAACAACCGCAAGTAAACAAGATGGTGGCCTCCTCATCATATGAAAAAGATATGTGCATTATAGAAGGGAAATACTTTTTTCCCAAAGTTTTGAGCCTCAAACTCAGGTAGTGCACTTTACATGGGTGCACACAATACATGGCATTTTACAGTAAATTGCCATCTTTATGGCATCTGTTGCCCTGAATGTGACAACTGACATTGATATAACGACAAGTGCCATGTATATGACAACAACTGAAACATATATGAAAATTGCCATAGATAATTTTTATACCCTCACCAAAAATTTTGGGGGTGGGTGGGGGGGTGCATATATAAGGGTCATCCAGAAATGAATGAGAGTTGCTTAATTACGTAAAAACTACAAGTGTTACTCACAAAATCTCTTCATGTCCCTCAATTTAATTTCCCGCGGATGCCATGGTCGACTCCCATCTTTTTGGCAGATCCCGAACTCCCGTTGCTAGGCAACCTTTGTTGATGTCCCTAACGACCGCGTTCACGATGACATATAGTTCATTCAAATGGTCATATCGGACTCCTCGTAGTGGTTCTTTAAGTTTTGGAGACAGGTCGTAGTCGGGGGGGACTTAAGTCTGGTGAATATGGTGGGTGATTAAGAACTTCCCAGTGGTACCGCTCGAACACGTCCCTTACAACGCCAGACTTGTGCAGTGTGGTGTTATCATGCAAAATGAATGGCGTCAGCTGTAAAAGTTCCGGTCGTTTGCGGCGTATTGCTGGTCGAAGAATTTCAGTCAAATACCACTCATAGTACTCTTTATTAACCGTGCTTCCATTTGGAACTCTGTGTGTTGTCAAAATGCCATAAATATTGTAAGCGAATAACATTAACATCTTTGGACAGTTCATACTGCGGCGATATTTCACAGGTCTTGGCGAGTTTGGAGTATGCCATTCAGAGCTTTTGTGTTTCAATTCTGGCTCAAATGACAGGATATATGTTTCGTCGATAACAACCACTCTATTCAGCATCATTTCACCTTCCTTTGGCCTACCGGAGGAGGGCTTCTTGTAATGGGCCGTCACACCATGATGTTCTGGTCAGCATTCTATGACATTTGAGGATACGTTGGTAGTCGCCCATGGTCGCTGGGATAGCGCCAGAAGAGCGTTATGTGAACATCGGTGATCGCCGGGTATCGGTGGAGAACGCTGGTCTGGAAAAAAGTTTTGAACATGCACAAAAGTTCTCACAGAGATCAGCATTCTTCAACGTTTAATTTTAAATGCTGAAGAACTTTTAAGAATGTTCGTGGAACGTTAAACTAACGTTTGCCACGCATTGCACGTGTTCGGCTATCGTTAGTCAGTCGTTAATCTAGCGTTACTTGACATCAGGACACGACACTAGGACATCAATTGACATGAATATGATATTGCTATGGATATGACAACTAGAACAACTTTTGAAGTGGACTGAGTTATGACTCTGTATAGGACATCAATTGACATGAATATGATATTGCTATGGATATGACAACTTTTGAAGTGGACTGAGTTATGGCTCTGTATAGGACATCAATTGACATGAATATGATATTGCTATGGATATGACAACTAGAACAACTTTTGAAGTGGACTGAGTTATAGCTCTGTATAGGACATCAATTGACATGAATATGATATTGCTATGGATATGACAACTAGAACAACTTTTGAAGTGGACTGAGTTATGGCTCTGTATAGGACATCAATTGACATGAATATGATATTGCTATGGATATGACAACTAGGACAACTTTTGAAGTGGACTGAGTTATGACTCTGTATAGGATATCAATTGACATGAATATGATATTGCTATGGATATGACAACTTTTGAAGTGGACTGAGTTATGGCTCTGTATAGGACACAATTGACATGAATATGATATTGCTATGTATATGACAACTAGAACAACTTTTGAAGTGGACTGAGTTATGACTCTGTATAGGACATCAATTGACATGAATATGATATTGCTATGGATATGACAACTTTTGAAGTGGACTGAGTTATGACTCTGTATAGGACATCAATTGACATGAATATATTATTGCTATGTATATGACAACTAGAACAACTTTTGAAGTGGACTGAGTTATGACTCTGTATAGGACATCAATTGACATGAATATATTATTGCTATGTATATGACAACTAGAACAACTTCTGAAGTGGACTGAGTTATAGCTCTGTATAGGACACCAATTGACATGAATATATTATTGCTATGTATATGACAACTAGAACAACTTCTGAAGTGGACTGAGTTATAGCTCTGTATAGGACATCAATTGACATGAATATATTATTGCTATGTATATGACAACTAGAACAACTTTTGAAGTGGACTGAGTTATAGCTCTGTATAGGACATCAATTGACATGAATATATTATTGCTATGTATATGACAACTAGAACAACTTCTGAAGTGGACTGAGTTATAGCTCTGTATAGGACATCAATTGACATGAATATATTATTGCTATGTATATGACAACTAGAACAACTTTGAAGTGGACTGAGTTATAGCTCTGTATAGGACACAATTGACATGAATATATTATTGCTATGGATATGACAACTAGAACAACTTCTGAAGTGGACTGAGTTATGGCTCTGTATAGGACATCAATTGACATGAATATGTTAATGCTATGGATATGACAACTAGAACAACTTCTGAAGTGGACTGAGTTATGGCTCTGTATAGGACATCAATTGACATGAATATGTTAACAACTGAACAACTTCTGAAGTGGACTGAGTTATGCTCTGTATAGGACATCAATTGACATGAATATGTTATTGCTATGGATATGACAACTAGAACAACTTTTGAAGTGGACTGAGTTATGGCTCTGTATAGGACATCAATTGACATGAATATGATATTTACTTTGATCAAACTTTAAATCTCAGGGTTCAAACTTAAAAATTTCCATCTTTTAAGTAAGTTTACAACTTCTCATCTCCTAAATGCTGAAGAGCAGGATTATTCTCTTAATATTTCTTCAGAAGATATTGGAGATGTGAATATTGATCCCAGGTGTGAAATGCCATCCCCAGATTAATTGGCAACTTACTGTTCTTCATGGAAAGTCATAAAAATGTATAGTTATCTAATATTTTAAAGGTTATATTGTGAGTTTTCCACTGATTTATAGATTCTTAGGTGGGTATAGGAACACTAAGTAACAGTAAATTTTCTTTGATGTCATTTATTCTGTTTGCTCTGATGTGGCTATGATTCGGCTGCCGATAGTATTTTATTATTTTCATGTCATATGTTTACTGCGTTACTGCAGTCCTACCACAACAATGTTTCTGCATTTTAAAAAATACTTGTGAAGACATTTTACAGAATGTTGTCAAAAAGAAATATGAAAATACACTAACTTAAAATGAAAACTTAAAAAGAATTAATATCCTGTAATTTATGTTTTTTTATCCAGATGCCTTTTGAGTGTACATTAAGGCTTGTAAATCTTGGGACCTGAACCTAAACACTGGACCACACATTCCCACTGATTGATAGTGATTTAATAATATGAATTAAACTGAAACATGTAGCAAACATTTGATCTTTCATACATCATTTGTCTCTTATACAAGCTTTTTAGCTCACCTGAGCACTTGGGCTCAGGATGAGCTATTAGAATCGATGAATGTCTGTTGTCCGTCCGTACGTCATCCACAATTACTTTGCTTGCACTCTAGCATCTTCATTTTTTGAGCAATCATCTTCAAATTTATGACAATATTTATAGTCATAATCTCTCAATCATGATCGATAATGGCTAGTATAAGCCAATTAGGTCAGGAGTTATATCATTAGTATTGTGTTGCATCGTATACTGTATTGCATTGTAACATATCGAATCGTATCCTATCGCATTCAATCATATTAGAAAAAAATGAACGGGATCGTATCGCATTGTATAGCAATGGTACAGTGTAACCTCCGAAATCCAAACATCTGTGGGACCGGCCAAAAAGTTCAGAATTTGGAAGTTTCCAGAATTCAGAAGTCTGGAATAAATTGGACCAGTACATATGTACTGATGTTTCTTAATGGTTGTGAAAAGTGTCATTCTTGTTTATATGTGTAACAGTGTTTGTAACAAACTGTTTATTGTTTGCTAAGTGTAATTATTATCAAATTCTTTGAAGCTTTACCTTATATATATTTATATTTTGTTTGCAAAACTGTTATGTTAATGTTGATTCCAAGCATTATTTCTTTCTTTCTTTCTTTCTTTCTCTCAACTTTAATTTTTTCTCTCTCAAGCAAGAAGTAAATGAAAACATTGTAGCCTAATTGATTATACTTCTAACGTTACCGCAATTACACTTAAACTGTTATGGATGTTTGTTGCAAAAATACCAATTAATCCACTTATCACCACTCATCACCACTTTAATAATTAACAATGCGTCACTATCTAATTGCCTATGTATTCGCCAGCTCAAATATTGAGGCACAAACATGTTGTGATTCTAATGTGTGTCAAAATAAGACAGATTGTGATTCTGATGCGTTTCAAAATAACGATCACTACTGATTAACCCTTTCCCTCATAGAGGATACCATGAAAAGACCTATGCGAACAGCATAAAACCAGATCAGCCTGTGAGTAACTCGCAGGCTGATCAGGTTTTATGCTGTTCGCTGCTCCTCAGTGGTCTGGTAATGAGGATTTTACAGTTAAATTTGGTAAGGTTTGAGTTTGGCTTTCTGCAGATCAGGCGGTATGTGGTACCTATTGAGTGCGTCAAAATGAGTCTATATGAGGGAAAGGGTTAATAAACAATCAATCAGAAAGAAAATGAGGGGAAAAATTGCTGCAGGACTTATGAGTTCCAGTCTGATTACCTGTCAAGCTTGTAGCACTGTCTGCATTTCAGAGGTAAAATAGCGTTGATATAACCCTTTACATACAAAATAATTGTACGAAATTCAGAATTTAGGGGTTCCGTAATTCAGAAGTATTATTTACATATAAACAGAAGGGGAAATTTCTGAACCATGAAAATCGTTCGGATTTCAGAATGTTCTGGATTTTAGAGTGTCCGGATTTCAGTTACACTGTATATTGTTAACCACAATAGCACATCCTATATCATTTCAAATCACTCTTAAGTTTTGGGCAGTCTAAGTTTTGGGACACCCTTTTTTTTTTTTGAAGGAAATAATAATTTTTTGTGTCTCTAAATTCAACAGTTGGCGTTTGTGTATTAATTACGTATCATAAAATTATATTATGTAGTATAATCTAATTATTTGTTTTATTAGCTCACCTGAGCACAATTTGCTCATGGGTGAGCTTTTATGATGGCCCTTCATCCATCGTCCGTCGTGCGTCATCAACAATTTGGCTTGTTAACACTCTAGAGGCCATATTTTTAGGCCAATCTTCATGAAACTTGGCCAGAATGTTTGTCTCCATAAAATCTTGGACAAGTTCGAAATTGGGTCATGAGGAGTCAAAAAGTAGGTCACAAGGTCAAGTCTTATAAAAACTTTGTTAACACTCTAGAAGCCACATTTTTAGCCCAATCCTCATGAATTTGGTCAGAATGTTTCTCTCCAAAAAATCTTGGACAAGTTCAAAATTGGGTCATGTGGGGTCAAAAAATAGGTCACGAGGTCAAGTCTTATAAAAACCTTGTTAACACTCTAGAGGCAACATTTTTGGCCAAATCTTCATGAAACTTGGTCAAAATGTTTGTCTCCATAAAATCTTGGACAAGTTCATTGGGTCATGTGGGGTCAAAAATAGGTCACAGGTCAATCTTAAAAAAAATAGTTGTTCTCCAAAATTGACGAGTTA
>CM037793.1:41114394-41164394 GCA_021229015.1 Solen grandis
TTTTTGACAACTGATACGATAGCACCAGTGTATACAATGTAGTGAATGGCATTTAAATACATTTGAATACAATATATGAATATATATTTTCATTTATCATATAAAGGAAGAAGTGAATTAGTACTATTGCAATATGTCAATAGTTATACGACAACTATTATAGTTATAATGATATGTTTGTTGGAACAATGACGTCTCGATATTTGAATTACTAACCTATGAAAAAAGTATTGACATATGTAAAACATGATATATTTAATTACAAATTACAATGTAACAACTTACAAACAATATATGAATGTATAACATGTACTACGTATTTGTTAATAAGGTATATCTAAGCTTAAACGCTTCTGAGATATGTTTACTTAACATAATCAATTTAAATTTGTTTTGTGTATTAAGCAGCTGGATAAGTTTGAACATATTAGGTCTTATTCTGTAATAACGTTTGATATATGTTTGTCTTAACCCTTTCCCTCATATAGACTCATTTTGACGCACTCAATAGGTATCACATAAAGCCTGATCTGCAGAAAACCACAGTTAAACCTTATTAAATTTAATTATAAGGTCCTCATTTCCAGACCACTGAGGAGCAGTGAACAGCATAAAACCTGATCAGCCTGCGAGTTACTCACAGGCTGATCTGGTTTTATGCTGTTCGCATAGGTCTTTCATGGTTTCCTCTATGAGGGAAAGGGTTAACTGGACATATGGTGTACAAATGAACATGGAATGAAATTTGTCTTCTTTTTCAGTTGCACATTTGACAAAATTAAATTTTTAATGTTTTGAAATTATTTGGCCATTCACATCCTTAGGACAAGGCAATGTGTAGCAAACAAGAACCAGGCTGCTAGCTTTAAGGTCAAGGTCACAGCACTTGGTTTACCTTTGAATCAAGTCTGGGCTGTAACTTTGTTGTGAATGATTGTGTTTTGAAATAACTTGGCACAAATGATCCTAGGAAGATGTTGCAAACAAGAACCAAGTTGCTAGCTTCAAAGTCAAGGTCACAGCAGTTAAGTTTGAAATTTGTGTAGTCTGGGCTGTATATCTTTGTTGTGTATAGTCATGTTTTGAAATAAATTAGCACAAGCAGGGATCCTTAAGGACAAAACACTTTGTCACAAAACAAGTACAGGTTGCTAGCTTGAAGGTCAAGGACACATCACTTGGTTGAGGTCAGGGTCACAGTGCTCATTTGATCTTTAAATCATCTTTTATACTTCCAGTTTTTCATATTCACTGACAAAAAATCATCTAATAAACATAATGGCAGGGGTACCGTGTCCTATGGACACATTTCTAGTTAAATTTGACAACAGGGTGTCTAATGCTTTTAAACCTTTACCATACAAAGTTTGGGTATTAAGGTTAAAATTGCTAGTGTAATTCATTGTGATGCCTAAATAGTTTAAATGGTTTACAGCTTCCACATTTTCATTTGAATATATACATTTCTCATTACATTTTGTGCCACCCCTTTTGCGAAAAACTAGTTTTTGTTTTAATTAGCTCACCTGAGCACAATATGCTCAAGTTGAGCTATTGTGACCAATGAATGTCCGTCGTCTGGCGTCCATTGTTCGTCATCCGTTGTCAACATATAACTTAAACAATATCTCCTCCTAAACCAATTGGCCAATTTTAAAGATGTTACATGCATATTATAAGTTCAAATTATCTAAAAGTACTGACTGGATTTCAAAGTTATTTGGCACAGATGTTCCATTGGTCACCCTCTACCAAGATTGTTCAGATTATTTGGATTGGTAAAAAACATAGTTGCCAGGTCAGCTAAGCCCTTTTTCCTTCTATGTATATAGTACAAATTTGAACATTCTTCTTGTCCAAAAGTACTCTCTTGATTTATGGCTTGCAGAGGGCAGAGCCCATTTTCCACAATATCATAAGATATCTGCTGTTTCTTTTCCTCCTACTAAACCTGGTTCTCAGGTGAGCAAGCCCAGGGCCATCATGGCCCTCTTGTTAATTTCTAAGCCCCAGATATTACAGTAGTTGTATAAGCGATCTAGTGAATGCTGTGTAAGTCTTTAGGAGTTTCCCCAAGAACATCCATGTCATCATAATATCTTCATTTCATTGTTTATTCAGACAGTTTTGTAAAAGACAAATTGGGCTTTTAGTACCGATAAGTGCCATATACCGAGCATTTGAATTTGACAGCTAGATAAGTTGTTGCAGAGCCAGGTGTCGTTCTGCTGACAGTCAGCAGTCAATGATTTCAGAGACTTTTGGTCAACATGATTGAAGATTGAGTTGTTTCAAATCATTCATTATGATAGTGCTATCCTAATGCATAACCTCCAACTGGAGAACATCCATAAATTAGTTAGAACTACTGTCAACTGCCTTGTGGGCTCAAATCCCAGTAGTGTCATTTTTTTCTTCTATTTATCACTCTGAGTATTATTTATGTATCATTCATATCAGAAAGGAAAATGGTTTTAATTTTAATTTTATAACTTATATAAAAATGTTAAGTGTTATAACAAATATGGTGTACCTAGTATATTGAAAGTCATAGAAAACCAAAAAAAAAATCTTTAATAGTCTTTGAAAATGTTTGTAAACTTTGAAATAAGTCTCTACATTATATAGATTTTAAGGGTATTTTGAATTTAAAGGCACCTAAGCAGAAAATGTTAAACCTGTCTTTAAAATAGGTTGGGTATGGTAGCAAGTTATTTCTAATTTTCTGAGTCAAAACAATCCTTTATGCATGGTTTATTGACCAAATGCCATTATTTGTTCCTTAATAATAAATAGTAACACATTTTTTAAAGAGGGAATATTACTTAATATTTAGAGTTAAAAAGATACTTTTTAATGTCCAAGGCATTAAATAAGAAAAAACAGAAGGTAAATTTTGTTTTAATTTTGTTTGCAGGTGTTCTAGCTTTAAGGCCAGGGACTGACTATATAATAGAGTCCCTGTTTTAGGCATGCAATACAGCAATATTGTTTATTTTTTCAGTTCTTCCACCACCTTAACACTATTTTTCCATTGGTTGTGTTAACATGACAACTTCTAACTTACTAACTTACTTAGTAATGTACTGTTGGCTTACAGTCCTTATAGCATTCTTAATAGAATATTGTTACATTTTAGTATCTTTGATAGTACCTCGCAGTTGAATTCATGCAACATAGTCTAACTCAAGTTGACCATTCCCGGTGGCCTAGTGGTAACAGCGTCCACCTCGGGAGCAGAACGTTGTGGTTTGGATCCCCAGCCGTGGCATACCAAAGTTGTAAAAAATGGTACTGTTATAGCTCCTGTGCTTGGCACTCAGCATATAAGGGTAGTTGCAGGACTGATTGGCCCGGTGTTAGGATAATGTGACTGTGTGTGGTATCATGCCAAATGTTTACGGTGTGATACTACAGTGTAATCTGTAATCTTGATTTGACTACAGGTTCAGCAATATGCTAAAACATTATGTTGTTAACAATATTTACTGACACGTACAATTGGTTTATCATGTGTTCATCTGAAATATAGCAGGCTATAGGAAATGGGGACAAACTAAATGGTGGTCCCCCTGAAAAAGCAACAGACTTTGCCATCTGACTTATTGTTTAGCACATGTAATGAGAGAACAATTTTTTTTAATGAATATGATTTATAAATATATATTTTGTTTCCTTTATTATTATAATGATAACAATGCCAATAAATAAATGATAACAGTAGTTTACTGATATCTAGTACTTAACAAATGTACCTCATGTGTTCGCGAGAATTGTTAACACAAAATCATCGGGAACATATTTTTTTCAAGTTTTACATTAACTCACAGAACACATACTACAGATGATATTTAGAGTATTAAGAAAGTATCAAACGAGAGAGATTGTTTCTATTTTCTCATCAATGAATAGACCTTTTGTATGCCTAGAAAATTGCACAGGAATTTTTTATTGACATTCCATTATATAGTAAGTAACTGTCTAAGTTATTAAAGTATATGTATCATTTGATACATAAATATATTAATTTTAATCAGGAACTTGGATAATCTGAGCTTCTATTTAAAAAAACAACAAAAAAACATTGTTTGTTCAGTATTTAATTTTTCTCAACTCTAAACAGTTTTTTTATTAGCTCACCTGAGCACAATGTGCTCAAGGTGAGTTTTTGTGATCGCCTTTCATCCGTCGTCCATCATGCGTTGTCAACAATTTGGCTTGTTAACGCTCTAGAGGCCATATTTTTAGCCCATTCTTCATGAAACTTGATCAGAATGTTTGATTTTATAAAATCTTGTACAAGTTCGAATTTGGGTCATGTGGGGTCAAAAAGTAGGTCACCTGGTCAAATCTTAGAAAAACCTTGTTAACAATCTAAAGGCCACATTTTTGGCCATATCTTCATGAAACTTGGTCAGAATGTTTGTTTTCATAAAATCGTGGACATGGTTGAAGTTGGGTCATAAAGGGTCAATAAATAGGTCACGAGATTAAATCTTAGAAAACCTTGTTAACACTCTAGAGGTCACATTTTTGGCTAAATCTTCATTAAACTTGGTAGGAATTTCTGTTTTCATAAAATCTTGGACAAATTCGAAGTTGGGTCATGTGGGGTCAAAAAGTAAGTCAAAAATATATGAAAAATGCAAAATATGTTGCTCATTTACAATCAGGTGAGCGATTCAGGGCCATCATTGCCCTCTTGTTTTTTTTTTGTTGTTGTTTTTTTTCTGAAAAGACAGCATAGGAAGAGACAGTGGTTGGATACAAGGGAGTCTGGGTGTGATACCCTAGCTCATTTGGTGAATAGACTCCTTGATTCATTTATGTGTCCAGTGTGAAGACAAAGTTCCTGGGTAGAGACTGAGGTTCTGTATAAAACACGTGAATGCAGTCTCGTGAATGCCTCTCCTAGTTAAAGAGAGGCTTTATAGCCTTGTTTCACAACCCTGTATATAGTAAAAGTACTAATATGTACTAGTAGTAAAATGGTATCTGGTACAAATTTTACACATCTTTGGTTTGATACGATCACCAGAGGAATGTGCAATGGTTGGGATTTGAGTCCCAGACCTCCTGATATTATATTGCTTATGTTTGTACAGAAAAGAAAAGAAAACATATTCAGTGCAAATTATGACTTGTTAATTTTATTTTTTGCATGTGTGTGTGTATTTGTAGAGAAAGAGAGACAGAGAGAGAGGGCAAATAAAGTAGGAGATAAAAAAAGTGCACTTAACTTCTTAGTTTTCAGACATGTTAATCATGTAAACTTTGATCAAACACATCAAATAAACATATCAAAATGAATGTAGCCCAGCATACACTTAAATATCGATATAATGCTTTCAAATAATTATTTTTCACACATGTCTGCTTCAAAAAGTCACGTAGGCCACTACACATGTATATACTTTAAAAAGTTTTAAGTTATTATAATTAAACAAATTATAAGATTATACTACATAGTATAATTTTATGATACATTATTAATACACATACGCAAATGTTAATTTTAGAGACACAAAATAAAAATAATTTCTAAATGAAAATCAAGGGTGTCCTGTAACTAGGCTATCCCAAAATTTAGAGTGAATTGATACAATATATGCTATGGGATGTTTGATATACAATTTATGATATGCCATTGTTGTATTATAAATACGATGCAATATGATCCCGTTCATTATGTCTTATTACAATTGGGTGCGATAGGAAATGATTGAATCAATACACTGTTTGGGATTGATTTTCAGGTTGATAGGGTCAAGATCACTGTTACTAAAAATAGATTTTATGTTTCCATCAAATAACTTCCTTCAGAAGTGAGGTACTATGATCATAATTATGGGAAAAGCAAGATTGGGATATAGGTCACTATTACTAAAAATGGTTTTATAATAATAACAGGTCTTTCCTATTGAATATCTCCTGTTAGAATTGAGATACAGCAATGCATTCAGTTACGCGAACAAAAGCGAACATTCGAGAAAATTTTGAGGGTTCGCGTTACTGAATGATTTGTTCGTCACGAACGTTCGGACCAATCGCGAATGTACTTTTGACATAGCTCACTCAGTGAACAAAATGGCGGAAAGGTAAACAAAAAACAGACGATAATTTTGATTTTTTTTTAAATGTCTGCAGCCTTCTTGGAATTGTTCCAGTGCGTTCAATAAGCTAACCCGTGATGACGAACGTTCTCCGTACGAACGTTCGCATAACTGAATGCAGGGCAGTTTTCATACTTGGTAAGTAGATACCTTATGAAAAGAGATAGATATGGATTGACTTTCAGGTTTTAATAAACAATATACATGTAATCACAGGATAACCTCACCAGTAAACCATGCACTAAAATTAGGTTAAAGACCAAGTTTGTCGTTTTGCATGTGTGTCTCATATCTGGTGGTAGTATTTGTCTTCACAGACCAGAAATAAATCACAATTGAATAAGATCACACAAAATTAGGCCAATCAAAACCAAGCCATCTGGATGATGCAGGTATGTTAGTAAATGCTGTATAACGGAGTTTTATCTAAGCAAGCATTTAGTAATGTGTGAAAAGAATGGTCATTTACTGCAGATGGAAAATAATCAAAATATATGCTAATCTCAAGTATATATGACCAACAGTCTGCAGTTAAGTGGCTTATTTCATTAATTTAACCTTTGGTATGATGATTTGTAAATACATATTGGCATTGTATTGACTTGTGGGAACATGATGACTAATTGGAACATGTTTGTATTATGATGACATGTGGAAACATAGTGCCATCATGATGACGTGTGTAAACAGTGAGTGAAAATTTACATCCATATTTATTTGTGAAATGTGTTAATTTATATTATCACTGGCAGTATTTGTGAAGAATAATAATGCCATGGGATTCACTTAGATGACTCCTGTTTTGATCTATTACTCTTCAAGAGGAGTTTAATTCTTTCATCTGATTGCTAACGTCAAACGAGACTACCTGATAATTGATAATAATCATGCAGACTTCAAGTAAACAGTATGTTTTTGGAATTCAACCTTAGGCCTGTTGTATATTCATTTGCACATTATTGTTGTTGTTAACTGCCATTTAATATGGATGATCTATCACAATGATGGGAGTTCTCACATTGAAAATAAATATCAAATCTGACATTGCATGTGGTCATTTATTCATGCTTTTGCTAACTTTTGATGATGTAAGTCTATGACTCACAATAAAAGCATAAAATACATGTAAGCAGAGAGTCCCTTTCAAGGTGAAGGTGAGAACTTAATAAATAAATGAAAAGTACATTCAGCGATGAGAAATGTCTATTATTCTATTATTTTGAAAGACATCCATAAAGGTTTGAAATATGCATGACCAATGTGGAGACATTTACTACAGACCCAGACAGTCCTAAAGCTTTAAGTTGCAACTCCACTTTTATTGACTGTTTCTAAGGGGAGAGTTAATATTCTATAAACCTTTTACAGTAAATCATCCCTGATCTCTAGGTGAATGTACTGTATCTAAAACATTAGATAAGGTATATTTGGACCTATTATGTTCCCATAAACATAGTTTGTGAGGGTATAATAGGAATCAATTGGTCTCTCAATTAATTTCTAAATATATCTTGTTGAAGCAATTTCTTTTATATATGGTTTGATGGATTTCCATGAAACTTTATACAATAGTTGTTAACTGTATGGAAATCTTTGCATGAGCTGAAATAACTTAACCTTATTTAATAGATTTTTTCAACAGTGTGAAGAAGACTATACACAAATGATTACACTATAGGAGGATATGCATTATGCCAGTTAGTTTCCTGAAGGGTAGAAAACAATAAAGAAAAGTGCATGATTTGAACTGCGATAATTTCTTTTTGGGAGGCAATTGAAGTTAAACCTATCTAGGGGTCAGTATATTACATTGATCTTATAAAAACAAAAGGTACCTGGTACATTGCTGCCCATTAAAAGAAAATCAATGCCCTTATATCTAATAAGAAGGTAGGTAGTTTCTTCCACAGAAAACGTACATCATGTCATTTCAATTGCTGTAATGCCTTTGAAATTTGGTGGATTTTCATAAAATTGGTTTTATTTTGCGTGGAAGGGATGAATAAAGACAATTGGGTACAAAAAGCACCCCCTTGCCGAAGAAATTGTGCTACAACAGTCTTGAAGTCGAAAACATGTTTGGTCGGAAGAGATCTGGCCAACAGAGTCTCGCCAATCTCACCCATGTAAAACTAAAGAAAAACTAAACAAAAGTGTTCTTGAATTCGCGAACAATTTAAGGGTGATTTCATAAGATTTTTTTTTGATACCTTTGATAAAAACAATTTTCTCCAAAACACTTATAAATGTTATTGTTGTTGTTGTTTGTAACAAACACCCTAGCTCAAGTTTCTTCAGTTATTTCGTTTGAACTATCAAAGTCTTTGTATTTGTTTGTTTTTTTTACTTTATTTGTTTTGAAAAGTATATATAATTTGTCCTGAATATTCAGTTCAGTGAGAATCAGAGAATCTTGACCCTTATATGGTTTTGACATACTAGCATTGGACTCAGATCCCATGTTTACCAGAGTGTCACTTGATGTTTTTTTTCTATTCCCCTAACTCGCCAGATGTCAGGTTTATCAAGTTATTCCCACACAATAATATGTTGGTTGGCATGAATTGCAACAGTTGAAAATTACTAGATAATCTAGTTTTAATCTGTATCAGTCTTTGTTCATATGTAAGAGTGTACTTTCACATTAGATTACAACAGAACATGATTATTTGGATGGACTTATTCATCATATGGCAAGACTTTTCTTCAAACATAGCTGTACTTTCTCTATAGTGTTGATTTGATCTTAATCATTTCTTTGGCTAGTGCTCAGTCAGAAATATGTGTTTTCTGTGCCTTGGAAGGTCTTAAGGCTATCTGTTCTTGCACTAGCTGTCATACACAATGTTGTTTAATGTCATCCTGATTGTCCAAACACACAGGGACATATTTGTCTTTAAGGAACATAATTTAGGCAGAAATTGCAAAACCCTGATGGCAGATATTTTTTCATCATAGCTCTGTTGTGATTTTTTATGCCCCCACTTGTGGGTGGCATATAGCATTGCTTTTTTCTGTACATCCGTATGTCCGTACGACCAAATGTCCGTACGACCAAAACTTGTCTGATCATTAACTGGAGAACCACAGGGCCTGGTTTGTGAAAACTGGTAGGGGCATTGGCCATGACAAGCAGATTAACCCTACTGATTTTGTGGTCACTAGGTCAAGGTCACTGTGTACATTAGTATGAAATCCATGTCCAATCATTAACTGGAAAATGGCAGGGCCTGGGTTTGCGAAAACTGGTAGGGACATTGGCCATGACCAGTAGATGAATCCTTTTGATTTTGAGGTCACTAGGTCAAGGTCACTGTGTACAATAGTATGAAATCCTTGTCCAATCATTAACTGGAGAATGATAGGGCCTGGGTTTGTTGAAAACTGGTAGGGACATTGACTATGACCAGCAGATGAACCCTATTGATTTTGAGGTCACTAGGTCAAGGTCACTGTGTACATTAGTATTAAATCCTTGTTTGTTCTGTAACTGGAGAACTGCAGAGCCTACATTTGTGAAAACTGGTAGGGACATTGACCATGACCAGCAGATGAACTCTATTGATTTTGAGGTCACTAGGTCAGAGGTCAAGGTCACTCTGTACATTTGTATGAAATTCTTGTCCGATCATTAACTGAAGAACTGCAGGGTCTGGGTTTGTGAAAACCTGTATTGACATTGGCCATTACCAGTAGATGAACCCTATTGATTTTGAGATCACTAGGTCAAGGTCAAGGTCACTGTATACATTAGTATGAAGTCTTTGTCTGATCATAAACAAAACCTCAGGGCCTAGGTTTTTGAAAACTGGTAGGAACATTGGCCATAACCAGTAGATGAATCATATTGATTTTGAGGTCAAAGGTCAAGGTCACTGAATATGTAAGTATGATATCTTTGTCTGATCATTAACTGAGAAAGGGCAGGGACTAGGTTTGCAAAAACTGGTAGGGACATTGACCATGACCAGTAGATGAACCCTATTGATTTTGAGATCACTAGGTCAAAGGTCAAGGTCACTGTGTAGATTAGTATGAAATCTTTGTCTGATCATTAACTGGAGAACTGCAGGGCCTGAGTTTATGAAACCTGGTACAGGCATTGGCCATGACCAGTAGATGAATCCTATTGCCTTTTAGTTGACTAGGTCATAGGTCAAGGTCTCTGTGTACATTAGTATGAAATCCTCCTCTGATCATTTACTGGAGGACTGCAGGGCCTGGGTTTGTGAAACCTGGTAGGGACATTGGCCATGACCAGTAGAGGAACCCTATTGATTTTGAGGTAACTAAGTCCAAGGTCATGGTCACTGTTACTTTTAGTATCCTTGTCAGACTGGACGGAGGTTCTTGACATGCTATCATTCAACAAAAAAGCGGTTGTTGGGGCATGGTAATTTGTGTTCAATTGTTTTGCATGTAAGCTTGTTTCTTAGCTCACCTGAGCACCTGTACCGGAAATAGCTGTCATACATGTATGATAAAGTATTGATATGGTTATTATGCCCCCCTTTGAGGAAGAGGGGAAAATTATTTTGCAGATGTTTGTTGGTCAGTCTTACATTAATAGTTATAATGCATATTTATGCATTTGGTGATAGTAATGTGACAGGTCTGATGGTTAGTGTTTTAGACTGTACCATCCAGATTATTATAAACAGTGTGTAAAAAATGCCAAAGCAAAATAATCAGTAAAATAATATCTTGGCTTGCATTAAAACTTGCATCATAACTGAAAAATGTAGCGATTTTAATGTGAAATGAAGATGGAACAGCAAATTTAAAAGTCACTTTCACTGACATCCAGTATTGTTACTGTCTGATATTGCAGTCAAGGCAAGCATATATTTTGAGAAGTTAAGGTTGAAAATAGTATTTACATGTAAAAGTAGCTCTAAATGTTGAAACTTCCTTTATTCATTCATTCTAAAACAGAAAAAAAATGTTTAAAGATAACAACTGCTATTTACCTCTGACACAAAAACTGTTTCATCATTTTACTTCAGTACTTCATACCACTCATAGAAATCTTTGTGAAACAAACAACTTGAATGAATAAGGTAAATATCTAAAAGTTGACAAGCATACTCTAGCAATCTATTATATCTTGGCTACCTTGTCTGATTTGAACCCTTTCCCTCATATAGACTCATTTTGACGCACTCAATAGGTATCACATAATTAAAGCCTGATCAGCAGAAAACCACAGTTAAACCTTATCAAATTGAATTACAAAATCCTCATTTCCAGACCACTGAGGAGCAGCGAACAGCATAAAACCTGATCAGCCTGCGAGTTACTCGCAGGCTGATCTGGTTTTATGCTGTTCGCATAGGTCTTTTCATGGTGTCCTCTATGAGGGAAAGGGTTAAACAAAGATAGGAAACTCCTATAACAGACAAAGGAAAATTTTGTTTTGTCACGCAGAAGGTCACTGAATTTTGCAAACTGTCTAAAATATATGGAAAAATCAAAAAGAAAAAATAACGTTCGTATACAAGTATCATTTTACTAGTGCAAGAAAATATTTTCAGTTTAATTAATGTTGAAAATTCATCAAAATTTTGATGTAAATTCAATCAGTAAATTCAATCAAACAAAAACAAAATCTACATATTTTTGTTCATGCAGGAGCTTCTGTATTTTGCATAAAACATTTTTATTTCTTTACTAATTTTCATATAACAGGTATCATTTTGAAGGTAATGAATGTATTGTTCTATTGCAAAATATGAATTACTTATAAATATCTCAAATAGAATAGCAGAAATTTGCAAATCGTGTGAGATCTGGACAATCTGCCACATAATTTTGAGTGATTTTGATTACTTGCCAATCTTTGATAATTAGGTCTTTGCATGGGCAATTTTCGAAGGTCAGACTCTTTCATAAAGCTTTAAATGGTAAAGAGAAGGAATAATAATAACAAATAAAGCTCAAATGGGCTATGCGTTTTGTGTATTATTGTATATAAAATGGGTGCAGTGGAAATGGAGTACAGTGAAACCTCGTTAGTCCAGCCTCCATTGTTCCGGAAACCTCGCCATCCAGACACTTTTCTCTTGGAACGGATTTCCACAACGTAAAAATGATTCGATAATACGGAAATTCGCGTTCCGGATCCGGACATCCATTTTGGGAACCAATCTTCCATTTGCTATTTAAAATGACTCGATAATCCGGGTACCAGTTCAGACTGGATTTCCCACCTACTATTTTTAGACATCATTCGGACTACTCTTTGCACGTGACTGTCATAGAAGTGTCACCTGCAGATTGTTTACACATAGCCGCGAGCGCTTCACACTAATCAGTCCAGAGAACAGGGGGCAATTAAGGGCTGGTATAGCCGCAAGCTACATATATAACTAGCGAGTGAAGAAGGTAAAATTTATTCACAGCTGCAGATGTATGCTGTAAAAATAGACAGAAAAGCCAACCATCCTTTAGATCGTCTTTTGCTCAAATGTTTTGTTTTCAGCGCGTACATTTAATATTCATTTGTTCGTGACTGTTTTGACTAAAATAATTTAATCCAGTTCATTTTGCTCACGAATGCAGAACAAGAAATGGGTCACAATTATGCTGTCACCTACTTAAGGTGTCTTTTTCTTCTCTTAAAGAATGCTGATGTCAAGGATGGATTTAAATAAAATTAAACCATCATTTGTAAACATCAATTTAAATACATAATCATATATAGTCCTAAGCATATAATTTTAAATATAATTATTATTAATGGAAAACACACACACACACACACACACACAGTGTACAATGAGAAAGTATGAAAGAAAGAAAGAAAAAAAAGAAGAAGAGAGATATGGATTGATTCATTAATACGGAAAATTCATTAATCCGGAAATTTAAACAAGGACCAAAGTGTCCGGACGAATGAGGTTTCACTGTATTTCTGGTTTGACTATATTTTTCTTTTAAAAAGGAGTGACCAACCAAGTTTGAAGCGTGCTGAGATCAATGTAGCGTCATGTCCATGACCAAGCTCAGGATAACTTGACTTGACTATTTGAGTTTACCGTCGCTTTGACAGTATTTCAGTCATATAGCCACGTTCAGCTGATTACAGGTGGAGGAAGACCCCGAATGCACAGAGGCAACCAGGTAGAACCTGCACCGACCTACCACAAGCCAGCTGGAAGGCTTCCTCACATGAAAACTCGAATTACCCTGCCGGGATTCGAACCCACGTGGTGAGGGGCTGAGTGAGTGTTTAAGTCAGCGACTTTACCTTCTTGGCCACAGAGGCCTCTGAGCTCTGGATAAAGCCAGATCATGTAATTCAAATGCGTGCTGAAACTATATTGGCACTCAGCATAAAAGGGTAGTTCCAGGACTAGTTGGACTGGTGTCAGGATAATATCATGGGGTGTGGTATCATGCTACATGTCTACGGTGTGATACTTTAGTATGGCAGCACTATATCTGTTGCAAGTAGACATCGTCTCAAAATGACTGAAAAACTGTCAGTGAAATATTAAACTCAATAAAAAAAAAAACATTTTTATGCCTCCGCCATGAAATGGCTACGGGCATGTAGTGATTCACCTGTGTGTGTGTGTGCGCAAGAGTTTGTGTCCCAGCAGTAACTTTGGTCTTGATAGGTTGTTTTTCAAATAACTTGGCACAAGTGATCCTTAGGACAAGACGATGTATCACAAACAAGAACCAGGTCGCTATCTTGAAGGTCAAGGTCACAGCACTCAATTGACCTTTAAATCTTGTCCCAACTGTAACTTTGTTGTGAATGGTTGTATATTAAAATAACTTGGCACAAGTGATCCTTAGGACAAAACATGTGTTGCAAACAAAAACCAGGTTGCTAGCTTGAAGGTCAAGGTCACGGCACTTGGCTGACCTTTGAATTAAGTCTAGGCTTAACTTTGTTGTGAATGGTTGTGTTTTGAAATAACTTGAAGAACCAAGTTGCTAGCTTTAAGGTCAAGGTCACAGCAGTTAGTTAAGTTTAAAATTCGTAAAAGCAGTCCTGTCTTGGTTGTGTCTTTGTTGTGTATAGTCATTTTTTTAACTTGGCACAAGAAGGAATCCTTAGGATTAAACACTGTGTCACAAAACAAATATAGGTTGCTAGCTTGAAGGTCATGATCACATCTCTTGGTTGAGGTCAGGGTCACAGTGCTCATTTGATATTAAAATCATCTTTTATATTTTTAGTTTTTCATATTCACTGACAAAAATATCATCTAATATACGTAATGGCGGGGGCAATTGTTTCCTATGGACACATTTCTAGTTATTAAATATTTTTTATCAGGGATACATGTATAAGTGTATCGTGTAAGTGAAAACTATAGAAAACTTCTCTAAAACTGGAGGCCAAATTTCAGAAATTTTTTTGCACAGGTGTCATTTAGGTAACTTTTTACAAATGTTGCTAAAATAAACTTGATTCGTGTAGAACTTTGGTAACCATGAATATTACTTTTTTTTTATATAAATCTTCTACTCTAAATATGTTGAATTTAATTTCATTTAACAGAAATGATCATATCATTACCCTGAACCAGAACTGCTCAAAGCTAATCCCTTGAAAATACAGCTTCCTAGGAATTACAAAAAAAGTAATCTTTCATTGTGCAAACCTGATGGTAATACATTGTATTAATGACTATCATTTTGCCAAGGCTGACTTGGTATTGGACCAATATTTCAAATTATGACCCTTGAAGTTTAAAAAATGTCATATTTATTATTGTTGACATTCTAGCATCCACATTTATAAAGCAGTCTTGATCAGATGTATACATATACATAATAAACCAAGGATTTAATGCCTTGTATGGGAGTTATGGTCCATAATACTTAAGGTTGCCTATAGAGCAGTGGTACTCAGGTGAGTGATATAGGGCCATCATGGCCTTCTTGTTTTTAGAAAGCATTTCTCATGCATTATGAGACATATAACCTTGAAACTTCATAGGTGGGTAGACGTTTCAACAAGAATTGCAGTACACTAGAGCTTAATCGTTGTCCAATGTTTCATGTTGTAGTTTTTCCGCTTTTATATGATATTGTTTCTTTAAGATAACTCCAGTTTGACTCATGCTATTAAAATTAAATTTAATTCATGGAAAGAAATTAATGAGAGAAAGTGTCATGCGTAAGGTTCATAACTCTGGCCTCAGCATTTTTTGAGTTATTCCCCCTTTTCACAATTTAACTCTTGTTCTACTTATGCTATTGAAACAAAATTTCTGTTATGGTAGAAATTGATGAAAGGAAGTATCACACACATGGTCCATAACTCTGTGCGGTGCTTTATCAATATAGTCAGCCCTTTAACTTTTAACTATTTGCAATTGTTACTGTGTGCCTCAGTGTATATGTGTGTGTGAGGGGAAGTGCGTAGGGGGAGACATCCGTTTTCTACAAAAACAAATCTCTAGTTTCTTAACCCTTTCCCTCATAGAGGAAACCATGAAAAGACATATGCGAACAGCATAAAACCAGATCAGCCTGCGAGTAACTCGCAGCAGCCTGCGAGTAACTCGCAGGCTGATCAGGTTTTATGCTGTTCGCTGCTCCTCAGTGGTCTGGAAATGAGGATTTTGTAATTCAATTTGGTAAGGTTTAACTGTGGTTTTTGCAGATCAGGCTTTATGTGGTACCTATTGAGTACGTCAAAATGAGTCTATATGAGGGAAAGGGTTAAGCATCCTCTTTAGCAATCCTCTTTGAACTGTATGACAATGTTTATTGCCAAGTTTGATTATTGCTGATATAGAGTTATGGCCCGTTTAATATTACTCAGGATTTTTTATGATACAACCTTCAAATTTTGTTCACATGTATTCTTTGGTTTGTGGAAATGAAATGACCTAGCTGTATTTCTGCATGGATTATGTATTCAATACAACTGCTATATAATCATTACTTGTGCAGGTAATATTTCTCAGGTGAATGTTGATCTGTATAGTGGGCCTTTGTAAGCAGCAATACTTTATAATGTTAGTGAAACTCACAAGAATTATAGCTTTGTGACTCCTTCACAGCACAAATTAGACAATGTAATCATGTGACAGAGAACTTTCTAGAAGATGGTTTCACGTTCTTGATATAATTATGTTTCTTTTGCAGAGTATCAGTATCATGGCTCCAAAGAATATGGTAGACATTAGCTTACGTATTTGTATAATATCAAATTTACATGGTTTGCTAAGTATGTATGAAAGGGAAACCATGTCAAAATTTTATTCAACTTGTTGCATATTCTACTGTTTTTAAATACAACTGCATTCCTTTGTTTCTACACAGTGCTGTAGAACCTGTGTTTTATTTTAATTTGCAGTCCATAATGTTTTACTTCATTTTCAAAATGGCGTTGCTAAGTGCATACTGTTACTTGTGTAATGTGTGATTTCTGTTTTGCCATTTCCCTTTCTGCTTAATATTTAACTGTTTTCTGGTAAATGTAAATGAACTGCGATACTATAACTGTATTTGTTGTCTACCATATTTGATAAAATATAGTAAAATCTAGAAAAATGAGGCACCTATTGGATCAACTACTTTCTTTATATACTCTTTAAAGAAGTTTTCAAATATCTTTTATGAAACCATTGGTAAGATTTTTTGTTTTTACATGTACGGTCACCCCATGGCTGTCTATCATAATTACCAAAATAAAATTGATCCCTTGAAAGATGAAGCATATAGGGAGGCAGCTAGTTTCCTTATATACTCTAAACAGAAAATCAAAAAATTCCTTCCTCTTGTAACTAATGTCCAGAATTAATTCTTGTTTTGCACTAATGATTACCTTTAGGTTTCATACCAATAATTTATCGCATAAGCATTTTTGATCTCTTGAAAATTAAGGCCTAACTTAAAAAATTCATTGCATCTGAAATTTTAATTTGGTTGCTGCTGGAAGAAATCAAGTGTCTTGAATGGTTTTAATGGCTGATTTACTGTTTTTTTTAATCTACTATAATTATGTGACCTTTACATTATACAGTTTACCTTGTGACCTGACCTTTGACCTAAGCCACATCTGGACAGGTTTCATTTAGGTTAATCTTATATAACTTTTATGTACTACATTGAAAACACCATCAGGTCTTGTTGGAAGTTTTTCTTTTTGTAAAATGAGAGTTCCATTGTTGGTGATTTATGGCCCTTTAAGATGTGAATTTAAAAACTCTTTTATCCTTATGAATATAATACAAATGCTTTATACATGACTGTGTATGCTACACATTTCATAAACAAATAATAAATATTGATTGATACTTAACTCTTTGGAATATTGACACTCCAGACATGAAAAAAAGTTTTGTTATCAAAAAGGCTGGGGAAAAAAGTATGGTCACATTGTTTCAAACAGAGCTAGTTTTTATACGCCCATTTTAAGATGGGGCGTATAATGTGAACACTCACGGCGGGCGGGCATGCGGGCGGATGGGCGGGCGTGGAACATTTGTTGTCGGGGCTCTAACTTCAATACCGTTTGCCCAATCCTTTTCAAACTTTCCACACATGTGCATGGCCATAATATCTCAGATGAGTTCGATATCCAGCATTATCGCGTGAATGACTTAGAAGTTATGGCCCTTGACGTACACAAAATACTTGAAATTGTGATTGTCTGGGCTCTAACTTCAATACCGTTAGACCAATCCTTTTCAAACTTTCCACACATGTGCATGGCCATAAAATCGCGGATGAGTTCGATATTCAGCATTATCGCGTGAATGACTTAGTTATGGCCCTTGAACACTTGAATAAGTCAAAAGAGACATTTTCCTTCAAATTAATGGAAATGTTTCAACATGATTGTTTTAATAAGTAACATTCATTAACTAATGGGATTTAGGAGACAATAGCTTGTTTCTCTGAGCTATTTCTGAGAGTCCCCATACTGTGATGGGCGTATTTTGTGGCAGTCCTGATCCTTGTTTAGTTTAACAATCAAATTGCAACAAGCAGAATGCTGTAAGTGAGATGCATTACAGATCTAACAGACTGCAGGTCGAAGACAATACATCAAAAGAATTGATTGTCTTAAAAGTCAATTATCACCTCTAAAGTTACTTAATTATGAAATCGCATTTACACAGAGAATAACAACATCAATAACAAGAAAATAAATTTTTATTACATTTGAAATTTAGATTGAATAAGTAACAAGCAAAATAGATTTTTGACCTTCCGTAAATGTGAAGGCAGGCCAGACTGAGGTTATACTGTGTCATCATCTGAAATGTATCTTACTTATGATTTAAAATCATGCATTGAGGGAGTTCAGTCAATTACCTAGCTCCTACAAGATAACAATGAAAGGACTCCTTTTCATTTGTCAGCT
Source organism: Solen grandis (assembly GCA_021229015.1). NCBI lineage: Eukaryota > Metazoa > Mollusca > Bivalvia > Adapedonta > Solenidae > Solen > Solen grandis. The sequence goes on from CM037793.1 coordinate 41,132,851, forward strand.
TTTGCAAGGGCTGTCACATTTTGACAAGCGCATGGGTCTAATTGCATATTCTTGTTGTAAGACTTGTTCATGTTGCCTGATTATATTCTACAATTTGCATAGGAGACAGTTCCTGGGAGAAATACAGCATTAATCTCTATTCTGATAAAAATTAAATTATGGTGATTATGCAAAGACTCAAATGCTGTAAGAAATTGTAATGGGGTATGAAAGGACCATTTTATAGTTATGAATTTGGACATATCTGGAAGGAAAGAAATACAAATGGAAGATGATAACATTCATGTTATTGAGCACTATAAATGAGACATATGATAAGGTTTAACAATGTTAGATTATAATAGGTTGTAAGGGAATACTATACTCTGAGATTGCTTTACTTCATCAACAGATTCTATTTTAGAGCGCTGCATGGATGCATGATCTGGATACTGTTAGTGTACGTATGGTGAGACTACATCATGGGACAGTAATTATGTTGGTCGGTGGTTCTACCCGGATGCCTCTGTGCATTTGGGGTCTTCCTCCACCAGTAATTAGCTGGACATCGCTACATGACTGAAATACTGTCGAAGTGACGATAAACCCAAATAGTCATAGTCATTATGTCTGTAGTGGAACACCACTGTGAACAAGACTCAGTGACTGAAACATGTCTTCCTCAGGCCTCAGCCTGGAAACATTTGTAAATATTATTAAATGTGAAATGGGTCATTATAAATGTTGTAAATGTTTAACTTTTAATTATTGACAGTCTTTGTTCAAATAAGTTAACCCTTTCCCTCATATAGACTCATTTTGACGCACTCAATAGGTACCACATAAAGCCTGATCTGCAGAAGGCCAAACTCAAACCATACCAAATTTAATTGTAAAATCCTCATTACCAGACCACTGAGGAGCAGCGAACAGCATAAAACCTGATCAGCCTGCGAGTTACTCACAGGCTGATCTGGTTTTATGCTGTTCGCATAGGTCTTTTCATGGTATCCTCTATGAGGGAAAGGGTTAAAAAAAGATATTGAGAGAGAGTTTGATATATGATGGTGATAGCTTATACAGGATGTGATGTTTGTTCTTATTTGTTTTATAAAAAATATTATCACACAAACATTGTGAGCATCAACATAACTGATTTAAAAAAAGAAGCTTTTTCTCATAATGTTTTCTTCATTATTATACAGTCAGATTACAGAAAAAAATAAAAATAATAAATTAAATCATACGTGTAACAACTTTTGCAATATAATTGATAATATTAGGAGTTCACCTTGTTATATTTCATGTTTTTAGTGAAATCTTTTTTATCAGAAGTCTTTAGATTTGGATACTTCAAAATGATAATTTGGTTAAAAATCAGATGGAAATTTCAGTGTTTTTTATGCATGCATTACTGTTGAGACTAGAGTTTATCACCAGGTGAGGTCTATGTTCTATATTTAATGTTAATTTCTTCTCTTGGTCTTTCTTATTTTTCACTTGGACTGTCAAATATCAACCAGCAGTTTCTGGCTTGGCACCTGCTAACTCATTGAGAGGTCCAAGAGGTGTGCAAAACTCTGCAAAAGTCATGTGCAGTTATGTTAAAATGGTGTAAAATATGCATTGATTAACCTCATAACCTTTTACAGGATGAGACTGCACAAGTTTCTGAAGTCCTGACCAGTGAAACTTACGAGGCTCGCACTGGGGTACAGCTGGCTCACAAGTTTTCCAGCGATGCCACACAGGTGTCTTGTTGGCTCAGGGACCTCCATCAGCACATTAATAAGTAAGGCTTTTCCTTGTTCGTCTCATTTATCAACACAACCTTGCATGTTCACACACACACACAGCTGATTATACTCAGGTTCCACAGAAGCTCTTTGGGTTTGTCAAAACATCAAAACTTACTAAATCCCGAAAAACAAATACCGAGGAGGTATAATGGAATCACCATGTCGGTTGGTTGGTCTGTCACAAAAATATCTGCTATTATTACTTCTTCCACCCACTGACTTTCGCAGCAAACCTTTTGCATATTTACTTCAATCTATAAACAGAGACTGTACCGTCACATACTGATTACAAAGTGTTTTTAGAACAGAACAGGTTTGTTGCATTTCTTTTGTATATCAAAGTAAATTTTATGAACGGATCAATTTTTCAAGCTATGCCAATAAACCCAATGTTATAACCCCTATTTAATCTTGGGTTAACAAGGTCATTACAAGAAAGATGAACACACCATTTGGTCAGTGGACTGCTAACAATTAGCACATTGCTTCCCTTACTCTACCTATTTCTCTTGCCTACAGCTTATAAGATTTTTATCAATATGCATCACTAAATCAAAAGGAAGAAGATCTAAAAAAAAACCATTTCATTATTTTATTAAATTTTGGTATCAGGCTAAAATTTAAGTTTCCATGCAGATCCACAGCTCGTTACAACCCTCTTTCAATTGAAACATACCCACCTTCATTGCCATCAGTACTTTGATTACATATTGTTATTGGGTATATACACCTCGGCTTTTGGTTTTTTCATCAGTGTCTCAATGTCTGACTCTCACGCTCATATAATAGGGATCTCATGCTTAAAATAATAGAGCAAAGTCATTTTTTTGCGAAGTTTATAAACTTAAAACTGACATCCTCATCCTTTTTGCCCTTTTTGTTGATGTTTGTGTTTGCTGAAAAATCGTCGGTCACCAAGATCGAGAAGATTCAATTTTTCAACAGAGCACTACGCTATGCATCGTCAACAATTTGCTTTTAATGACATCTTCTCTGAAACCACTGGGTAGAAACTGATGAAACTTGGCATGAATGATCCTTGGGTAGCCCTCCACAAAAGCTACTAAAATGATCCATGCAGAAGTCTGGTTGCCATGACAGCCAACAGAATTTTACTTTAAAAAACTTCAAAGATCTTCTTCTCTGAAACCAATGGTCAGAATTTAATTTCCTTTGGCACAAATGCTCACCTCATAATTCCTACCATAATTGCTAAAATAAAGTTGATCCCCTGAAAAATGAGGCCCATAGGGGGTCACTTAGTTTCCTGATATACTCTATATAAAAAAAATCAAAATTCGTCTTCCATTTAAACAATGGTTAGACTTTAATTTCTTTTGTTATGTATGGTCACCTTATGGCTTTCTACCATAATTGCTAAAAAAAGTTTGTTCCCCACTTCATGACCAATTTCCTTGTTTGTCTATTGTTGCAGCATACAGATGGTTCCTCACTTTCTGACCAGTCTTCCTTGTTTGTCTATTGTTGCAGCATACAGAAGGTTCCCCACTTTCTGACCAATCTTCCATGTTTGTCTATTGTTGCAGCATACAGATGGTTCCACATTTCCTGACCATTCTTCTTGTTAATCCCCTACCGGTGTTTACACCGGAGGGGTCTATAGGTTTGCCCTCTGTCTGTCTGTCCAGATATCCGGAAATCTGTATCCCACGATAACCTAAAAACAATTTATGATAATATTATGAAACTAATGGTATATGAATTGATTGCAGTATGGAGATTCTGCATGTCACTTTGTTTTTTTATCCGACCAAAATTCTGGTTGCTATGATAATGGAAAAATTATGCACCTCACCGGTAGGGGACTCACGTGTTGCGTGCAACACCAGTTACTTGTTTATCTATTGTTGCAGCATGCATGTGGTTCCCCAGTTCCTGATCAATCTGCTTGTTTCTATATTGGCATGGAGTCCAGATACAGCCATTTGTAAACTAGCAATCAACAGACTGCTGGATGTAGCTAAGCAACAACCCTCCCAGGTTTTGTAAAAAAAATTCTACATAAAAATAGTTTAATAACAATCTCTTTTAATTTTGTTGTTACATATTAAGTAGAAATTATATCCTATGTGGAAAGTAATGATGGGCATTGTTTATGTTTCTATCATCTTTTAGTTCGCCTGAGATAAAATAAGTTGCTATCTTCAAGTGCAGTGCCTGTGTAGATCTTGCCTTAATTACGACACTATGATCCTTATGTCACTCTAGGGGCCCAGTATCCTGCCGGTCTTGCTCTACCTTGTAGGGAGAAAGTCTTGCCCAGACCTGCGACTGGCGCTGATTGAGGCGATACCAAAACTGGCGACCCACAAGGTAAAACTGATCACCTGTGGTCATGTGACACATGTGGATACTTCACACACACATGACACAAACACGAACATGTGAGACACTTTGATGCACACTTTATTCCATGGGTATATGTGACAAACACCCATTGACCCTCTCTATCTCTCTCTTTCTCTCTCTCACACACACACACAGAGTTGTGTTACTATCTTAGCGAGGTATCCCATGTGTAACTCATACCTCACTATTATGATTTGTACCTCGATTTGTATGTACGAGGGATGTTCAAATTGAAATGCAATTCCTAGCATATCTAGAAAAGATTTTTTAATTTTCACAAACCAACTATTGGATTCCTTCAAAGTATTCACCTCCGTGAGCTATGCACAGTTTCAACCTTTTGATCCAATTTTTAAAGGCAGTTTCGTAGTCGTTTCTGGGTATACCCTTGAGACACTGGAAGATGGCTGAACCAAGATCTTTTTGTTTTTTGTATTTTCGTCCAGTGAGGTACTTTTTGAGCCTGGGAAACAGGAAGTAGTCACAGGGGGCAAGGTCTGGGGAATACGGCGGGTGCGGATGCTCTACAACCTTATCCTGCCTTAAAAAATCGCGTACAATAGCCGCTTTGTGGCTAGATGCATTGTCATGCAGCAACCTGACCCCCGACAAACCTGTTGCTGGATTGCGTCTATTGAAATATTTCTTCAACTTTTTTAGAACAGCCCCTCTGTAGAACTTGCTATTGACCGATTTACCTTTTGGAACAGCAGTTAGTATAGCAGGCCCTTGATTTGTGAAGAAAACTGCATACATAACCTTTCTGACGCTCATTGTAGGTTTGGCTATATATGGCCTTTTCATGTCTTTCGTAGCCCATATCTTGTTTTCATGTTTTCGTTTGGGCTCATAGAAATGCACCCATGTCTTGTCACCTGTGATGATATTGGCAAACAAGCGATTATTGTATTTTTGGTACATTTTCAGCAAAGATTTTGCCATTTTCATGCAGAGGCGCTTCTGCTCCTCTGTGAGCAAATGGGGTATCCATCGCGCAGTTATCTTATTCATTCTAAGGTGCTTCCTTAGAATTGTATGAACTGCCCCTATTGAGATGCCTACCTTTTGGGCTATTTCCCTAACAGTGAATCTTGCATCTGTCGATACAATTTCTCTGACCATTTTGGGACTGGTTGCTGTCTTTCTGCGATGGCCACATGGTGCATCTTGCAAGGACGTTATTCCACTTCCAATTTTCTTGCACCACCTAGTAACCGATGCATAGGACAGCCCACCAGGTCCATAAATTGAGCATATTTCATGAAATATCTCTTTTGGACCTATACCAAGAAAACAGCGGTTTTTGAGGAAGACCCCTTTTTGGGTGGCGAAAGCAGATTTTTTACCAACCATTTTATCATTAGTATGTACGAGTATGCAATATTTCTCGTTGTGTAGCCGAGGCTAGAGAGGACAGATTTACACAAAACTGGTATCAACCAAGAGATAATTCATGCCCCTAAGTGATCCAAGTAGGTTTTTTGTGAAAAGCGTGCATAGTTACATAATATAACCCAAGTTGCATTTCAATTTGAACATCCTTCATCGAACTTGCCATTATTTCAGCCTCAAAACCAAATCAAACTGCAAACACAACAGTAACCCTAGATTTCTACTTCACAAGGTCGAGTATACAAAAAAAAAAAACGCACACAAACACACATTCACTCAAACAAATAGACAATTTATCCTCATATACATTGACCATTAGCACAGTGAAATAAACTGACTTACATTCAGTATTCATTGCATAAATTTTCAAGGATGTCTTTGATTCAGTTACATGTATTTCAGGGCCAACCAGCCTGAATCACTGGAGTGAATCCAACAGATCCACTTCAATATAGAGTGTCACTTTCACTTATTGCTATTGCATGATAACCAGTCAGTAGTCTTTAAGTATCTAGAGCAGATCCAAATTGAGTCCTGACCTTGATTCCATTTATAAGTTGCATGCTTAGGGAGGTCATGTCCTTACCTCAGTATGAAGCATGCAGCTGTGAATCTTTCTGTTGTTGATTAGTTGTAGAAATTTGACAAGATACTTGAATATTTAGGATATTAGTAAGTTTGCTTTTCTATTTCAAAGTTAAGAAATGCTCTTGGAAAGCTAAAACACATTGTTTCTTTCCAAGGATAGGAGCATGTATAGTTGTACATTGCCACTTGGATGATTATGTAACCATCAGTTTAGAATTGATAGCAAATTTACAGACCAAGAGTATCCGATTATGGTGTTTCATTCTGACTTAGACTGACTCCACATTTGGGAAAATGATAATATTTTCAAAATGGACTGAAATGTGAGCTAGACTTGAAACCTTAAATATACCCTACTGGTTGAAGTAAATTCAACCTCTAGCTCATGATAATGGTATGTTCTGGAGTTTCACTTGAAATAGCAGTGAAAGACTGATTCAGGACATGATTCCATCAGGGTCTCTATATTGATAGTATTAAAGAGACCCTGATTCCATTTATCCACAAGATTTCATAACATTTCACCTTTTCTGACCCAGATATATTCACAGGGGTCATAACCTTGATATTGACATTCATAATTTCAAACTTGTCATGCAAAGTTCTTGTTGACTTATCTGAGTAAATTACATACATTTGAGTTTGTTAATATGCTATAGGAACAACAGGTAACAGTAAATTTCCTTTGATGTTATTCATTCCGTTTGATCTTATGTGGTTATAATTGGCTCTTATGTGGCTAGAGAGAACAAAAGATTATCCACATATGTATCAATTCATGAGAATGTCCATCCCACTTTTGTGTCTGCTCCATAACTTGGACATTTATGGATGGATTTCAATAAAACTTCACAGAAACAGAAGTGAATTCCTCATTACCCAAGGGTGATATTTAAAGGCTGCATCTACATGTCCACCGTCCCCAGTGGCCAAGTGGTTAGAGCATCTGCCTCAGGAGCAGGAAGTTGTGAGTTTGATTCCTGGCGGCAACATACCTAATTCGTAAAAAAATGGTACTGTTATATCTCCCTTGCTTGGTGCTCAGTATGTAAGGGTAGTCGCAGGACTGCTTTCGGTATCATGCCACATGTCTACGGTGTGATACTGCAGTGTAGCAGCATTATATTTCTCTCAATTAGACATCGTCTCCAAATGACTGAAATGCTGTTGGTGGGATGTTAAACCAAACAAACAAACAAACATCTATGTGTCAACTCTGTAACTTCCATATCTTTGGATGTATTTTTTTTAACTTTACAAAAGTGTTTGTCATTACATGAAGATGTGTTTGTGCAACACCCATATGTGTGCTTGAAAGGTCAAGGTCACAGGAGTTGTTAAAAATTATCTTTGGTATTCATAGTCTTCATTTTCATGTCCACTCTATAACTCTCATATCTATGTTTTTATTTTCATAAAACTTTACAGAAGTGTTTGTCATAACACAAAGGTGTGTCATGCGCATCAACTATATGCACACTTGAAAAGTCAGTGCAGTTTGGGGATCATAAACCATTTCCATTATTTTCTTGTTTCCATCTGGCACAAATTCTTCCTGGGGGTTTTCACCCATGGGGACTCCTGACAGTATTGCTTGCTATCCCTTTCCCTCATATAGACTCATTTTGACGCGCTCAATAGGTACCACATAAAGCCTGATCTGCAGAAAACCACAGTTAAACATTACCAAATTTAATTACAAAATCCTCATTTCTAGACCACTGAGGAGCAGCAAACAGCATAAAACCCGATCAGCCTGAGAGTTACTCACAGGCTGAATTGGTTTTATGCTGTTTGCATAGGTCTTTTCATGGTGTCCTCTGAGGGAAAGGGCTATACTGACAAAGCCTTGTTCAGAAAGGGATATCCATGCAACAAATTTGCTAGTTAACAAATTACCATCGAATAACATTTTTATTCAGTTGTTACTTCACTTGTGATTCTTACTTTGTGAAATACAATATAATGTGTCCACTTTATCAATATAAAGTCTGATGATGGAAGACATTAATTCAAAGCTAAACCATGTAATAGTCAGATTATACAAATACCTTGACCCCATCAGACTTAATGAGGCAGTTATGGGAGACAACAGAAAACAAGATTGTTTTTTTATGTCCCCAATATTGCCACCCAACTGTTTTACTTGTCCTGTAATGATGCCCAGCGGTATGACAAATTGTCAGAGTGGACAAGATTGCCAGCAAGAAACACAATTAACTACCTCTGTACAGGGAGCATTAATACTTTGGTCTGTCAATAAAGTAGAGACATTTTTCAAATCCATATAACACTGGGTGATTGCAGAGTCCCTGGTAATATATTGTCCCCATTGTCTGGGAAATATGGTACATTTATCTCATCTCCAGATTACACTGTAAACCACCAACCTGGCTGAACATAATTGAATGATCTCTGTCACATTGCTCAAGGTGAGGTTAGCATTGAATAAGAGCTATTGTCTGAAGTTGTAGGTTGAAAGAGTAGTTTCTTGGCAGTTGCTATGTGAAGTAGTTTCTTGGCAGTTGCTATGTGAAGTAGTTTCTTGGCAGTTGCTATGAACTGAAGTAGTTTGTTGGCAGTTGCTATGAACTGAAGTAGTTTGTTGGCAGTTGCTATGAGCTGAAGTAGTTTGTTGGCAATTTCTATGTGAATTTAAAGGAAAAAGGAATTCCAAAAAGGTTTTTCTTTGATTTATGTGTTTGTATGTTAGCATATTGGTGATTTACTGCATCAGTTTGTCCAGAATTGCTTATCTGGGCTGTAACTTAGGCAAAATTGCGGCATTTTCAAATTATTTTGCAGCAATATTTGCCTTAGTGACGGGGTTGCAACTTGTCAAGGAAAAGTCAAGGAAATTGATTTTTTATACGCCACCGGAGGCGGTCGTATATTGGCGTCATCTTCTCCGTCCGTACGTCCGTACGTCCATATCTTGTGAACGCAACTCCTCCTACGTTTCTGAATGAATCTTTTCAAAACTTGGTCAATGTCATTACTATAATGGGTAGATGTGCATGAAGTGGCGATTTTCCAGTTCATTGATTTTTACAAGATTTGTGTCCCTTTGAAACTTAGTCTCTGTAGCTGAATGATATTGCAGCCTTGTTCTCAAAGGTCAAAGAATTGTCAGGGAATTTTGAGAACAAATATTAGGAAATTTTGAAAAAAAGAGATTAAAACTTTATATTTATTGAATTTAACATCACCAGTAAATAAATTGAAGGCATTGTCCAAATATGGCTCTTAGGTATATAATTAAGTGCAAGCTATTGTAATATTTAAAAGTAGAATAAAGGTGATGATGGGTAACTAGGGATTGATTGATCATTAGTTATATATTTCTACTCCTAAAAATAGGACAAATATTTCAACAAAAAAAGACAAAATTTTGTAATGTAATGTGTCAGGATATATAAATTATGTCAGGGAAATGTAAGGAAATTGTCAGGGAAGATTGTGTCTCCTGGTTTGTGGCAACCCTGAATGAGACGAAGTGTCATACAATAAGTTGAACTGTGACTTACACACGGATTTAAGGATTTTAAATAACTGATTTTGTAGTGATATTTGCCTCAAGATGATGAAATGCGTAGCTTAGGATTTAGGTCTGTATAGCTTCAAGTTAATGTTACAATAAATGGTGGAAAGGTTAGGGTGCTGGGTTTGTATGGCGTGTATTATGTTGCAGTATTCAATATTTATAATATTCTGTGTATGTGGAATAAATATCATTTATATTCTACATTTTAATCGTTTGGATATTTATGTTGTTCTTTTTTTTCATATATATTGGGGCTGGGTATTGCAGGCAAAAATGATATTGCAATATTTTAACCTACCTATTGCCTAAAATCAAAACATGCATAAAAGATGTGGAAGCTTCTATTATTTTAACCCTTTCCCTCATATAGACTCATTTTGACGCACTCAATAGGTACCACATAAAGCCTGATCTGCAGAAAACCACAGTTAAACCTTACCAAATTTAATTACAAAATCCTCATTTCCAGACCACTGAGGAGCAGCGAACAGCATAAAACCTGATCAGCCTGTGAGTTATTCGCAGGCTGATCTGGTTTTATGTTGTAAAGATCTACTTAATACTTGAAAATTATTAAGCTACTGAAACACACTATATTGCAATATTTGAAATGATATTGCAGTATACCGGCACACAAATGGTATTGCAATATATTCCAATAAAGCGATATATTGCCCAACCCTAATTTATATAATATTTTGTTTATTTATATTTTAAGTTTCTTTTCATTTATATTCTACTTATCTTCTTTTGTTCATTTATAAATATTCTATTTTGTTCATTCACTTGCTACATGTTCTATTGTATGGTAAAAAACTCTCATTTGTATGGTATCAAATGTTCAATTATATTCTATAATTGAATTTTGGAAAATGAGTGACGTAATGAATAATTAATATGATAGGTCAGTTAATAGGGGCTTGTTTAATCTGTCCTTTTGCAGGTCTTTTGAAAGAAGGTGCTAAAAATGGAACAGTTTGGATTTTCAGTACTAGAAAAATGCTGTGCTAGCTGAATATTGACAAAATAAATCAATTTTAACTGTGTCGTTGAGAAATAAAGTTATTTTTCAGTTCTGTTCTGTTCTATAAATTTATCTTTTAAAATTAAGGACTACTGTGTTACATAGAAAAAAATACCATAGTTCATTGTGTTTGGCTTACGTTAAATATTTCATTATTCTTCGCGTGTGCGTGTGTTTACAAATTATGCAACATGCCAGCACAAAACCTCCAGCAAAAAGCTGTTTAAAAGAAAACTCTCTATGAGTGTTCCATCAAGGAAAAAAAACATTTCATGAAGTTCACTTAGAGATAATAGAGGTGATGAGAGTTTTGTTTCAGAAATGTGGCACCAAGAACTGAATTAAAAAACTATTCTCAAATACTAGTGGGATACAGTGTACTTTGAATGCATCACAATTCGTGGAAGCATCTCCGAGATGGAATCTCAACATATCTGCAAACAATGTCCCGAGTTCTTTGGCCCAGATTCATTTCAACAGATATCAGCATTGAGTTACTTAGTTTCCTACAAAAACTTTTCCAGTGACATATTTGTTCTAGATAGTTTAAAGACAAATATAGGATACTGAATAACTTCCTTAAAATTGTGCTTTCTAAAATATTCTGTGATAACAATGCGTCATTCCTTAATGTTAATATTCCTGAAGTTCAACAACAAACTAACATATCAGACTGTGATGTATTTGCATTTGCTACACACACGATGTCATTATCAGTTATAGAATTCCGGAGATGCGTCTACACCTTATTTCGTGCTTGGAAAATAGGAAAATGATACTATTTCCCAAAATACACAAAATGCCATCTACAAACTGCAAAGTCTTTAAGTTTTCCATTAACTGAACATGTAAACTTCCAGACTGTTTAGACAATTCAGAAAAAATGTTCTAACAAAAAATGCCCTGTGAAATGGTGTCATGGTATATGTAGAGTAGAATATTTCCATGCTGAATGGTACATTTATTTTAGGGAAAGAACTGTATAAGCTTAAAGCTTTCACCATAGCTACTCCGGTGAGACTATCACTTGATTCTATTAAGCTTATGAAATATTTGACGTACGAATTATATGCAAATAAATAATTGTAAACTAATCAATTTTTGGTCATATTTATGGCTGGAAAATATATACATATTATATTCATATATATTATATATAATATTATATATATTATAATTGTTTTCTATATACAGTAGTCATGCGATTCCTTGAGGTCAGATGGGATCTGCAAAAGAACTTGAAGAATCACTGTATTCGAGAAATCATTTATATGTCAAAATTCAATACATTTACATTTGTTGATACATTATTATTGTCTTTTCATTAATTTTTTTGTTACGTTTAGCCTTTAATAGTACTTTTTATGCGGGTGTATGTGTGTGTGTGCGTGCGGGTGCGCACAAGAATTTGTGTTCCAGCTGTTATTTGTTATGTTTGGTCATTTTTAGCTCACCTGATCACAACGTGCTCAAGGTGAGCTTTTGTGAATGCCCTTTGTCGGCGACGTGCGTCGTGTGACGTCAGCAATTTTGCTTGTTAACACTCTATAGGCCATATTTTTAGGCCAATCTTCATGAAACTTGGTAAGAATGTTTCTCTCCATAAAATCTTGGACAAGTTCGAATTTAGGTCGTGTGGGGTCAAATCTTATAAAAAACCTTGTTAACATTCTAGAGGCCACATTTTTTGGCCCAATCTTTATGAAACTTGATCAGAATGTTTGTTTCCATAAAATCTTGGACAGGTTCGAATTTGGGTTATGTGGGGTCAAAAAATAGGCCATGAGGTCAAATCTTATAAAAACCTTATTAACACTCTAGAGGCCACATTTTTTACCATATCTTCATGAAATGTGGTCGGGATGTCTGTTTCCATAAAATCTTTCTCAAGCTTTAAAGCGGGTCATGTGGGGTCAAAAAGTAGATCAATATGAAAAATCCAACATATGTTGCCCATTTATAATCAGGTGAGCGATTCAGGGCCATCATGGCCCTCTTGTTTAAATAACTTGACACAAGTGATCCTTGGGACAAGATGATGTGTCATGAACAAGAACAAGGTTGCAAGCTTGAAGGTCCCTTTAAATTCTTCCAGCTGTAACTTTGGTCTTGATTGGTCCTTGGAATTTTTCATGAACAAGAACCAATTAAGGAATTCGCTGTTTAAATTTGCAGTATTCTGACCTTTAAATCTTGTCCTAGCTGTAACTTTGTTAGCTCACCTGAGCACTTGTGCTCAGGGTGAGCTTTTCTGACCGCTTTTTGTCCGTCGTCCATCGTCAACAATTGCTTGTGAACACTCTAGAGACCACAGTTTTGGCCCAATCTCTAAAATTGTCAGGTTTACACTGATATCTAGATGGTTCCAAAATGGTTACATTGGGTCAAAAATAGGGTTCTACTTGATCTAACCATGCATTATTAGATTGGTCAAAAATTGTTCAATGGTTACATGGGGTCAAAAAATAGGTCACCAGATCAAATCTAAAAAAAACTCGTGAACACTATAGAAGCCACAGTTTTGACCCAATCTTCATTAGATTTGGTGAGGATGTTTGTCTATATGATATCTTGGATGAGTTTGAAATTGGGTCAAGTGGGGTCAAAAACTAGGTCACCAGATCAAATGTTTGGAACACTCTAGAGGCAACAGTTTTAGCCCAACCAAGATTTTGTCAGGATTTGTCTACATGTATCTCGGATGAGATCGAAAATGGGTCATGTGAGGTTCAAAACTAGGTCAGTAGGTCAAATCTGAGAAAAACCTTGTGAACACACTAGAGGCCACAGTTTTGACCCAATCTTCATGAAAATTGGTCAGGGTGTTTGTCTACATGATGAAAAAAAACCTTGTTAACACTCTAGAGGCCACAGTTTTGACCCAATCTTCATTAGATTTGGTTAGGATGTTTGTCTACATGATATTTTGAATGAGTTCGAAAATGGGTCATGTGGGGTCAAAAACTAGGTCACCAGGTCAAATCATAGAAAAGCCTTGTGAATACTCTAGAGGCTACAGCAATAGCACAATCTTCATTAGATTGGTGAAGATGTTTGTCTTCATGATATCTTGGATGAGTTTGAAATTGGGTCATGTTGGGGTCAAAACTAGGCCACATTTTTGGCCCTTCATAGAACTTGGTCAGAATGTTTGTTTACATGAAATCTTGGATGAGTTCAAAACTGGGTCATGTAGGGTCATAAAGTAGGTCACCAGTTCAAATCATAGAAAAAAACCTTGTGAACACTGTAAAGGCAACATTTTTGTCCCAGTCTTCATAAAACTTTATAAGAATGTTGCCTGCATGAAGAGAAGAGTGCAAATTTAGATAGGGCCAAAACCTAGGTCACTTAGTCAAATGTTAGAAAAAACATTGCAATCAGTTTAGATGCCACATTTTTGGTAATCATGCCTAACACAGCAATCTTACTCAGGTGAGCGACACAGGGCCATCTGAGCTCTCTTGTTTACCTTATGGCTTTGGATTGTTGTAGATGTGAAAATAGAATATATAAGATTGAAATTTATGGTTTGGGCAATTCAGTCCAATAGTGCATGTGTATACATGAATTTACACACGCACATGAGCTGTCCAACATTCAGAATGATTTGACAGTCGAGACGAAAAAGTTTAGTTGGAAAATCAACTTTTAAACTCTTTGAAAAGAAGAAACTGAAAGGGGTATTGGCTGTTTTTATTTCAGCAACTTTTTAGCATGAGGGGAAAGTGGTTTGCTTGGCAAGCTTTGTTGTTTTCTGAAAACTTCTTGTTTCTAATATGTGATTTTCAATTTATAAAAATAAAAGAACAAGTATATTAATAAACAGCAGTGATTAAGAGTTCTAATATACCAGACCATGGAATGTTTTGTGTCTAGTCCCAATACTGTGATAAGACATCAAGTATTGCTGGACTGCCAGACCTCTGCACACCAGGCAGTACTATACACAACCATATGATCATACAACTAACTTACTGATCTTATCAGTCATTTGAAAATAGATATAAGTTTCTTTTATTTGCTGATTATCTGTAGCCCATGAATAAATATAGATATTGTTTGTACTATCAGCTATTACAGAAAGTATTAAATCAATGAAACAAATAAACCTAAGTTGAGAATAATTGTTCAAGATAACATTGAAGTAATTTCCATGAAGATGAGATGAAAACATATTTCTTCCCCAAATAATGTAACGTTCTAACAAGATAAAAGTTAATTCAATTCAAGTTGATTATTGATAATAACTAGGATTGAGCTCTAATGTTGTTGTTGTTGTTGTATTGGGATTTACCGTCACTGCGATAGTATTTCAATCATATAGCGATGTCCAGCTAATTACAGGTGGAGGAAGACCCCGAGTACACAGAGCTAGGTACCCGGGAAGAACCACCGACCTACTGCAAGCCAGCTGGAAGGCTTCCTCACATGAAAAATCCAAAGTCCCTACCAGGATTCGAACCCACAGCGGTGAGGGGCTGAGAGATTTGTAGTCCACGACTGTAACCGCTCAGCCACGGCAGCCCCGAGCTCTAATGAATGATCCATTTATCTTGGTCTTCCTCTCCTGTGGATATGCAATAATAATGGGCTAGAACTATATGAACATGATATTTATTATCATGATTGTTTTCCCTATTTCAATATAGAAATTAAGAGCCTAAATTGTGAACAAAAATTCAGAATATCACTCCAAATAGGGAACCAAAATAAATTGAGGATGGAATATCTATTGACCAATTACACATTTTTCATATTTAACTATAGCAAGTTTTGACAGATAGTGGCAACTAGAACAAAGACAGCTGATAGCATAGCCAGTATGATGACCCACTAGTTATAAACTAAGTTAGGATATTGCATTAAATATTAGAAGGCAGGGACTTATAAAAAGTTCAGACCTTCTGGATGGTATTTTAGTGCTGTATCTTCCTACATAGGATCAGATCAAACAACACTGATGGAGAGGGAGCCTTCTTACTTTGCTAATGGTTTAATAATGAGACAAAGGAAGTACAAGATAATATTTATTGCAGAAAAATGGAGTGGGTGTCAATCACTACTCTAAAATATAATGACAAAACAAAAACCAAAAATAATTACCTAGAATACCACCATTGGTGCACTACACTTTAGTCATGCCAGAGCACAATTCTTTTAATTCCAGTTTTGCAATATTATTGAAAATTAAACTAATAAATAAATATCAAATTAAATATTTAACTCTATATACAGGTATATGTGTTTGTGTATTTGTTCACTTCCTGTTATTTACATAGCAAAGTGCTAGTGAAAATAGATACTTTGATATATTGTTTGATATCTTTGACTTCAGACAAATAAAATGTTTTTGGCAAGACCCTCTGCTTTGAAAAAGTTACATTTGGACAGACCTTTCAGACAGCCTGCTGTAATATAGTGATGTTTTGGCAGAATGCTGAGTGCCTGCTGTATATTAGTGATCACCCGTCGTCATGTGTCATCCGTCGTCAACAATTTGCTTTAAAGGACTTCTCCTCTGAAACCGCTGGACAGAATTTGATTAAACTTGGCAGGGATGATTCTTGGGTGAACCTTCACAAAAGTTGCTTAAATAAAAGAAAGAAAATATGAAAACTTTAAAAATCATCTCCTTCAAAACTGTTGGTCAGATTTCAAAATGTTTTAGAACAGCCCTGCATTCAGTTGCTTTTATAAAAAATAGTCCCTAACGTTAGCGTTTGCATCCTTGTTTTATCGTAGCATATTGAGTATAAGCAGGGAACCAAACCCCTAACAGTTGCGAACATTATGGTTAACTGAAAGTAGCCCAGATGTTCCTTGGGTAACTCTCTACCAAGATTGCTAAAATTATTCTATTCTGTAAAAAAACATAGCCACCAGGGGCGGGGCAAATTTGCCTTAAATGTATATTGTGAAAACTTTAAAGGATGTCTCCTCTAAAACCACTGGACAGAATTTGATTAAACTTGGCAGGGATGATCCTTGGGTGAACCTTCACAAAAGTTGCTAAACTTGATCCATGTAGTACTGTGGTTGCCATGGCAACAGAAAAAAATGAAAACTTCAACAAAAAAAATCATCTCCTTCAAAACTGGCAACCATGTTTGTTTTTTTACGTGTAGAAATAATTTTAGCAAGTCTATAATAATTATCAAGCAACCAGTAAATGATTTCATTTAAGATGTGTGGTAATCATAGTTGTTCCACATCATCTAATCAAACATAGATTGAGTAAATAACCTCAAATATTGATACCCTCTGCTTGAATTTGATGAAACTTAAAAGAATTGATCAATAACAAGTCTAGTTGTGTATGTCATCACCATGTTTCATTGTTATGTTTTGTCAAGGTGAGCTATTGTGATCAGCTTGCATGAGTTGTAAGTCACGCGTTTAGCATCGTCCATTGTGTGTGTCAACCATTTGTTTTAAGAGACATCTTCTCTGAAACCATTGTGTAAAAATTGATGTAGCTTGACGTAAATGATCCTTAGGTGGCCCTTTGCAAAATTTGCTAAAATTGTAAACTGTAGAGAAATGTGTTAGCTACTGAACTTAAAAAATTCTTCTCCTTTGAAACCAATGGTCAGAGTTTAACTTAATTTGGTACATAGGGTCACCTCATGGCCCTTTACCATAATTACTAAAACAAACTTGATCTTCTTGATCTTAAAATAAGGCACGTATGGGGCAGACTAGTTTCCTTATTTTCTCTATAATTATAGAAAACTGCAAAAATCTTCTATGAAACTAATGCCCTGAATATATTTTCATTTGGCAAAATACTGTACTTCATAGTGCTCTACCATAATTGCTAAAATAAAGTTGATCCTTGAAAAAATGAAGCACTCGGAGGAAAATCTAGTTTCCATACCTGGCTGTTTTTCAGAGATGGTTGTTATTCAGAGGTTAGATTCTCTATTAATTCAGTGCTTGGAAAACAATCTCTGGCCACAGGTTGTTTACAGGTTATCCCTTTCCCTCATAGAGGACACCATGAAAGACCTATGCGAATAGCATAAAACCAGATCAGCATGTGAGTAACTCGCAGGCTGATCAGGTTTTATGCTGTTCGCTGCTCCTCAGTGGTCTGGGAATGAGGATTTTGTAATTAAATTTGGTAAGGTTTAACTGTGGTTTTCTGCAGATCAGGCTTTATGTGGTACTTATTTAGTGTGTCAAAATGAGTCTATATGAGGGAAAGGGTTAAGAAGTGGTGACGACAAATACAGGTTTGACTGTATACATAAATATAATATTCATTTTCCAATTGAAACCAATTAATGGTCAGGATTTAATATTAGTTGGCACAAATGGCCACATTATGGCATTCTACCATTTTAAGGTTTAGGCCTTGAAAGAAATATGACAACTTGGACGTAGTCTACATTTTCCTCTTGTACTTTGTATTATAGATATCAAAATTTTTCTCCTCATAAACCATTAATTGTTAAAAATTAAAATAAAAGAAAAACTCTACTATAAATGAATTATAGATGGTAAACAGCTTGAGGTTTGAATTGGCTTACTGAATAAGTTTTTAGAGTAATAAATTATTTGGTACAATTGTTTTTGAATATTTCTGAAGATAATAAAAGAAACTTATCTCTTGTTGACAGATTGATTTCTTCAATTTTACTGTTTTCTTCAGAATTATGAGATATTTTTATTCTCTGGAAATAGACAAAATCCATATACATTGTTGTAAAGTTACTTTGGGTGTAGTCGACAATAAACTGCTTATGATACATCAGTTCTAATTGAATTGGGAAGATAAAAATTCCACCTGCCATATTTGCTATTGAATGAAAAAAAATGTAGTTGTAAGGTATAAAACTAATCTATTTTCTTCTAGATCTATATGTATTTTAAAGAGTTTTGCGGTCAGTATTTCACATGCTGGTGCACTGACACGCGGAAGTGATAACAATTAAACACCCAGGTGATTAGCTATTGTGTTTGGGGGCAGTTGATGATAACGCAATCAAGTGTCAATGATTGGATCCAACCACAGTAATCAGCATTTAATTCGTATGGACATTCAATACCCAGCAGATACTCGATAAAATACACAAACATTGTCTAAAAATCAAAGCACAAACCTAAAATATATATAATTTTATAATGAGATATGCTGAAGAGTTACATAACCACTTCACATCACCATACTGTACACACTACTCTCTTAATCACCGGCAAATACAGTACAAAAAAACCCCCAAAAAACAAACAAAAAACAGAAGAAACCCAGAATCAATGATTATGGAATGTTGTAGTTGTAGGGTATAAAGATGTTGTAGTTGTAGGGTATGAAAATGTTGTTGTTGTAAAGATGTTGTAGTTGTAGGGTATAAAGATGTTATAGTTGTAGGGTATAAAAATGTTGTAGGGTATAAAGATGTTATACGAGTAACTCACAGGCTGATCAGGTTTTATGCTGTTCGCTGCTCCTCAGTGGTCTGGAAATGAGGATTTTGTAATTAAATTTGGTAAGGTTTAACTGTGGTTTTCTGCAGATCAGGCTTTATGTGATACCTATTGAGTGCGTCAAAATGAGTCTATATGAGGGAAAGGGTTAAGAAAATACAATGTACAACAGAAATGTATACCAGTTTAACAATTCTTTTTTCGGCGTAGCTGTATAATTTCGATTTCAACTCGCATCTTAAACCAATCAAATGTACGCTAACAGCGGTAAATAATTCTAAGCTGAATAAAAGGACTCCTGTTATTGGTTAACGCATCGTTATGGACTATAAAATTACTGTAAATAAGGGGTGCAGCTTGTATATATCATTCAGCTTGGTGTTATTACTTTTCTTTTTGATGTAAACATGAAAGTGATTTCAGTAAGTTAAATACAATCCTTTTCCATCAATTGAGGAATGCTACTTTGTGAAAATGATTTAAAACAACAAAAAAGAATCCACCGTGTTATGACATGAAACCCCTTAATTACTATGTATATTGAATTCTTCCAGCCTTCCGAGATGCTCTCATTGAAAATTAATTCGCCAAAACCAAAACAACTAATAACGCTTTTATATCATAATTGTCATATGTAATAATGATATGAACAAATATCAAACAAGCCTATTTACAGATATATTTTTTTGTATTACCGTCTATAAATAAGTATATTTCATAGAAAAAATACTGAACTATTTCTAGAGCGTACTAAATTTGTTGTGCGTCGGTCTTTCGCGCGCTTTTCCTCGGAATGTTCTAGAAGACTGGAAATCTCGTTTTTCTTTCATCCTACGCCGAATATCTTTTTTAAAAGATATTTCTTTTTCTTTGATATGACCATCTTGATTTCTCTACAGAGGACAAAGTAACACAAATAAGAGCAATATATATAAAAATGACATCTGATATGTCTGCTGCTATCAATGAAATGCATCAAGAATTGACCACTTTCCCATTAAAGTGATTGGAATACAAATGTTACTGAGATATTAGAAATTTTATTGCGAGTACATTGCCACTTTTCTATAATCACTTAACTGCCGTTGGTTCCCTCATGTTAGTGATATGAATGTATTGTTCTGTGAAATCCCATATGGAGTAAAATGATTTCATAGACATCTCATTAAATGTTTTATTCTGCAGGTTAATGTGTGGTGATTTTCTTCATTAATAAATATGTACATGTATACTGCAATTGATTTTGTAGTATATTTTTATATTTTGATGCGCAAAGTAGCTAGAAAAAAAGGCAACATTTTTGCTAGGATGGCTTACCATGCTAAGAATGTAATCTTTGATGCTTTCTTTCTTTATTGCAGAAATGGTTATATTGCAAATGAGGGTACATAAGATATTCGAAATACAGATTGCTAGTTCTCTATAATTCATCAAACCAAGTTATACCAACAAGCTTTTTTTAACCAGGTTTTCAACTAGTTGAAACCTGGTTATTAGAATGCCGAACGTCGTTGGGCGGGCGGGTGGCTGGGCGGGTGGGCGGGCGTCAAACTTTCGTTTCCGCTCAATAACTTAAGTTAGAATTTAGATATAGCAATTATATTTGATGGGTAGATACCTTATGAGAAGAGGAATGTTGGGATTGCTTTTCAGGTAAATAAGGACAATGTCAAGGTCACAATGGCTTAAAATAGATTTTTTGTTTCCTCTTGATATCTCCAGTTAGAATGAAGGTATAGCATTCATATTTGATGAGGAAGGTTGGAATTGCTTTTCAGGGAAAATGGATCAAGGTCAAGATCACTATGACTAAAATATATTGGAAAATGGATCAAGGTCAAGATCACTATGACTAAAATATATTAGAAAATGGATCAAGGTCAAGGTCACTATGACTAAATATATATATATATATATATATATATATTTTTTTTTTTTCTTTTCTGTTTGATAGCGGCTTGCTATGAATGCTTTTGTTTTTATGCTTCACTTATGCTTTTCTTCATTTACATAGTTGCGGTGCCCTTGCTATCTTGACAAATATTATACAAATGTCTGATTGCTAGAATTGCTTAATAAACCTTCAATAAGAAATAAAATAAATGCATTTGTATCAGTCTTTGGATAATTCCTGTAGGTTGCTTTTCATGTTTTAAAATATCCATAATTTCCTTGAACTAACATTTAATTTTGAATCTTGTATTTTACCCTGCATTGATATTGCAGGTCAGAGACAATTACCCTTTGACAATCTGATTTCACACCTTTGAGCTTGTTTTCATGTAACATATAGTGACACATTCTTTTATTTGCTTAAATTCTCCTTCTTCATTTCTGAATGCATTCTGCCCAAATCTACACATATTTTTTTTTTATTCCCTTATTTACTCTTCATCCATGTAACATAAAGTATTAATGTTCTTTGGTGATCATTTTATAAATAAAATCTTCATTTCGAATTGGATTTTCCATGTTGAAAACCTGGTTTTGTGACAGTCCCTGTCGCTTTAAGCCTTGTTTTATTTATATTTAGATTTAAAGTCATCATATTCCTGAATATTCTGTGAGAATCAAAGTTGACAACCATATCATTATGAGACACTGTATTGTATTCCACTGGCCTTTCATATATAACATGTCTGACTGTATGTGTTAATCATGCCTCTCTCTCTGTTTGACTGTACATGTTAATCATGCCTCTCTCTCTGTCTGACTGTACATGTTAATCATGCCTCTCTCTCTGACTGTACATGTTAATCATGCCTCTCTCTCTGTTTGACTGTACATGTTAATCATGCCTCTCTCTCTCTGTTTGACTGTAAATGTCATACACACCTCTCTCTGTGTCTGACTGTACATATAAGTCACCCCTCTCTCTCTGTCTGACGGTACATGTTAATCATGCCTCTCTCTCTGTCTGACTGTACATGTTAATCATGCCTCTCTCTCTGTCTGACTGTACATGTTAAACACGTTTCTCTCTCTGTCTAACTGTACATGTTAATCACGTCTCTCTCTCTCTCTGTATGACTATACATGTATTCATGCCTTGCTCTCTATCTGACTGTACATGTTAATCATGCTTCTCTCTCTGTCTGACTGTACATATTAATCATGCCTCTCTCTCTGTCTGACTGTACGTGTTAATCACGCCTCTCTCTGTGTCTCACTGTACATGTTAATCATGCGTCTCCCTCTGTTTGACTGTACATGTTAATCATGCCTCTCTCTGTGTTTGACTGTACTTGTTAATCACGCCTCTCTCTCTGTCTAACTGTACATGCTAATAATGCCTCTTTCTTTTACTGTACATGTTAATCATGCCTCCTCTCTCTCTCTCAGTATGACTGTTTATGTTAATCATGCCTTGCTCTGTGTCTGACTGTACATGTTAAAAATGTCTCTTTCTCTTGTTGACTGTAAATGTTAATTATGTCTCTCTCTCTGTCTGACTTTTCATGTTAATCATGCCTCTTCCTCTGTTTGACTGTACCTGTTATACACGCCTCTCTCTCTCTCTCTGTTTGACTGAACATGTTAGTCATGCCTCCCTCTTTGTCTGACTGTACGTGTTAATCATGCCTATCTCTCTGTCTGACTGTACATGTTTATCATGCCTCTCTCTCTGTCTGACTGTTCATATCAATCATGCCTCTCTCTGTGTCTGACAGTACATGTTCATTATGCCTATCTTTATCTCTCTTTCTCCTACTCTAGATATATGTTTATTTGCATGTGTATCAATATATGTCTTTATTTTACACAAAACAGTATATTTACACCAAAGGTAAGATCAGTGTTGTTAAAAATATGATTTTTTTGTCCTCTGCATCACTTTTGTTAAAAGTGACAATTTACAATCTAGATATTCATACAAATTAGATTAATGTATTATATTCAAGAGAATGTATACAGTGTGGCTAGCTCCCATGACATCAGGCAGTGTTTCCTTCCTTTTTCAGTACAATGTGGTTCCAGTCCTGCGGACAATCCAAAGTCTTTCCAATGTTCCTAATCTGAAGTCTGTTTCCATCCGGCTACTGACTGACCTCTGGACACTGCAGGACCGCTGTTTCCCCCACCTTCTTAAGGTCATAATGCAGAAACCAGAAGTCACCACAGTGACCTCTGGGACAGTAGGAGATGAGGTCATACTAGCACAGGCCTATGCTATAAAGGAAGTATGTAGGCTGAAGTAAGTGTTTACAGGCTGAAGCATGTAAATAAAAGTTAATAACAGCCAATAATATCCCTCTCTATAATTAACTTTTAACAAGATTTTGTGCCCAGAATGTTCAAAAATAAATCTGCTGCCATTGAGTTCTAAACCAGCAACCTTTTGATCCAAAGTCTATTACTTTACCAATGTGTTGCACTGCAAAACAGTATATATATTTGTCAGGTGCAGTCTTTTTCTTTTAAGTTGCTGCCTTGACCATAAATCCCTTTAACGATTAATTGGGAAGATCTAATGACACGGAATGTAAGCATTATACAAACAAAAAATCTTTCAATATAAGGCACAAACTGTATCCTATTAAAAGACATAAATAAAAAGTATGTGCTCTTTTTTATGTCTCCCAATGAAATAGCGATGGGCATAAAGTGTAACACCAGTCTTAGCTCTAATTTTGTTAGGTATAGTCAGGTTTTGAAATAAATAGGCACGTGTGATCCCTTGGACAAGACAGTGGGTCACAGACAAGAACAGATTGCTAGCTGGAAGGTCAAGGTCACAGCACCCATTGACTAATTGTTCAGCTGTACTTTCGTGATGAAATACATAATAAATAAAGAGTAATACAATTGTTAGTAAGCCTCAAACTCCAAAACTAAACTACCACACAATTGGACTAAGCTGCCCTTGCATGAAGACTCATTAATACTTGATAATGTGACACACTTGGATGTAGAGACCAATTACTTACTACCTGACATATTCAGAGTAAAGAGTTTTAAAATTATGATTTCCCTTGCACCAACAAACACCGATGTAGAGCGCTTCTGGGATTCAGAAAGTATAGACTTACTCAGGAATAACAAACACAGTGGGTTTTCCCAGTTCGATGTAGGTGCAAATTCAGTTTCACCATTAGAAATGAATAAATGTGTTCAAAGAGTAATGCTAAAATTAATGTTGCGCTGCATGGTTTTCAGTAACATTTCATGGACACCTTGTGTGTACCTACATGGAAAACCCCATTCACTTGAGTTCTGAATATTGTCTATTGGTATCAAGCTAGTGGCCACAACAGTGGCTGAAGTGTGAATTTATAGCTGCTGTACCAAGACTCATGCATCAAGTGCATTGGTGAAAAAAACTACCTTGGAAACACAACCATTAGCTACTCCCAACAAACTATGACGTTACATACAGAAGAACAAAAAACACAATCAACAAGTTACAGAACCAGAGACACTACAAAGATATGGCAACAACGTAACCAAGCAGGAACGAAGGGGGGTTTCTAAAGAGTCTCTGACAAACCAGACACAAAAAGACATTTGCATTCCACATCGACCTGTGAAGAAAGAGTCAATCCACTACACCAATACGGATTGTTTATGACTGCAGTTGCTGGAGGTCATGTGATAAATCAGTCGAACCTGAAGGACTGCCTGGAGTCAATTCCTCCATTGCTGAATGACATCACAACCCTGTTGGTTAGGTTCAGACTTTACCAGTACGCAGTCACCACAGACATAGTGGAAGCATTTTTACACATTGGCTTACACAAGAATGACCAAGACTATACAAAATTTCTTTTGTTGTCGAAACCCTAATGACCTAGTCAGGTTCAAAGTTGTGCGTTTTTTTCTAGGCTACAAGCTCACCTTATATGTTGAATGCTACCATACTGAAATACAGTGGTAGCAATGGTAAAATTTATTGTTACAACAACAGGCAGCAGCATTTTATTCAAAAGTGTTATTTAAGTGGCATACCTACAGGTGGCTGAATGACCACATTGTTATTTTTGTGTGTCAGTTATGATGTAAAACAGTGGAAAAACGTTAGATTTTTACTTTCAAGTCAAATAAAAGAATCAGCAGGTGGTGGTAATGATGTAATTTCATTTTCTTTCTGAAAACATATGAGATTTTAATGGTCTATATGAGAATGGTATGCTAGCTATTGTGGTCTTGTTTAGGACATTAAATGTCTGCTTTCCTATAGGAATTTATTCATTTCAATTGCTGAAATGCCATTTGTTAAATTCACATTGAAATTCTGTAATATCATTTCAGCTTTGGTATGCAGTTAAAATGCTCATCCCATGCCAAATGCCTTGACAGTGTTATTTTCTTATGGTTACTTTCATGGCTGTTGCAGACTAGAAGCACATGGTAACAACACCCCCATATTTCTGTTTCAGACCAGAGCAGCATGGCAGTGACATGCTAGCCCCACTGTGTGACATTCTGACCTCGTGTATGGATACCAGGTCAGGTGCAGCAGCAGCTCTTGCTCTAGAGGCTCTGTACTATGTGTGTGATGCTGAGGTGAGATTAAGCCATTTACCTGGAATCTTTAAACTGTTTGAGTCATTCAAAACATTTTTTTTTCAAAATGTGTTCCTATACTTAATAACACTCCAATTTTTTCATGAAGTCAAGTGGTAATGTGGTGTTGGGTATTTCCGGATATTAGCTATTCTTGGATACTGCTGCATTCCACACCCTAATTGTTAAGATATTCATATTTTAAGTGCATGCTCGTGTAACCTTGAACTCCCCTTTCCAACTTTAGATATTTATAAACCAAGTAAGTTTAAAACTTGGGGAAAAACAAATCTATTTGAAAGGCATGTATGTTAATCTTTAATGTCCTGTTACATGGTGTAATAAGAGAGGTGCTAAGAATTGCTTTTTTCTACCCCGATTAAATGTGTTGATATCTTTGTGCAGAATAGACAGAAATTGTGACAAAATGTGGTTGCAATGTGTCTTATGCTTTTCAAAATGTGGGAAGACCATGTTATTGATATACAAAGATATCCAAAAGTCCCGACTGAAAATTACATATGTCGGGGCTTCAGGATACCTGTGCAAATTAGATATATGTTCAACATAAACAGATACATTTCAGATATAATAAATTTGAAAATATACATCAACTCTTATTTCCATTGAGATAACATGTAATACTTAGTATTGTCTAACTATATGACAAATATAAAAGTACATGCGATTATGATCATCTCCCCCCCTTTCATATCATTATTAAATTAAAAAGAGAGAGAGAGAGTAAAAGAAAAAGAAAGTCTATATTATTGAATATATAACGTAACTAGTTAAATATAAAAGAAATGCGAAAGGAAAATAATTGATTAAAATATCGCAAAATATTTGAATTGCTGATTTTTAACTTGAGTATTACCGGGAGATACATTTTTATTTTTATATTTATAATAATATATTGTTAAATCAAATTAATATATCAAACATCTTATTCCAGTATCTTGAACTTTTTATCGAATTGTTTTTTTTTTTATTTTATAGTTTTATGTATTAAATATATGATATTTAGAACGAGTCAACACTTCAAGTCCAAAACATTTGAAGTAACAACTTTACCATTTTATATGCCTGTATATAATTATGTTAATGCACATGTATTATGCCTAAACTTAATGTCTTTATATGGTAAGTATCAATTCTTAATTTGTAATAATGAAACAAACTTCTTTTGGGAACAGTTTATTAATGTTAAGTAAAGATTAGTAAAGACTTTTTAAAGGTATCCAAGAATACCCTACACTGCCTGAAAATACCCAACATTACTTCAGCAGCTGGTTCTCGGCCTTTTTAAAATATGGAAACCAGCAGTTGCAATCAACACATAAACTAACTTACAAAGGGTACTAGCATAGTACTGAACTGAAAACAATCCCATATTTTCAAAATGCATGAACTTATACCTTCAATAAGCTTTAGGTATCCGAGAATACCGGAGACCGCTCTAATGTTAATTTTTCAATGTACACTAATAAACACCATACACATACCTAGTCATATATATGTAATTAACAGACCATTCATCATCTATACACAGACCATTCCATATTTTTTGAACAGACCATTATCTATACACAGACCATCCCATATTTATATGAACAGACCATTATCTATACACAGACCATTCATATCTATATAACAGACCATTCATCATCTATACACAGACCATCCCATATTTATATGAACAGACCATTCATCATCTATACACAGACCATTCCATATTTATATGAACAGACCATTCATCATCTATACACAGACCATTCCATATTTATATGAACAGACCATTCATCATCTATACACAGACCATTCCATATTTTTATGAACAGACCATTATCTATACATAGACCATTCCATATTTAAATGAACAGACCATTCATTATCTATAAACAGACCATCCCATATTTTTATGAACAGACCATTCATCATCTATACATAGACCATTCCATATTTATATGAACAGACCATTATCTATCATTAGACCATCCCATATTTTTATGAACAGACCATTCATTATCTATACACAGACCATTCCATATTTATATGAACAGAACATTCATTATCTATACATAGACCATCCCATATTTTTATGAACAGACCATTCATTATCTATACACAGACCATTCCATATTTATATGAACAGACCATTATCTATACATAGACCATCCCATATTTATATGAACAGACCATTCATACTATACATAGACCATTCCATATTTGTATGAACAGACCATTATCTATACGCAGACCATTCCATATTTATATGAACAGACCATTATCTATACATAGACCATCCCATATTTTTATGAACAGACCATTCATTATCATTCATGATCTATATGAATAGACAAGATTTGTATCATAATGTTAGAGTATATGTTATCTGTATAGATGTGTTATCTGTATGTATAGAGTATATATGTGTATGTGTAGAGTATATATGTGTTATTGATGTGGTGATAGACTTGATATCAGCCTGGAAGGTGCTGGAGTCCAGCCTAGTTAAAGAAACAAGGTAACCAGTTGTTTGATTATGTTTCTTGTTTGATTATGCAAATAGCATAATTTTATTAAAGTCAACTCTCTTTACAACATTGAATTTTGCTGTTATAAAGAAATTATCACTATAAAGAATAGAGACATAGAAGGATTATGCACTTTAGTTTTCAACACTACTGCTAATATAAAGAGGATGTTGTTGATGAATGCCATTGTAAAGAGGTTTCACTGTAAATGAATAATGTGTTTAATATTTTGATGCCAAGATTGTTCACAAGAATTTGGCTTGCAGAACCTTTTAGATGTCATTTGATAATAGCATCTGTTTCCATTTGTAAATCAACAAATTTTTTTTTTAAAAATGAATTAATAAACATGTTTCATAACAACTGTAATTAGAAACTTGATTAAGGCCCGGTTTCCAACCCTTATTTCATCCTTTTATTTCCATTTTAACTAAGTGTTCATCAGATCTTCACCAAACTTGCTGAGAATGTTTGCAGGTATAAATTCTAGGCTAAGTTCAATTACTACCAGCTAAATCACTTCAGGTACTTCAGTTTCATGACCCTTTAATCATTCAAAATTGGTTATTTTAGCTGTGTCTGCTCTCGTAGTCAAACACTGTTTTTTTTCAGATCTTCACTAAATTTGCTGAAAACGTATAGAGGTATAAAATCTAGGTCAATAAAAGCAAAATTGTTATAAGCACTTCAGAGTTATTACCCTTGAAAAAGACAAAATTGAATTTTCAATATTTCCATATTTTTATGTTACAGAGATTGTTTAGTATTGTCCACGCTGCAACAGACAATGATTTATTAGTACAAAGGTGAAAAATGTACAAAGGTGAAAAATATGTTACTGCTAAAACATTAAGAAACCCAACTGCGTTATTTGCTTACTTTTATGGTATACTATTTCTTCTTCTACTATTCTTTCCTCACCCCCCCTTTTACCTGTTATGGCAGCTTTATGTAGGGCCCTTTCTGATTGTGTCAGTGTTCTATTTTTCAATTTGTTATAGAGATCGAAAGGCTAAATAAATGAAACATTATCTGAAAAAGAGTCATATGGGTTAAATATAAAATATAAACATACAAAAACACAGAAAATTTGTAGCAATAAAGTATGTATATAAGAAAGTAAATATGTCATAAAATCCTATGAAATCACAGATAATGACTAAGAAAATATGCCTTTATAATGGGTAAGTTGGAGGAAGGCATAAGGACTTCAGTAACATCTTTAGATTCCCTTTCACATATTAAACTGTTAGATGTTTAGATCCAGATCTATGTGAAATATGTAAGCTGGCATTTGCCATTGAGATTGATTTCTTTTATGTTTCCATATCAGGTTTCCAATGTACCATATTTCCCCAACAAATGTTCAATCCTGTTGAAAATACCCTACTTTATCTTCTGTGTTGACAAAATTATGATAAAGATTTATCATGGTTCTTTACTTGAAATAGAACACAACAGGAGAGTTTATGTAAGATAAAAGGGCATGTTTCTATGCCTATCTCACAGACCATCTATGCTATTAACCAGTTTGTGTTTCAGACCTGTGGTTGTCCAGAAGATATGTGAGCTTCTGTCCCTGGTTCCTGGCCTCCAAGTCAGCACAGACCAGTATGAGGTGGGTAAGGGCTATGGCCCAGAGATGGTGTAATCAGAAGTCGCAGGTTCAAACGTTACTCAGGGTAAGGGGGTGACAGGGGGAGAAGCATTAGATGCTTGCTTCTAGTCTAAACCCTCAGAGGATTTTATATATGCTGCTATAAATGTAAATAGTTACATGTACTTGCATGAAACATCTAGTAAAATGAACTATTTACTATAGAACATAAAAAGTATGATAAGTAACCCAGGGCTCATGAAGTAGCAGATCCAATGGAGGATCTAGCACAGAGTATATATTTAGGAGAGAATCTCATCACACGTTTCTCTAATAACATTAGACAAATATTTCAAGTCTTAATGAGTAAGTACTGTAGTCATTAAGTTAATTGCTAATGCCTCCTTAGTCATGTACTTAAATATCAACGGTGAATGCATTTCTACAAGAGTTAAGAATTAAGGGATTACTTAGTGCTAAGTATTGTTGGTATTGACTTCTATTCTCACGTCGTCTCCATTGTCTAGTGGTAGCATACATGATAAATTATACGAAATATTACGACATTGTTTCGATATTGATATTTATATATATTTATATGATGTCTTATGTGATTTGCATGTTACATGATCGCTTACACTGCTTTCAATTTTCGTTTGTTCATCTCCGTCATGTTTTGTACAATTTATATAATATGTTTTGCCGCATGGTTCGTACGACCTTCTGACTTATGCTGAATAAAACTTTCAAAAACTTTCATGATATATGATTGCAAAGGGTGTGGGTGTGAATATGGAGGAGGCAAGAACCTTCCATGACCACCCCAGGTGCAAAATACAGGTCCAACCCAGGACCTTTCAAGAGTGTATATAAGTTATAAGAACTTAATTGAAATAAAGCAAAGGAGACCCATCATATTCATCCTATCATTGTCATTGACATCTGTGTTTGTATTGTGCTGTTCCAGGAGTTTGTGAAGGAGACAGTTAGACGCCTATGGCGGTACAGTCAGACAGACAAGCCTAGTGTTGTGTCAGCAGCTCTCTCAGCTCTGGCAAAATTTGGTGTGGACAACTTCAAGATCTCCCACTTCAAGTACCAGGTCAGGTTTTAGCACAATTTTTTCAGTTTAAACTATGGAGGGAACCACAAAGCATGCCTACAGTCAGGAGAACCTAGGAAGTCACTGTATGTTATTGCATCATGTCGCAAATTACATTTCTTATCCCTGGACAGACTTTATTGATCTGGATTAATATTATCAACATGCTCATTTATAACATAAATGTTCAGAAAGTGTCCCTGAATTTTTTTTGTTTATTGTTCTCATGATAGAAAAGCTTTCAGGTTTTCATGACAAGGTACTGTATAACAAACAAGCTGTGTGTTAAAAGACCAGTATCGGTAGCTCACAAACGGTTGCTAAGTGGTTCCCTGCTTGCATGCTTTACAGTAAAACACAACAAGGATGCAAATGCTCATGTTAGGGACTGTTCACAGTCATGAACGCAGGGCATGTGTTTTTGTTTATAAAACAGATCAACCACTAATCCTATGATATCCTAATGTAGTGACTAGCTACCCTGTTGTTTTGTATATAACATGGGCACTGTGCATCAGAGACAGCCTGTATAAAGAATCGCAATATTTATTGCATTATATTGATCTTAATCAGTAGAACCTCATTAATCCAGTCACTGGAATCTAGCTGAAAATGTTGAAATAATGAGTTTTTAGAATTAAAATCAGATTAAAATTTTTGTTTGTGTGCAAACAT
>CM037793.1:41164494-41214494 GCA_021229015.1 Solen grandis
CATTCTTTTAAAAATCTTCGAAAAATTCATCAATTTATAATGTTTGCAGATCGCTTACAAGCTTTTTTATCCGACGTCTATTCTGATGTCATATGGATGTGATTATAATTGCATATGAAAATTCAGCATATTTGATATATGCCATAAATTTTTTGTAGTTTGGGACTATTGGGATCACACTGAATTTATTGCACGAGAAATGAAAACATATAATAACCCCATGATGTCAAATGACGTCCGGCCTATGAAAATCTGGAGAAAACCTTTAAAATTACAATATGTGTGAATTTCAGCTTTTTATCTCATATTGAGTACTCAATCTGACTAAAATCATCTCCTATATATACATAAAGCTACATAAGATTGTAGGAAGATCGAGTACGTTTGTCAGATTGTACTAAATTTAATTTTGAGGTCATATTTTTTTAAACTTGGTTTCACCACAGAACCTCGGTCTTTTCAGTATTTTGAAAACAAAATTAAGGATGCACAACAAAAGCCTAACTTATACCTTCTGTGAATTTACTAGAAAATCCATTCAAAAATAAATTCTGCAGAGCGCGTACAAACGTTTTAACTGACGTTAAATCTAGCGTCTATGATGTCATATGATGTGCTATGAATTTGAAAATATTTGCCAAAAGACATGGTCTGAAATATTTGCCATATAATTTTCACTGTTCTGGGTCATTGCCAATTACATTTTCCGAAAATGTTTAAAATTATGTAAAACTGAAAGTAGGGTATTTTCTTTTTTCCAAAATGCTTAACTTATAGTGTAGCAATACCACGTGACCAGGACGTCACTAAAGGCATCAAAACCAAGACAAAACTGCCAACTTTTGTCTCCGTTTGAACATAGAAAAGTACCCGTAAGTAGTATAGGTTAGTTCATAGTTGCCTTTAACTACACAATATACCCAGTCAGCAGAAGTTATTGGGCCAATATAGCACTGATATCGGCACCTATGTCTGCACTATGGGTGATTAATACCCCCGCAAAATGCTTTGATGCAGGAGAAGCCAGACTCCAGGCGGAGCATAGATAAGAACCTGTATACATAGTATATTATGTATAATAGCAATCAATAAGTAAGTAAATTCATTTTTTTAAAAGTATATAGAGAATCAGTTATGGTTGTTTGGCACAGCAGTATAAAAGTGTAGTCACAGTTCTCAGACATTGCACTTCTCCTAGTAGCCATCTGTTTACATTTTAAGTTTCAAATAAATACCATGTATAATATTCAAGTTAATTTCGAGACAAGAAAAAAAAAGCTATTTAACAAAGGGAGTTAATTAAAAAATGTGACCAGGTAGCGTTACAGTTCTTGGACACTGCACTTTTCCTAGTTGCCATCAGATTCTGGTTACATTTTGAATTTCAAGTCAATACATTGTATAATATTTTAGTAATATTCCGACAAGAAAAACAAAATTAACCAGAGGGAAATAATGCAAAAATGGAACCAGGGAAATAATTCAGCGATCCTTGAGACAACTCAAGTGAAATTTATGACACGCACCTATCCACCTGATTATCAATTCACACACAAAATTTGAACCGAGTCGGTTAAGAAATGTAGTTCGCGTCACAAGATATTTAAAGTCAAATCAGGGGCAATAACTCTGTAATCCTTGTGGGAACGAAGTGAAATTTACGTCTTGCACATCTACTGCTAATGAAGAACATTTTTTGCAAAGTATAAGATGAATCAGACTGAAATTGAAAGAGGAATTCACTGGACAAGACATTTCAAGTTGATTCAGGGGCAATAAAATCTTAATCCTTGTGGGACTGAAGTGAAATTTGCGTCTTGCACATTTAGTGCTTCTGATTAATATTTATGCCAATCAGGTTAAATGGCTGAAAGTACCAGACAAGATTTTGCTTAAATACCGCATGACCGACTGACCAACCAACCGACTGACCAACCAACCGACCCTGAATTGCTCTTTTGAGAAATGTTGCCTTCATTGTCTTTTATAACACAGTCATACTGAAGACAAAATCCATGCAAAAGTACAGCAAAATAATCATAATTCCACACAAAAACTATACCTGTGGTCCATATTTTGATGATTATAGCTATAAAATCAAGTAACCCGTAGAGTGGGACCAATTTTGACCCAAGAACCATGATTTGAAATCTTGGTTCTGGTCCACAAGGCCAATTTTTTGTTACATACCAAATATTTAAACCCATAATCTTGTGGTTTTTGATAAGCAGATCTTTAAAATACTCCCCTATTTAAGTCTATGTAAAATCAAGTGACTCCTGGGGCAGGGCCAATATTGACCCAAGAGCAATGATTTGAACAAGTCATAAAATCTCGAACTTTTGGAATTTTGAACAAACTTGGTAAATGTCTATAAGGCCATGTAACAACCCAAATATCTAAACTCCAGGCCTTGTGGTTTCTGACAAGAATATTTGTCGAGTTTTCCTATATAATCCTATGTAAAATCAAGTTATCCCGTGGGCGGGGCCAGTTTTGACCCCAGGGCCATTATTTGAACAAACTTGGTAGATGACCATAAGGCAATGTTACACACCAAATATCTAAACTCCAGGCCTTGTGGTTTCTGAGAAAGGAGATTTTTTTTCTAGATTTTCCTATTTTAGCCTATGTAAAATCAAGTAACCCCTGTAGGCAGAAAGTCCAAATAAATGGTTTCAGGTTGTTGTTTTTTTTTTTGTTAAAAATCAAAGCAGTGTACCAGAACAAGCAGTCAGTTACTGATCACAGGGGCTGGAATCACCCCATGCAACTACACCAATGTATCAACCGCATAAAGGATTATGGGTAAATCATGGCTGGGCCACTGAGATCTCCTGTGTTGGAGATAAATGGAAAAGTAATGTAAATAAAATTATTTCACATGCTATTTAGTTATTGTCGATTTATTATGCTATGAGTGAAATGCATTTGTTGCATTGTATGAGGGTCATTCAATATATAATGCAACCAATCACTTTCAAACTTAACATGTAGATACAGCAATACAAATGCAATTAGCATGTAACATCACATGACAGCTTGTGTAAAGACGTCACTGAAAGTATCATAGCTGTGGTCATGTCTCAGGATCAGCATAGTTACATAAAAATTGAACGCCAATGTAATAAAACAAAGGAAATATTTGCCATGTAAGACCAAGTATAGTGTGCATTTTTAATTCCCAAATTTACGATCTTTAAGTAGAGGGGTGCCCACAATCTATGGGAATTTATTTTTTATATTTTTCTCATCCTTACCTGAACTGCCAGAGAAATCCAATTGCCAATGGTATTGCCATTGATAATCATTTAATTGTTGATTTCATACATATGTACCAATAAAAGGGTTTTTTTATCAGCTAGAGTTATTAAAAACATTTAAATGGCTTGTATTCATCGTAAATAGCAATGCATTTGATACATGAAGTAAACAAAGAGCTTATCATAACGGTATAATTCATTAACCATAAGGTGTTGTTATCATCATCCTTGTACAATGTATTTGTCTGATTCTTATTGCGATTATAGTATAAAAGATATTTTTAATTTTAAATGCATTGAATAATACCATTTTAATAATAGTAAAGTGGCTTTCACACATTTTGTTTTGTTTTCCGCTGATCAATCAGTATTTACTAGTGCCAGATAAGTAATCACAAATTTGCAATCATTAATTGACTAATTATCATCACCACCGCCGGTTGTTTGTAATTTTAATTTTTGTTAGATTCTCTCGTCACTGAAGTGTTGAGAACTAACACTTATGAAAGGTGTTATACAGTTATCCACAGTAAATCAAGTGAAAACAAGAATTGCGACTCAGAGTTGTATTGGTAAATAGAGCTGGTCGGCGGATTGTATAAATATTTGACCTGCATACAATAAATGGAAAAAGAACTTTTTCCAAGGATTTTAACCCTAAAGTAGGGGTGCATACTATCTATGGGTGAGCACTATCTATGGTCTTCTACGTAAGTGCATAACAGGAAGCTTGCAGCACATATGCTGTACCGTATTCTCAAGTTACAAGATGGGTAAATGAGGTCTAGAATGGCAGGGAATGCATTCAAGATGCCCATAGAGCAGGCAGAACTGTGATGGCTTCTAACAACTATAATACTGAACAGTTGAAAAGGTTATTAAAATCTTATAGAAAGATTACATGCAAAAAAAAAAATGGCTCAGGAGTTGGAAATAAGTGTCGGGTCAGTTCATACTATTCTGCTTAACCGATTGAAAACGAGAAAGGTTTCCGCCTGGTGGGTGCCACATCATTTGAGGTCTTTTGGAAGTGGCCACCCATCTCCTTTCAAGGTTTAATTTGGAAAGACAAGACTTTTTATCAGGAATTGTTGCTATTGACAAAACAAGGGGGAAGTAACTGTATGGACCAGGACTGAAGAGACAATCGCTAAGTTCCCTGAAGCCAGCAAAGTATAGAAGAACTCAGCCTAAACTTAAAAAGTTAAGATTTTTCACCTATGATTTACATGGAATTTCCACTAGTCACAAGGTCGAGAGTGGTAAAGTCATAAGTGGGAAATACTATGAGGAGTATATTAAAAACACTAAAACAAGCAATCCATAGGAGACCTGAACTGTTTGCAACTGATCCAATACATCTGTACTTAAGTATGATTGGGACCTCCTCCTTGACCCTTGTTTAAATAACAATTTGTAAGGAAAATACTTTTCTGCAAATTAATATACATCAGAGATTAATCTAGAAATTCATTACTCTTGGTCAAATGGTGCACATCTTTCTAATCAATGGGTCTGAGCACCAAAATAATGGGTCAAATACACGATCATGGATTTCATCTAGAAAGAGTTTTTAAAAATACTCTGCAGTCAGCAATGTTTCAGTATTAAATACCAGTGATTAATCTAGAAATTCCATGTTATGTGTCCAAGGACTTGCATGTTTGAAAATAATGAGTCCCAAAGCTAAATCAATGAGTCCCAGGATGAAACGATGAGTCCCAAAATAAAAAAAAAATAAAAAAAAAATACAGTAAATTGAAAATGAACATATTTATTGTCTTTTTCAAAACCTGAATGCACATTTTTGTGTAATGCCTGTGACTAAAATGTTTTTTAAATGTATTTATTTTTTTAAAATAAAAAAAAAAAAAGATATGCTGAATGGATGTAGGAGATGGTTTGCGGAAGCAATTTAAAATAACGGTTAACTAAAAACAGTGTTGCTCTTTCTCTTTTCATCTTGTTGTTGTTTTTGAAGTTGAATATATTCAATCATAATGCGATGACCATCAAATTACAGGTGATCTTTTCATAGAAAATGTCCATTTATGCTGCTAGTTCAACGGTGTTTAAATTTACATGAACTAAGTAAACTCCAAAATGTAATGAAATGGTCAAATCTCTACTGAAATCCAGCTCTGTTAAGATTATATTATAACGGAGGACAGCCCAAGCTGGATTTCCATCATTAAAACACAATGACCCAAAATACAGACTAACAGACGTTGAGACAAAAAAAAATAAAAAAAATTTGCTCTTGGAAGTAAATCCATTTTTTTTATTCTCTTTATTTACTCGCTACCTTTTGAGTTCGACATACTTATGCTCATTCCAGGGCCAACAATTGATTTTTGTCTTTTTAATGACTCCCATTTAAATTTTTCCCTTAAAAAATGTATGGTTGTCTTTCAGACATTTATTTCTTTGGAATATTAATGCCGTAATCAGTGCTTTTCACTCATTTTGTAGAATAAATACACGATTAATATCAACACAATCATGGTGCATCTCGGTCAAGAATTGGTGACGTCTGGATGCTGTGATAAAATTTGACACACAATTGGCTGATCTGTCAATCAGATGCATGTGAAAGGTGATTTGGAGAACATATACACATGCGTGTGTATTTCAGTGCATGTAAATGCGTGTTGCAGTAGGGATTATGATATGTTGGCAAAATCAATGCATGTCACACATCGGCAGGCTAGTTGCATGCTTGGGGAAAACCCTGGACTATTAACCATTATGAAATTGAACCATTTAAATGGTGCAGACAAATCATTAACCATGATATTTTGGGTTTCAATGTATCAAATTTGCATGCGTCCCATGGGACGCACATATTTTGAAATCATGCGTCTTTCTTGATTTTTATGCGTGTCTGACGCAGGACGCACATATAGATAAATCACTGATACAAACATGACAGCGTTTACCAAAAATATATGGGAAAGTGAAAGTAGTTAGAAATTCTTATTTACAATACCAGTGATAAAATTTTGTGTTGACAATGACTAAAAACACATTTTGTAATATCTAGGAATGCTCATGTTACTTACCTTTGGTCACATTCATAAACTGCATAGGCTTTTATTACATGTGTCTATTTGTGCGAAGGCACAATTCGCAGTTTAAAGACTAATACAAGCTAGTGACTTCACAGTCTCTATTTATAGATTGACTTTGAGCCTGTTATAGACTTAGAGCCTGTGTTTCTGATTGGTTGTTTGTTCTTTCCCACAATTCATTTTAACTATGGGAAATCGGCATAACAGAAAATTTCAGCTGCAATACTGGTATGCATGAAATATTATGAGAATGATGAATGATGAAAGGGAATCACAAATTGAAGTAATGTATGGCAAAAAAAGACAAAAAGTTGTTCCAAGATAACAGTTGGATATTGTTTTGGCCTCACTTTTTCTCTTAAGACTGAAGATGTAAAAATGTAAAACAATTACAAATGAATATTTGAAGGATTTTTTTTCTAGATATTCCTAAACTTACAGAAAAATGTTACATGCAATGGCAATCAGCTGAAATATTTAGATCTTGATAAAATTACACTGTCTGTGATAAATATGTAGTCGTTTTATCGGAACACTTCTCCTAAATACAAATTGGGACCTGTTTCTTGCTAATCTTACAAACATCTTCACTGTCCTTGTATGATTACATGTAAAAGGCAGTTATTGTCTGCTTCATTACAATAAAGGGGACTCTTAACCAGCTGAGATCTTATCAGTGCTTTTTTTTTTTTTGACTTCTCACAACAAGATGCTGAGGTCCGTTCTCTAACACAAACAAGATATTTATGCAGTTTAATGGCTGTGAGCATGACCTATATTTCACAGTTGTATGAAACATGGTAAAATTGATTGTTCTGCCTTAGGTTTACCTTTGTGTTAAACCTTTTTCGGAGTAAGCTGAATGAAATGGCTTTTGATCTACAGTGGAACCTCAGAATACCGAACCCCCTCGGGACCAGGTGAAAAGTTCGTTTCTCTGAGGTGTTCGGTTTTGTGGGGTTTCTTTCAAATATGAGTACAGTGTACATATACAGTGTTGCAGTGTATTAATTTACTCACTCACTATCTCCATCACTCACTCAATCACTCACTCACTTAGTTTGTGTGTTCATTGTGTTTGTTTCATTTTATTATTACTGTATAAATATTTTTTAGTAATCATAAAAGAATAAACAAATAAACATAAATTTCCACTTTCATTTATTTCAACACATTCATGATTGCTTTAGCAAATGTTACCAAAGAATGTTTCAAAAAATTAAAAATCGTGGAATATATTGTGATGATAACTCAATAATTAGATCTACCTTAAACACATTTTATTTACAAAGGGAAAAATGTAGCGAGTAACATCAATTATTTTTCGCATGCGGTGCATCTTTAAAGTTCAAATAAATTAATCTGAAACCAAACAAATTCTAATTAACACATTTAACTTCACTAACGTAATAAAATTCCGCCAGCGAAACCGTTAAGACCAAATGATGTCCATGACTGTTTTATGTGAGGACCGGACTTTAAAATTTTGGACAAAAATAGTGTTAGATGTTAATTCTCCACTCTATGCTGTTTACAATGACCTATGTACTTTGAAATCTGATAATTGGGCTAAACGGATTGATGCATTATTAGATAATTTAGGTTTTTCTTATTTAAAGTGAAATAACAACATAAATATGTATCATTTTCAACTTATAAAGAATACTTTACGTGATCAGTATGTGCAAGACTGGCATGCTACAATAAACAGATTGCCTAAATTGAATTATTATTGTAAGTTTAAATCGAATTTTAATCAAGAAAATTATTTAATAATGATATCAAGCAGTAAATTAAGAATACTTTTAACTAAGTTTAGAACTGCATTGTGTTAACATGTTTGAAATTTGCCCTTTGTTACGGCACGTTCGAGGTTATTCTGCTGACACCTTAGTGCAGCTTGTATACACAAATTACTGACAGTACACAATGTGCCATTTTATATCAGTTTGACACGCTGGACACTCGATTAGTCTAGACGTGTGACCGTGTGAACAACTTTCGGCAGTTCGGTTTTGTGGGGTAATTTTATGTAGTTTAAGTGCATTTTGGGACAGGATAATCGTTCGGATTTCGGTATTCCGAGGTTCCGGTATTCTGGGACTTAAAAGCATGAAAATAAGAAGGAAAAAAAACGGGACCAGCATGATCGTTCGGTATTCCGGAAATTCCGGTATTCTGGGGGTCCGGTTTTCCGAGGTTTCACTGTATTTATTGACCAATCTAATCTTTACAACCAAAGAGTTTAGAGAGAAAAATACCCGTTTCATTGGTTTGCATACATTATTTAAGTGAATGTCATTATAAAATGGGAGTTTCAGGGTGTGTATCTTTCTGCATGATAAAAATTAATCTATCTTTTTAAACAAAAACTATCCAATTCAAAAATTCAAAGATAAAAACCACCCAGTTGAAAATGTAAACAGTTGTGAGTCTTAAAAAAATGTTGCAGTTACCTTATAGTGAATCATCACTTAAAACTGTGTGTAGAAGTCGGCTATCATAAGCTTTTTAGCTTGACTATTCGAAGAATATGAGAGCTATTGCAGTCGCCCGTGCGTTAGTGTTGGCGTCGGCGTTGCAGCTTTTGGTTAAAGTTTTGCATGCAAGTTACTATCAACCTTATATCTCAGTAACCATTTATGGTATTGACTTGAAAGTTTATGAATATGTTCAGGGGCATCAGGCAACCAAGTTAGGTAACTCTTGACTGAATTGAATATAAATTATGGCCCCTTGTTAACTTAGAAATTTTGGTTAAAGTTTTGCATGCAAAATACTCTCATGCTTATATCTCAGTATCCAGTCATGCGATTAATTTGAAACATCTTTAATATGTTTAGAGGTATCATACTTTCAAGGTAGATAACTCTTGATGGAATATATTACAAATTATGGCCCCTTTTTTAACTTAGAAAATTTGGTTAAAGTTTTGCATGCAAGGTACTTTCATGCTTATATCTCAGTATCCAGGCATGGGATTGATTTGAAACATCTTTAATATGTTTAGGGGTATCATACTTTCAAGGAAGATATCACTTGATGGAATATATTACAAATTATGGTCCACTTTTAACTTAAAAACTTTGTTCCATAATATATAGGGGCACTCTTGTCTTGGTTCCTTTCAATAACCAGCCATATTGTTCCAGACACTCTGGAGTTATGGCCCTTTATTGATGAAATATGCTAAATCACTCTCTTACACTAACAAACATGAACTGATTTTGTCAAAACTTGGTCACAATTTGAATGTGCACAATATGGTAACTAGGTTTGGAAACCAGCCTAAATATCTGAACACTCTACAGTTATAGCCCTTTAATTGATGAAAAATTGCAAAATTAACATGGTCTGCTCTCTAACACTGACAAACGTGAACCAATCTTTACCAAACTTTGTCACAATGTGTATTGGCACAGTATCTCAGTTGAGTTCGAAAACCTGTCTAATGACGCATAGAGAAGTAGTCTATGGACGAAAACAACCGAGTTGACCGAATAAGCAGGCAGCGTTTGCATCGTGCATCGTTCGTATCGTGTGGACCGTGTATCGTTAATGAACACGTGACGTAACATGCGTTCCGTGTCCGTGTAACGTGCGTGTAACATGCGTTCCGTGTGCCAACTTGAACGCGAGCCGTACTGTACCAGGCCAAGGTGACGATTTACGTATAATCCGAGTCCAGCTACCCAGTCTGACACCTAACTTCCTCAAATGTACTCTTGGTCTTGGGTGTCAAAATTAAATATTTCCTGTGCATAGATTGTGTATCGTGTCAAACTGGAATACACAGGAAGTCCCTGCTAAA
This sequence comes from Solen grandis, assembly GCA_021229015.1. Taxonomy (NCBI): domain Eukaryota; kingdom Metazoa; phylum Mollusca; class Bivalvia; order Adapedonta; family Solenidae; genus Solen; species Solen grandis. Next base: position 41,174,640 of record CM037793.1, read on the forward strand.
TGACACAATGTGCCACCAGCACGATAGAGTATAAATTCCGAGCCAGCAAATTTTGAGTTACATTTTACCTGTAAACGGAATAAATAGTGGTTATAATATTCGTGAGGACTGAGGAGACCTAGGAAATCGGTAAGTCATATTTTATTATTAATTTATATAAAGTTGAAGCAATGTGCATTATGAAATATGGTATATCCAACAGCATAAGTTGTATCATTTAAAACCAGATGCACATGTAAGCAGTTGTTTTTTCATGCATAAAGCAGGACGCAAACACACATGATAATATGTGTTTTTTACCTCTATCAAGACTCATTTCCATCAGGGTTCTAGTACAATAAGCTGAATGATTTTACACCGTGACATGTTACAGTTTAACACGTTACACACGATATAAACGATGCTACACGGACCACACGTTGAGAATGTTACACAGTTACACGGTACACGCACGCACATTACACGGACACGGAACGCACGTTACACGCACATTATACGCTAAAAATGCCAACTTGAACGCGAGCCGCACTGTATTTTGCGAAACCACGTCAAATTGTTTTTATTTTTGCTTATATAAAAATTTTTATCCTTTCCTTTTTTTACCTACCTAGTATATAATATTATCAAAATTTAGCGACAAATACGTTTTCTAGCATTATTAAAAAATCTTAACTTTCATACTTTTTTTTTCATATGCCGAATATCTTTTTTTAAAGATATTTCTTGTTTTCTATGAAGATGACATTATATTATCTTGAAACTTGATATAAAAGTACATAAAGATATAAATTTTTGAAAATACAAGCAAATATTTAGTTGTGACCAATGTATGCCAGTGAGGCATCTAAGTGTCACAGAGACACATTTCCTTGTTGCTATCTGGTTGGCAGGAAGTTTCTGTTTCTGGTCACAGTATGTTATCCAGCCACTGGTGTTGAAGACTAAGGACTGGGAGCTCTGCACTACATAGGGGCCACCTGATATCAACCAGTCAGATCAATGTAAAGATAAGGACTGGGAGCTCTGCACTACATAGGGACCACCTGACAACCAGTCAGATCAATGTGAAGATAAGGACTGGGAGCTCTGCACTACATAGGGGACCACCTGACAACCAGTCAGATCAATGTAAAGATAAGGACTGGGAGCTCTGCACTACATAGGGACCACCTGACAACCAGTCAGATCAATGTGAAGACTAAGGACTGGGAACTCTGCACCACATAGGGGCCTCCTGGTATCAACCAGTCAGATCAATGTGAAGACAAGGACTGGAAGCTCTGCACTACATAGGGGCCACCTGATATCAACCAGTCAGGTTAATGTAAAGACAAGGACTGGGAGCTCTGCACTACATAGGGACCACCTGACAACCAGTCAGATCAATGTAAAGATAAGGACTTGGAGCTCTGCACTACATAGGGGCCACCTGATATCAACCAGTCAGATCAATGTAAAGATAAGGACTTGGAGCTCTGCACTACATAGGGGCCACCTGATATCAACCAGTCAGGTTAATGTAAAGACAAGGACTGGGAGCTCTGCACTACATAGGGGTCACCTGATATCAACCAGTCAGATCAATGTGAAGACTAAGGACTGGGAGCTCTGCACCACATAGGGGCCACCTGATATCAACCAGTCAGATCAATGTGAAGACAAGGACTGGGAGCTCTGCACCACATAAGGGCCACCTAATATCAACCAGTTAGATCAATGTGAAGACAAGGACTGGGAGCTCTGCACTACATAGGGGCCACCTGATATCAACCAGTCAGATCAATGTGAAGACAAGGACTGGGAGCTCTGCACTACATAAGGGCCACCTGATATCAACCAGTTAGATCAATGTGAAGACAAGGACTGGGAACTCTGCACCACATAAGGGCCACCTGATATCAACCAGTCAGATCAATGTGAAGACAAGGACTGGGAGCTCTGCACCACATAAGGGCCACCTGATATCAACCAGTCAGATCAATGTGAAGACTAAGGACTGGGAGCTCTGCACCACATAAGGGCAACCTGATATCAACCAGTCAGATCAATGTGAAGACAAGGACTGGGAGCTCTGCACCACATAAGGGCAACCTGATATCAACCAGTCAGATCATTGTAAAGATAAGGACTGGGAGCTCTGCACCACAAAGGGGCCACCTGATATCAACCAGTCAGATCAATGTACCATCACACCAACTTGCCAGAGCTGACTGGTCCTTGTGGCTGAGTGCTTCAAGTGTCTGCCCCATAAGCAGGAGTTTTTGAGTCAGATCCCTAGCCACAACATTTCAGTACTGTTTAAAATGGCATGTCCCCCTAGCATTGCAGAGATCAACACGTGTCACCTATAAAAGGTAGACTGATTGGCCTGGTGTCAGGATAATGTGACTGGGTGTGGTATCATGCCACATACTGCAGTGTGGCAGACAATAATCTCCAAATGATTGAAATAGTTGTTTGTTGGCAATTAAACAGTTGTTGGATTTAATTGAATGTTTTGATTGTATTAGCAGCTATGCATGCATTGCATAAGGAGTTACCGCGGTATGTTTGCAACTGTGATGTTAAGAAGAAGTCCCAACTTTAATGTATTCTCAGTCCCTAACTGCAGCACTTTTTACTTTTGCTTAGTTTTTATGGTAATAGCAGGATACAGCCAGGGAGATATGTTTGATTGAAATTTGCTGTCTGTAATTTGATGAGGAGCCATCTTTTCATGGAATTGTCTGAGAGTAATACAATGTTGGGTGAAACCTGATCAAATTCCAGACAAAAAGTGTTCTGTTTAATCCTGCTTCAGTCAGCTGTAGCCTTGCTATAATCTTATCCCAGCTGTTGGGTTTTTTCCCAATTCAGGAAGGAGATATAAAAATCTTGAAATGCATCCGATATTATCTGCAGTTTTCTATCTGATAGTCCATTATTTCATTAGCTGTTAATGCAAATGTCTCATTTTGAGCTTGTTTAAGATAACAGTTCCTGTCTTCACTAACCTTGAACATATGTTGTTTTTCTTTCTCTTATGTCATATCCTCCATTTATCTGGTATTCAGAATATTCTTTATATCTCTGATGCTTTTTCTAAAGAGAAATTTTTCAAATTTTCACTTTTATACGCCTGTCAAATGACAGGACATATTATGGTATGGCTCTGTCTGTCTGTAGACATTGAATTTCCATGCAATAACTTTTGAAGGACTACATTTATTTAATTTATGTTTAGTATTTAAGTATATTTATAATATCAAAATATAGGGCAAGTTTAATTTTGCTTACAACCAACAGATTTGTTACAGAATGTAAGTATATGTTTTCAAAATACAGGTCAATTTAGATTTTGGTCAGAATCCACTGAATTATTATAGAGATAAGAGCCATTTATAGGCAAATTTTACGTGAAAGGACCGTTTCTGTGCAATATGTTTTGAAAACTTCATGTATTGAATTCATATTTGGTATAAAAAATATACAAAAAAAACTTTTGACGCATTTAAGCGTCAAAGAATCGGGCTGAATTATGGTTAATGTTGTTGGCGTGATTCTCAGTCATTGCGGGGAAATGATGTAGTGCTCTACAGGTATACTTGCTTCTTGCTTATCCAGCATGTAAAACTGAGGTTCGCATTTACATTTTTTCGTTATTGCTGATGAAGGTGAATTTCAACATAATTACAACAGGACTAAATCAAGATCTTCATTTACAATAGCATAATTATTTTATTTACAGTAATACAAGATGTTTGGTGTAATCTGTTTAAGAACCTGTGTTCCCACATTCAGATGTTGTTATTATTGTCAGCAGGAAAAGTTAATGTACAAAAATGGCAAGTTTGTGTATATCTGATTTTGTGTAAGTACAATAAAATACTCCGCAAATAAAACCTTAAACCTAAAATCAAATTTTATATATCAGAAAACAGTATCACATTTGCCATAAACATGATCACATCTGCCATAATCATTATCACATCTGCAATATCAAAATACAGTTCAGGTTCAATTTTGGTAACATCAACAGATTTGTTAAAGAGTCATGATATACCCATTATAGACAAACTTAATGTTAAATGACCTTTTCTGCACAATAATTTTTTAACTACTTCATAATTTATATTGAATTCATATTTAGTATGCAAGTATATAATATCAATACAGATTAGGTCTGTTTTTTGTTACAATCCACTGAGTTAATTGCTAAGTTCATTAATCTTTAATTTTATAGAATAAGTTATTATTGAGATTTAAACTAATTGTATAATTTTTTTTCTCCACAGTTATAAAAGATCAGTATCCATTACATTTGCAACAACATCAAAAGTGCTTAAGGAACTCTTTTTTTTCTGACAATTAGGACAGCAACATATGAACTTTTAAATAGTCTTATCAGTTTCTTACTTAGTTAAGTGATGTGGGAGTCTTCAGAAATGACTTGAAACATGTTTATTTCATTTTTCCACTGTAATCTGTAAGATTGAAAAGTCACTTCTTTGAAAGAAATGTTTTATTCTTTTGTTACCCTTTGTGATAATGAATTTCAAAAGAATAATGAATTCTTTAGAGTAGGCCCAGAAGACTTCAACAATTGATGGATGGAATGGCAGTGCTAGAATTGTAATTTATTTTAGATGTTTTTCAGCGTTGCAATTTAAAGCTTGACTGAGCATCATAGCATTCATAGGTTTACGTTAATTGAAATCAGACATGCAGTGAAGTTGGAGAAATAATAGAATTCTGAAATAATTATGCACCATGGCATAAAGCATAAATCTTGACCAGCCTGCAACTGTCTAATGTAGTCAACATCTAAGGATTGTAAATATGCTGATTAAATGAAGAAATCAAGTTAAGTCAGAGAGTTAAAACATGTATCATTGCTAACATCAGAGGCTTTATTATTGTATGTTCTCATTCAAAAGAAATCCTCAATAAGACATGAATAATGGGGAACACACAGAAGTGAAACTCCCAGCCACAGATCTAAGAAATAAGTCTTTCCAGACTCCAGGCCTTCCTGTAGTCCACTTGTGCGATTATAGAAGGTCTTTCTGTTTATACCATGAACTCGTAAAATCAAAACAGAGTTGGTAAACAATTAAAAAGAAAATCAAGAAACAACACAAAACAAGATGATAAATCTAAGGAGTGCATCCCATAAGAAATGCCTGCTTGATTTATATAAAGGGATGGTTAATGTTTCTATTTTTGTACTATCCTTAAGAGGTGTTCTGGTAGTTCACTATAAGCATTCTCAGAACAGGCTTTCTGTTTATAAAGTTAGGCTTTATGGCCTAATATTGATAGTTGTTTTGTTGACTTATGAATTTGACCTCTACCCTTAATTGGTTTGAGTCCTGGTCTGGTGCATTGAAGTACTGTAGCAAGGTCAACATCCAATTATCTATATTTCAAAATCTGCATTTTTATTTAACAGCCAAAGTAAACATAACTTGATGAACTCTTATGGGTACAAAGAAACTTTCTATGTGATTTCTAATACTTAGAATATATTTGTTTGTACCTTTTCTTGAAATGTTCAAATTTACTAAGGAAAAAATATTTTTTTCTATCTGTTTTAATTTTCTTCTTGGTATCTGAGGTCAGAAATCTCAGATACTTTCTCGGGTGGTAAAATAATGGTTAGAGTTACTTAAGGGTAGCTGTTCCTTCAAACTTCATATTACATAATTAGACACAAGTTCAGATTGCAAAAAGTCAACAGATTCAAACAAGAATATTTATATGTATTTATGTCTCTCCTCATATTTATATGAGGGAGACATTGTTTTTGTCAGAGTTGTTTTTCTATCTGTCTGTTCGTCCGTCTGTCTGTCCATCGCACTTTGTCCAGAGCATAACACAGAAAGTATCAAAACTATTAACTTGAAACTTCACAGGTGGATAGATCTCATGGAAGAGAAGTGCAGCAGTGCACAAGAACTGTAACTCTGCACATAATATTATTAGAGTTATTGACCTTGGTTCAATTTCATGCTTTTTTTTTTAAAGCAATTTACTCGTGCAAAATGAGACATATAACCTTGAAACTTCATAGACCTCACAAAGAAGAATTGCAGTGCACAAGAACCTTAATTCTGCAAATCATATTTTTGGAGTTATTGCCCATTGCATATTCAATTAAGTTTGTCCAGAGCATAAATCATGCACTGTGAGACATATAACCTTGAAGCTTCATAGGTGGGTAGACATTATGGACAAGAAATGCTGTACACTAGAGCATAATCCATTTCCAATGTTTCTTGTTGGAGATTTTCCGCTTTTATACAATTTCATGTCCTTAAGATAACTCTCATTTGACTCATGCTTTTGAAATTAATTCATTTATGGAAAGAAATTGATGAGAGAAAGTGTCATGCATAAGGTTCATAACTCTGGCCTCAGTATTTTTGGAGTTATTCCCCCTTTTACAATTTCTTGATCACAAGATAACTCTTGTTCTACTTACGCTATTGAAACAAAATTTCAGTAATGGAAAGAAATTGATGAGAGGAAGTCTCACACCACACACAAGGTTCATAACTCTGTGCGGAGCTTTATCAATATAGTCAGCCCTTTAACTTAAACTGTTTGCATGTGTCACTGTGTGCCTTTGTGAGGGGAAGGGGTTGGGGGGAGACATCAGTTTTCTATGAAAACAAATTTCTAGTTTGTTTTAATTATGAGTATGAAATGTAAATGTATGGACTGATGGTTCATTTGCATACCATTCAATTGAAAAACATGACATCAGTTGGAGTTGGCAGCATTTTTTGTACTATATACATGTAGCATTAGATGCAGCGGAAATAAAAATTTAAATATTTGTCTGATTTTTATTATATACCCCCAAGATCGGTAATTGGGGCCACCTTGTTTTTGTCCTGTCTGTTTGTTGGTTTGTCAGAAACTTTAACATTGGCCAGAACTTGAAAGCTATTCTAGGTATTAACTTGAAACTTCATATTTATAAACAGTATGCAAGTAGAAGAATTGCAGAGACTAAGAACCATAACTTTTCCTTATCCAGTTTTTGAATTATCTATCTTTTTATCTCACCTGAGCACAGCGTGCTCATGGTGAGCTTTTGTGATTGCCTTTTGTCCGTCGTCCATGCGTGTATGTGTCCGTGCGTCTGGCATCAACAATCCTGAGCATCTCCTCCTGAACCACTTGGCTAATTTAATGAAAATTGCTACGGGATATTCCTTGCATGAAACTCTTCTGAAGTTATTCAAATGGTTTAGGTCCATTGCATATCTGGGTCACAGGATCTAAAAATCTTCTACTAAACCGAAAGGCCTGGAGTTTAGATATTTGGTGTGTGGCATTGTCTTATGGGCCATATACCAAGTTTGTTCAAATTATGACCCTGGGGTCAAAATTGGCTCCGCCCCCGGGGGTCACTTGATTTTACATTGACTCATATAAGAAACACTAGAAAAATCTTCTTGTCAGAAACCACAAGATCTGGAGTTTAGATATTTTGTGTGTGGCATTGTCTTATGGACCATTACCAAGTTTGTTCAAATCATGACCCTATACAGGGGTCAAAAATGGTCCCATGCTAGGGTTAATTTGGTATTTTTGACCACATGTAACATTTTTGTGTGGAATTAAGATTATATTGTTGTTCTTCTGCGTGTATTTTGTGTTCAATATGACTATGTTGTAAAAGGCAATGAAAGCAATATTTCTCAGGTGAGCAATTCAGGGCCATCTTGGCCCTCTTGTTTTCATTTACCAAAGACATTTGTATGACCTACCAGGTTGGCATAGGCAATAATGTGTGTGTGTGTGTGTGTGTGTGTGATAATGCATGTAGAATATAAATACAATGAAATATACATCTCTCTCTCTCTCTCATTTACAAACTGTTTGGTGCAAATAAAGAGTAAATGAATATAGTAAAAATTCAACCTGACTGCAACTGAGTAGTTATAATACTGTTTAATAATGTAACTGGGTGAAACTGCAGTTGTAGCAGCACTGTATCTGACTCAAGTAGACATAATCTCCAAATGACTGAAATACTGTCATTGGAAATTAAACACAACAAACCAGTTTGCCTTTTCATGTAAAGAATCTTGCTAGCTCAGGCTAGCAACTTTAACCTGAATGCCATCTTTCTCCACCTGTAAATAATGAGCAAAACATTATGGAAGGGTATTTAAGCAAAGATTACATCATGCTTGGTGACTATGCCATTATGTTTGATGACAATGTCATTTTGTTTGGTGGTATCCTTGTGCGCTTGTTGATATCGATGAATGCATGTTGAAAAGTGTATTTTGTATAGTGACATTAGCATTCTTCTTTCATTGATTGGTTATAGTGATATCATGCTTTATGAAATTCAAGCATCGCCCATAATTGCTGATTTGCTCTCTGCTTCTTGACAATTTATCATGCTCAGTGATTACTGTATAATGGGTTATTTTAATTGCTGTGAAATTTTACTGATTTTGGGGAGAAAAAAAAGATTTCGCTTTATATGAGTTTTATTTTTTTACATATTCAAAGTGTCAGTAAAATTATTTTGAAATAAAATATCTTTTTTGTAAGACAAGGAGGAAGCCATCTTTTTAATTCTTGGTTGTTTTGCAGATGTTTGATTGCCAGGTGGAAATGTTCTACTGCTTCCCAAAGTCAGGTTAATGCAGCAATTATTTTTACACCTTTAGTATCCACATGCATTTGCATTGTTACCTTGTTAAAAGCTGATAGTTTGAGTAATAATCTGAAACTACCAACACTGTGAGGAAGCCTTCCAGCTGGCTTGCGGTAGGTCGGTGGTTTTACCCGGTAACCTCTGTGTACTCGGGGTCTTCCTCCACCTGTTATTAAGTGGATGTCGCTATATGATTGAAATACTATTGCAGCAACGGTAAACCCCAATACAACAACAACAACTACCAATACCATTTTGTTTGTTTTTCGCAAGTCTCTTAACAAAGGGTATTTGAAGTACACAATTATCATGGACCAAATCGCTCTGTCTTAAACAAAACCTCACCTGTCAAAATTTTGTCAGATTGAATTGAAATTAATAAAATACTGTTTTTTTATGCGCAGTAATGACGATGCAAACATCGCATCTGTTTGTGTGTCGTCATTTAATTATTACGTACAGTATAGTACAAGATTTCCGAGTGAAGGGTAAGAAAATGTAAACACCAATTTGAAAAAAGGGAACAAATTGATTCATAAGCATTTATTGTACAAAACCATGATAGAAATCACAAATAGACAACATTTTAAGGAAAGTACATACGATCAAGCTTTAATATCAATTTTGTGCATAAAATATACAATAGACTCTACCGATGTTGCTTCCTAGTAGGTGGGGTAAAGTTTGGGAAAATATTGAATTTTCTTGTATTGTGCGCAGTGCGCACCCCCTCTTTTAGAAATTAAATCTAAGTTAAAAAAGTGCACACAAAACATGGCATTTTACGGTACACTGAACACCTCCTTTACAGTAGTTATAAGAACATGTATAATCGATAGCACATCTCACTCAAGTGGAGCGTGTGTTGTAGTGAAAACATTGAGTACAATAGTGTATATCCTACAAGTGAAGAGGTTATGTGCGGTCAATTTATATGAGGGCAAATATTACAAATCATGTCTGGGTCGTAAAAAATAGTAAAAATTGGCAGCGCTTAAAAAATACCCATTATACGGTGTGACATTCTGCTTCCTTTCAAACCTTCTAATGGTAAGCAGTTTCACTAACTGGTCCTACATGGCTCAGTTTGTAGAGTAACCCGTTAATATTGGAGAGATATGTGGTTTGAATACCGGTGGAACTCATTTTTTCCGCTTCGGTTGTAAATGATGAAAATCCCACAGTAGTTATATGTACATGTATTTACTGGTTCTGGTGGTCGAGTGATTAAAGCATCCGCCCCGGAATGGGGGCCGTGGGTTCGATTTCTGGCCACATTATACCGAAGTCGTAAAAAAAGTATTGATATAGCTCCCTTGTTTGGTACTCATAATATAATGGTAGTTACAAGAGTGGTTGGTAATGTCACTGAATACTGCAGTGTGGCAGTGCTGTAATTGGATCTGTCTTAAATAGACTGAAAGCGGGATGTAAAACTCAATAATAAACAAGCTTTATTTAGAAATATAACTAAATACACCAATGGAGTTAAATATATACCATTATACAGTGAAACCTCGTTAGTCCGGGCTCCATTATTCCGGAAACCTCGCAATCTGGACGGTTTTCTCTTGGAACCGATCTCCGCAACGTAAAAATGCTTCGATAATACGGAAATTCATGTTCCGGATCTGGAAATCCATTTTGGAAACCAATCTTCCATTCTATGTTGAAATTAGATTCGATAATCCGGGCACCAGTGCAGGCTGGTAATCCCGCAATCTATTTTAAGACATCATTCGGATTACTTGTCGCGCATGACTGTCGCATTACCTGTTGATTGTTCACACATGTTCGCAAGCATTTCACACTAATTACACTGACGAGGGAGATGATTAAGGACATTTGTAGCCGCAAGCTATAATAGGAGGCCTGAGATAGGGATTAAAGAGGTAATAATTTTTCACACCTGCAGAGATGAGCTGTTAGATTAGCAAATAAAGCTAAGCGTTCTTTTGATCGGTTTCATTTTTTTTTTTTTGTGATTATGATGAATTTGATGAGTTTGAGGAAGTGAACACTTTAATAATTTTTTAAATCATAAATACATGTAGTAAACAATGACTGCTCACTATTGATAATTCTTTGAATAAAATGTACATGTATAATGTATATCATAAAATGATATAAAAAAATGAAAATAAAAAAGATAACCATATCATATTGTTATTAATTTCCCCCTAATATAATAATGTGAAATCTGTACAAATGTATACATTTACATTAAATATGTAAATATAATCTAAAAAAAAAGTAAATGTATAATTATTTCACACACACACACACACGGCTCGAGAGAGAGAGAGAGAATGAAGAAAGACATAGGCAGTTTCATTAATATGGAAAATTCATTAATCCGGAAATTTCCTCAGGAACGAAAGTGTCCGGACTAACGAGGTTTCACTGTATATGTAAAATAATATCTATAATTATTAAAATACTACCACTTACATTTCCCTAGCTCTGATTTTTATATTTTTGAGCAGGGTTGCTTGCAACTCTGTTCTTTGGTAGCATACAATTCTGCATCGGATACATTTTGGGGCTACTTTGAAACTCTCAGCTTTCCTTCCTTTTGAGATAATCTTTTGTCTTATCACTTATTAATGTTGATTTTTATTTTTTTTATTATTTTTATGTTTTGAGCACAATATGCTCATGGTGAGCTATTGCGTCCGTCTGTCCATCCGGTATCAACAATTTTCTTAAAACGACATCTCCTCCTAAACCACTGGGCCAAACTTGAAAAAATTGCCTATGATGTTCCTTGCATGAAGCTCTACCAAAGTAGTTCAAATGGTTCCGGTGTTGGGGGTTGTTTAAGTTATTTTGTCAAGGAATGGGGAAATCTTAACCACAGACTGGTGGATCATTTCTATCGTCAGTCAAAGGTATCAAATTTCCACCACCTCCTCTCCCCCTAACCAAGCAGCCCATTCAGTTATCAAAAATCATCCTAACCTGTAGCAAGCTATCTCTCTTCCTATCACCAAAGGAGCAGTATAAAGGGTTCAAAACACCAAGTCTCCAGGTTTCTACAGCTGTCTTTCTCTAGTCCCCAAGAAAGATGACACTTGGAGACAGGTAATAAACCTGTCTCATCTTAACACCTTCATCACAAAGGAGCATTTCAAGATGGAAACATCGCTTCCATCTACTCCAAAGTCCATCCTTTTCAATGGGCTGTTTCCCTGGTTTTACAGATGCTTATTTTCACATCACTATCTACCATTCAGAACAGAAATACATTTGCTTCACAGATGGTTCAACAATTTACCAATTCAAAGCTCTCTCCTTCAGCCTTTCTACAGCCCCAAGGGTATTTACCAAACTTATGAGGGCTAAAGCAGATAAGATTCATACTCAAGGCCTTCCTCTACTCCAGTGTTTCGACAACTGGTTGCTTCTTCATCTAAATCCTCATCTTTTGATACAGGATCTCCAAGTGGTAATGAACCTGTCAATCAAATTGTGTCTCATACCTAATCTAGACAAGTCAGATTTAGTCCCTTCTCAGGACTTCACCTTTGTCTGAATGAATTTCCTCACTGCACACAATCTAGTTCAAGCCCCTCTTTCTCGAAAAGAAAATATTGTGGTACTGGTACAGTACCTCCTTTGATGGAGATCCTTGTCTGCCAGGGAATTCCTTTCTCTTCTTGGATCCCTCAATGCAGCTGCCTATCTAGTTCAACTACATTGTCTACACTTGCGGCCCCTTCAGTTCATGCTACTGTCACAATGGCGACCCAAGTCCAACCCATTGTCTCACTGTCTCATCTAGCAATCTAAGCTGAGCTTCTAGGCCTCATGGCTTAAGGGCTTTGGTCTCCACAAGACCAGGCTCTTCAACATAAACAATCTAGAGATGAGAGCTGTTTCCCTCACACTTCGGCATTTTCACCTCCACATCACGTGTCATTCTGTCCTGATTTCATCGGACAACACCACAGTAGTCTCTTACATCAGTTGCCAGAGGGAGGACACATTCACTGTCACTGTGTCTGGTTGCCATGCAAGTGGTGTCATTCCCAAGAAATATGTCTGCAGGTCAGACATCTTCCTGAGAAAATGAATGTGTTAGCAGACCTCCTGTCTCTGGACAGGAAAGTTCTCCCAGCAGAGTGGCAATTAAACACTTGTCTAGGAGCCAGTCCCTTCCAAAGATTGGGGAAACCAGTGGTGGATCTCTTTGCCACTAGGTTCAATGCTCAACTTCCTTTGTATGTGTCTCAAACACAAAAAGTTAGCCATCTGTTCTATCAAGAGTTACAGGGCTATGTTATTTAACACCATTAAATTCCGCAGATCTTCCTCAATTGGCAATGATCCATAACTATTTGAACCATATGGTCATTCGAATTGGCTAGACCAGTTTCTCATTCCCTTATGCCCAAGTGGGATCTGGTTTGTGTCCTTTAGTCACTCACCAAGGCACCCTATGAACCATTAAGCCTTGCCTCACTCATAAACGTCACATGGAAGACTGTTTTTCTTCCTGCCATGGCTTCTTCTAAGAGAAGAAGTGAATTACTTGCCTTTTCTGTTGAAGACGGTTTTCTCCACTTTAATAGATCTAACGGTTAAGTTTCCTTATATTACCAAATGGGTTTCCTTCTGAAAAATCAACTTCCTTTGGTGTGTCCACCTCCTGTGGTTATACCAAGTCTAGCTAATTCTTGTGGTTCTGATGACCCCGACAGGCTTCTTGTTCCAGTCAGGTCTCTGAAGTTTGATCTTAAGAAAGTTCTATAAAAGGGGAGGGGAGGGGTGAGATATCTCAGCAACATCCATTTCCAGATGGGTTGCCTCTACCATTAAACTGGCCAACTCAGATCTATCAGATATTGATTTGTTCTTCCTTAGGATACACTCTCCTGAACTCAGGGTCCTTTCAACCTCTTAAACTTTCCTTAGTAAAGCTCCACTTGAGGATGTTCTTAAGGTTGCTTATTGGAGGTCTCCTTCCACCTTCTCATTCTACCTGAGATCCTTCTCAGCACAAGCTGACAGTGCCCCATAGTTGCCTCCCAGAGAGTTGTGTAGTTTTTTTCTCCATGGTTCAATCCCCATGGTATAATCCTTGTTCTTTGTCATCTCCTGTATTGATTGTTGTTCCTATGTCACTCCGGCTCTTTTGAACATTCTTCAAGTCATGGCCCCTTCAAATTCTTTACAAGATGTGTGAAGATATGCCTAGTCTCAGAGAGCGGTGCAGTCTGATCCAGGTTGTACTAAGTGATGGTGCCTAGTCTAAGAGAATTGTGCAGTCTGATCCAGGTTGTACTTAGTGATGGTGCCTAGTCTCATGGAACAGTGCAGTCTGATCCAGGTTGTACTTAGTGATGGTGCCTAGTTCATGAACAGTCAGTGTCAAGGTTGTACTTAGTGATGTACAGTCTCTGAACGTGCACTGATCAGGTTGGTTAGTGATGGTGCCTAGTCTCATGGAACAGTGCAGTCTGATCCAGGTTGTACTTAGTGATGGTGCTTAGTCTCATGGAACAGTGCAGTCTGATCCAGGTTGTACTTAGTGAAAGTGCCTAGTCAAAGAGAACAGCGCAGGCTGATCCAGAGTGTACTTAGTGATGGTAGCTTAGTCTCATGGAACAGTGCAGTCTGATCCAGGTTGTACTTAGTGAAGGGGCCTGTTCAAAGAGAACAGTGCAGTCTGATCCAGGTTGTACTTAGTGAAAGTGCCTAGTCAAAGAGAACAGCGCAGGCTGATCCAGAGTGTACTTAGTGATGGTACCTAGTCTCATGGAACAGTGCAGTCTGATCCAAGTTGTGGTTAGTGAAGGTGCCTAGTCAAAGAGAACAGTGCAGTCTGATCCAGGTTGTACTTAGTGATGGTACCTAGTCTCATGGAACAGTGCAATCTGATCCAGATTGTACTTAGTGATGGTGCCTAGTCTCATGGAACAGTGCAATCTGATCCAGGTTGTACTTAGTGATGGTGCCTAGTCTCATGGAACAGTGCAGTCTGTTTCGTTGTTATCCTCCCTTACCAAAGGCACATAAGTCACCTTCCAGGTTTACCTGAGGACGGGGATATTTTCCCCGCCTCAGGGTCTTAAATGTAATTGCATGCCAAACAATGCAAACTGTATACATTCACATGTATACCAATGCCTCTTTGATTGAATTGTCCTCGAAGTTTATGTACAGTTGAAGAATCTAGTTTAAAATTTGCATTTGCACATCTATAAATGTGCAGTTAAAAAGTCAAGTAATGGATTGACTCATGTCTGTTACTAACTTATACCAAAGCAGCTGTTATATTGTGAACAGTATGGTTGGCTTTAGAGTAAGTAAGATGTAATAATATAGTGTGATCTCTCTTAGGTGAAATAATTAGAATTGAAGATTTTGATATGTTTACTTTAAATAGCAAGGTAAGCAAGCGCAGCAATAAATTCTTACTGGGTCAGAAATTGCATAAAAATAATCCCTAGAAAAAAACAACTAACCCATTCTTATGGCAGAACAGCAGAATATTACACCCGCAGAAATAACCCGCTTTAACCCTTTCCCTCATATAGACTCATTTTGACGCACTCAATAGGTATCACATAAAGCCTGATCTGCAGAAAACCACAGTTAAACCTTACCAAATTTAATTACAAAATCCTCATTTCCAGACAACTGAGGAGCAGCGAACAGCATAAAACCTGATCAGCCTGCAAGTTACTCACAGGCTGATCTGGTTTTATGCTGTTCGCATAGGTCTTTTCATGGTTTCCTCTATGAAGGAAAGGGTTAAGGTATTTATTACAGAGTTTTGACCCTATGCTATTCAACTACTTTATATAATGTGAAATTTTATTCTTACTTATTAAAGCATTAATTTTTGTCTGTAGCAATTGAATTCAGGTGAGCAATTTCAGTCCATCAAGGTCCTTTTGTTTTATTGTATGTTCAAAAACGACATATCTAACTTTCAGGCTGGTATTCCAAATGTTTGGATAACCCTTTGTACAATTAAGTTAAAGTCTTAACAGGACCAACAGTTCTTAACAGGTCTCTGTTTAACCCTTTCCCTCATATAGACTCATTTTGACGCCCTCAATAGGTATCACATAAAGCCTGATCTGCAGAAAACCACAGTTAAACCTTACCAAATTTAATTACAAAATCCTCATTTCCAGACCCCTGAGGAGCAGCGAACAGCATAAAACCTGATCAGCCTGCGAGTTACTCGCAGGCTGATCTGGTTTTATGCTGTTCGCATAGGTCTTTTCATGGTGTCCTCTATGAGGGAAAGGGTTAAGTAGCTTTTGAAATTGTTAATTGTTAGCTGATGTTGCCAACTCCAACTGATGTCATGTTTTTCAATTGAATGGTGTAATTTGTGAATCAACTTCTTTAGTATCATTTAAATTTGTCAGTGGAGTAAAACAATCAACATCATCAGAACAATCCTTACACCAGCAGCAATAAAGTATTTGCTTCGTTACTGCAAGAGCAATACATTGCAGTGGTCTCGAGAGACCCAATCTCATTTATACTAGGTTATAGGTTTTCTACTGTGAGAGTTGATCCAGATATTTGTAGACTTCTCCACTCATTCTTTCAATCATTTGACTAGTATATTCATGTTAGTATCATAATTAAAAGCCATATATACTGTATCGGTTAAGGTTAAATCATAGACGTAAATTTATTTTTTGTTTGTTCTGTAGTTGATTGTATTACCATAGTAACGCTTCAGCGTCCCTGCCTATTATTTGGTTAGAAATCTAAAAGTATAAGTCTCTTCAAAATAGGAAAACATGTCTTGTTTTCAATAAGAATCAGCCAAAATGAAGTTGTATATTTTGTTGATGTTATTTGAAAATAAAACGTCATTTAGATGTTATTTTGTGGAGAAAACATCTTCTGAATACAGACTGTCTAACTTTCACTATACCTTATAATTTACATCCAAAGACCAGCTAGATGAAAATTCACGCAGATATTAAGTATTGCAAATGTTTAGGAAAGACTCCTACGGAAATGTTAAAACTACTGGAGTAAAATAGAGGCCAGGGATCTGTTAGCCGGACACTTGTCTTTAAATAGCAAGGCCCGAGAAAATATATATGGGTATAGCCAAAAGTTTGTGGACAAATGCCATAACTTTTTCATTTTTCAATGAATTGTTACCATTTTCACAAATCATGTAGGACAAAAAATTATTAGTGTACACAATAAAAATAAATCATATCTAAGATGTATATAGCACAGGATCATCACCATGGTAACCCGTTGTGGAACCACCTGGTGCAAGTTAGACAAATAGTTTATGGAATTTTTTCTTTTCATCAGTATCATGACCCAGGTATCATATTTTAGTAGGAAAATCAGTGGAATTGAAGTTATGTCATGACACATTTATGACATCGAATTTTGTTGTTGTGGAGTTAATAATTTTCAGACAGCTTGTATTTGAATAAAGATCATTTCTCCTGCGAGACTTGTACAATGTCATGTAAAATGACTCCTGATGAAAATATGAAAACTACAGTGATGTTACAATTATACGTGACTTTGGGTAAGAGACTACATTTGAAACGATTGAAATGATGAATTCAGCAGCATCAGAACAGATCTCTTGTTCATAAATGGCATAAATGATACAATCATGGAAGATAAAATGTTTGTGAAGAAGAAAAGAGTGGATGCTCAGTGACCTCAGCTATTGAGAAAGTGACGTAAAGCTCTTCAAACAACTAAATTTCATTTGTTGATTTTGATCTCTGCAATGCTTGCTGGAAGAAGAGACCACTCATGATCCAGGATAGATTCATCCTACACCACGGCAGTGCCCTCCCACACATGGTTCTGTGAAGAAACAAAGTCCAGAGCCATCAACCAGATTGATGCCTATATTTTACCCCACCCCCCTTACTCACGGGACCTCGCATTCTATTATTCAACTCTTAGTATTAATACACCTTAGGATACAGTTAAAAAGTAAGCACTTTGATTGTTTTGGGGAGCTACACTCTTCTACACAGACTTTTCTTTATGGGTAGGAGGCAGAGAGCTTCAAGTGATATATCTGTTCTGCGTCACCTATCCAGAGAGAACACTAGATTTATTTGATGTCAGTGACCAGGGCGACAAGGAGCGACAGTGCAAACAGGTGTTGTTTGTAGTACAGTACTTCTACAGGGTGTTTCATAATAAATGATACACTTTAAACATATTGGCTTTTCTCTTATAATACAGATATCAATACACTGTTTACACTAAAGTGACCAAGGGATACCACCATTTTGTATTAACGCAAAATACAGGCAGACATGGCACCATTTAATGTTGTTATTTTTCAAAATGGCGTTGTCCATGGAAAAATGTTAGGACATCATAATATTGTATTATGAAAGCTGATCCATGATTACTGTAACCAGGAAGATGAGAAAACTTTACCTTGAAGACTACAAGTTAACACAATAGTGAAAAGATTTAAGGAGCACAGAAGTGTTTTAGACCAGAGACACAGTAACTAGGGCTGGCTATGGAGCAGCAGGAACAACGAGAATGTTGTGGAGGTAAAACAAGTGAGAGTTTAGACACTGCAAAAGCCACTTAAAAATGTTCTTTTCTGAGAATGGATTTAATTTAACACCTTATACAGTACCAGTGCTCCATTATCTGAAAGAAATTGATATCAACCAATGTCTTGATTTTTCCATTGGAATGACAGACAAGGCCGAGATTTTTCATAACATTTAGTTCAGTGATGAGTTCCACTCCTTTCTAGATCAACATAATAACAGAATCAACTTGGTCAGATGTCAAACTAGACATTTTTGTAGAAAAACATGTCATGCTGAGAAAGTAACGATTTGGGCAGCCATCAGCACTGAAGGGATAATTGGGCCATTCTTTTTCCAAGATCACAAAGGAAACAACGAATCTATCAACAGTGAACGCTATTTGACGCTTTTGAAATGCCAGTTCCTGCCTGCACTCCAAAGGGGTGGATGTGACACAAGTGTGCTTCCAGCAAGACGGTGCTGCTCCCCACTCTGCACAGAGTGTTCTTCAATAGCAAAACATTTGACACACAATTCATTTCCTTGAAGACGTATTGCCCTTGGCCACTCCACTCTCCTAATCTCAGCCCTCTGGATTTTTTTCATTGGGGTCATCTCAAGGAAAGCATTTACAAAGCGCAGCTGACATCAACAGATGAGCTTAATTTATCAATTACATGTGAAATCCGAAAGATCACTATATATATAAGTGACATGTGCAAGACTGTCATTGCAAATGTCATGAAACATGTGGAGATGGTGTGACGTCGTAAAGGATGCCATTTTGAGTATATGCTGTAAGCTGATGCTGTTTATAGGTAACTGTTATCTATAGGAATCACATAAAAATACATGCATAAAAATGTCAAACATTTTCCTTTAATATGGTACAGTGTACTTTTTTACAACACCCCAAACAAAAAAGGGGCAATGGGTTGAAATTGTATCACATATTATAAAACACCCTGTATACACTTGCATTGATTATATTAAATTTGCTCAGATAAAGGAAAGTTTATAGATTATACATGTATGTTTTTATGACTAATCTGATCACATATCAAAAATATTGAAACAGTCTACAAACTTCTGGACAGTCTACAACACTTGTATATTATACACTGTCATGAAGACACTGCAAAGTGTATCTATGACTCATTCTTTCAGCAATGTATATTTTGATATTATAAGGTACTTGCTTTTCAACCAGTAAAACTCACTTACAAATATATATTTCATCAAAACTTTCTAGCTTGCAGTGTCCCCAATCATGACTGTTTGAGGTAATAGACAAAATACCAACTTATTATGGATTGAGACAGATAATAACAACTGTTAAAATATGCTTACATGGTAAACCTTTGGATAGGATATCTCCATCTCAAAATAAGCTTTCACTGTTCAGCATGCTGTTACATGATTATGATCCACAATCCTTACTTCGGACGTGGAACACTGCCCTTGTTACGTAGAATATGGATGATATAAAATTATTTTAACAACATTAGCAGCAACACCTTTAGAATCATCATCATCATCATCAATAAGGACAACAACATAATCATCATCATCACTACCAATGGCTACCATCAGCTTAACTCTGTATATTAGCTATTTCCATTCCATCAAATTAACATCAACTTTTGAAGCTGTATTTTTTTAGCTATCATCATTGGATGTATATAATTTTATTTTATGGTGACAATAAAAACTAGAAGTCGTTTAAGATACAAAGAAGCGACTTTCCGTTTGCTTATTTCAAAAGTATTAAATATATAAATTAATACAAAGAAATGGAATAATGATGCATAATGATGTAAGATTTAATACGTAAATCCTCATTACCATAAATATAAACTGAAGTTCAAAAATAAGCTTTAAATCTTTTTTTATTTTCATCTTCTTAAAAAGATATCGATAAAGCATATATATGGATCTTATGTGATTACGCAACCGTTTACTTTCATGCAGAAAAAAAAGGAAAATTTTAAGATAATACTATCCTCAAGATTTTTTTTTATGTTATTCAATCGATTTTAATTTTTTTTATTCTTTATTTAATATCTTTTTCTTTGTAAGCATATGACTAGTCAAATATTCATTGCATTTTGATCCACAATTGAAATTGTAAAAAAAGAAAAAAATACTTTGAATATCCATGACTTTCAACCTTTAAATTGATTTAGTTTTACGTTTGCAAAAAGAGATGGAAGCAAAGGAAGAGGTGTAAGCAAAATCATGAAAATAGTTTCTTATTTCTATGTTATTAATGTTATAAACGTCTTGAAACTTTTCAAAAATTCATTTGCTTTATATATTTGCTTATTTTTACAGATTAAGAAAAAGAAACTGTTAAACATTTAGAAAACATAAAAAAATCAATAGGTAGATATACATGTATTTGTCATTTTCTTTAGGTTTGCAGAAAGCCGTGAAAGCAAATGCAATAAGTTCTTCTGGCTCTAGTATAATTTTACTAATTCATCGTAATTGCGACTCTTATAGTTAAAACTGTACCACAATTCACTATTCAATGCAGTCACTCTTTCCTGCAAAAGAACAATCGGATCTTGCTCAACCAACCCAATGACCGCTTTCATTTCTTTCTTCAAATTAATATATTTTCATGAATTAGCCCTATAAAGAAAAACATGAATTAGTCATGTTTGATAACATAATCACTTGAACTTTTCTGCGCATGTCTAGGCATGGCAATATTACTTATTTAAAGTTAATATGTCCAATCTTATGATTTTTTTTAATGTATTTTGCTTACAAATCAATGTTGTCATAAACAAATGACAAAATATAAATTCCTTAAGGTATGCTTTAGATTGCCACAATACTCATGACGCTGAAGCGCGAATACAAATTGAAATGAATGATTTAATATTTCAACCACGGCAAAATCAAGTGACTAAAGAAAAGTATCTGTTTTGGAAGGACATGATTAGTTAATGTTCAGATTAATCCAGAAAAAAATATCTTTGAGAATGTGAACAGGTTTGTTTTCACATTTTCAAGTAAGCGTTCCATCAAACATGAATATCTGCCATGTTTGATGACAGAATAACTTAAAATTTTCATACCCTTATGAACGTACTAATTTTCGGCATTCTTGAAAATTTTAAGTTCATTGATCTAATTGGCGATTTTATATGATTTTTTTAAAAAATAATTCTTGCTTTAGTATTCATGACGTCATAACCACGTGACAAATCAAACATTTCTTGCAGTATGCATCACTTCAATTTTAACTCTATAAATTCTGAAGATTTCAATTAAGATTGATTCAAAATTCATGATAACAGAGCAAGAGAAATATAAAAAAAATGCCTTTTTTGTCTTTTTAATGACGTCATAACAACATGACTTAAAAGAAAATCATTAAAAAAAGAAAGAATGTAAACCTCTATGCCAATATGCTGTCCAATTTTCATGCTTCTAACGCATCAGGGGGCTTTGTAACATTAAAATGTAATTTAAGGACCTAAGTTCGAATCTCAGTTTTACATGATATCTTTATATTTTCAAATCTGGAAATTTGAATGCCAAGGTGCAAATCTTATACATCCTAAAATGCATCTTCTGTGAAAATATAAAGATAATCGGATCAAAATTGAAGGCTCTAGAGCGCGAACAAAATTTTAAAGCTGACGTCATTTGACATTATTGAAAATTGAAAATAAATGAACTTATAAATTTAAACTTTTTAATCGCTGCAATACAATTTTCAAAAAGATTGAGTCAAAAGTCATGATACCAGAGCAAAAGAAATTTTTCAAAAAGTTGGTTTTTGTCATTTTATGACGTCAAAACCATGTGACTTAAGAAAAAATCCTTTCAGAAATAGAAAGAAGGCCTCTTGGACAATATACTGTCCAATTTTCATGCTTCTAACGCACCAGGGAGCTTTGTAACATTAAAATATACTTTTAGGACCTAAGTTCGAATCTCGATTTTGCCCTGAAATCTTTATATTTTTCAAATTTGGAAATTTCAATGCCAAGGTTGACATTTACATCCTAAAATACATCTTCTGAGAAAATATCGAGATAATTGTACCAGATTTGAAGGCTCTAGAGCGCGAACAAAATTTTAAAGCTGACGTCAAATATGACATCATTTGACATCTTTAAAAAAAAAAATTATGGATTTATAAATTTAAACTTTTTAATTGCTGCAATACAATTTTCAAAAAGATTGAGTCAAAAGTAATGATACCAGAGTAAAAGAAATTTTTCAAAAATATGCTTTTTGTCTATTGTATGACGTCATAACCACGTGACTTGAGATAAAATCCTTTAGGAAATAGAAAGCAGACCTCTTGGCCGATATGCTGTCCAATTTTCATGCTTCTAGCACATTAGGTGGCCTTGTAACATTAAAAACTAATTTTAGGACCTAAGTTCGAAACTCGGTTTTGCCATAAAATCTCAGTTTTTTCGAATATTTGTAAATTTGAATGCCAAGGTGCACATCTACAATCTAAAATACATATTCTGTAAAAATATTGAGAAAATCGGAACAGAATTGAAGGCTCTAGAGTGCGAACAAACTTTTTAAGCTGACGTCAAATCTGACGTCATTGAAAATTGAAAACATTTGATTTTTTTCGAAGCATTTTAATTTTCATGTTGCTTGGCCATTGTTAACATATATAAATTAACTCTTTAATTAGGTTGGAAGAATAATAATAATAATAAGAAGTAGAAGAAAAATAAACATAACAAACCCTATACATTTTCCGCAAGTTTGCGGAAAGCCGTAATAATAAATAAATAAATGAATAAATAAGTAAATTTTCATACAAACAGTGATAGTGTGGATTCCATGGTAACATTACCCTATGTTTCAGGTGTTTGCTGCAGACCTCAACCTGGCCATTCTGGGACAGATGCTGTGTGTGGTAGACCTGCAGGAGTCTGTACTGGTCCTCAACCTAGGTAGGTTATCTTTCCTGGTTCTCAATGTTAATTTTAATTTAACCTAAGTATGTTGTTTACTGGTCTTCAACCTAGGTATCTACTGGTCCTCAACCTAGTTATGTTGTTTACTGGTCCTCAACCTAGGTATGTTGTTTACTGGTCCTCAACCTAGGTATGTTTACTGGTCCTCAACCTAGGTATGTTGTTTACTGGTCCTCAACCTATGTATCTACTGGTCCTCAACCTAGGTATCTACTGATCCTCAACCTAGGTATGTTGTTTACTGGTCCTCAACCTAGGTATGTTGTTTACTTGTCCTCAACCTATGTATCTACTGGTTCTCAATCTAGGTATGTTGTTTACTGGTCCTCAACCTAGGTATCTACTGGTCCTCAACCTAGGTATGTTGTTTACTGGTCCTCAACCTAGGTATGTTGTTTACTGGTCCTCAACCTAGGTATGTTGTTTACTGGTCCTCAACCTAGGTATATTATCTAATTGTCCTCAACCTCAATCTAGGTTCTACTGGTCCTCAAAGGTATGTTGTTTACTGGGCCTCAACCTAGGTATGTTATCTACTGGTCCTCAACCTAGGTATGTTATCTACTGGTCCTTAACCAAGGTGTGTTGTCTGCTGGTACTTAATCTAGAGTTCCTTGTTGTTCTGTAGATCACTTGGTTTCCAAACAATAACTGGAAAACGCTTGGGCCCACATTCCTCAAACTTCATATGGTGATTGATCATAACTAGTAGATGACCCAAATTGACTTTAGGGTCACTTGATCAAAGGTCAAGGTCACAGTGACCTTGAATGTTAAAATTGTTTCCAATTGATAACTGAAGAATGCTTGGGCCCACATTCCTCAAACTTCATATGGTAATTGGTCAGGACAAGAAGATTACACATATTGACATTGGGGATGGGGAAGGGGAGAGCATAGGGGGGGCATATGACTGTGTTGTTCCGACAACTCTTATTGCTTAAAATTGATCTCTTTGAAAATGAGGCTCCTAGGGAGTAGGGTAGTTTCCTTATAAGCTCTTTATAGAAAAATTCTAAATTCTTCTTCTGTGAAACCAAGTGATTGAATCTAATTTCTTTTTGCACAAATGGTCACCTCATGACTGTCTACCATTATTCCTAAAATAAAGTTGATCCTATTAAAAAACATGGCCTCCAGATGGCTGATTAACTTAAGAATTCTTTGTATCTGAAACTTGAATCTGGTTGCTGCCAGAAGTAGTGAAAGTGATATGAATGGCTTTAAATAGACTTATGTACTCTGGTGCGTTATCTAGAGCCATCATATCCCTCTTGTTTTAATAAATCCATTTTAAATTATAGCCAACAGTTTTTTTGAAATTTGTTTTTTGTTAACTTTCAACAGGGCATAAATATATAAAATGTTTAATATATTGACTGCTCTGTTGTCATCTATGAAATTGTTTATTAAGATTATACTAAATGCCTAGCCTTAAAGGCCCATTTTATTTTAAAATGATTCACTTTTTCATGAAAAAAGAAAATATAAAAACATTGACTTATTGTTGATCAGCACAAATGGTACATAATGTGCAAATATCTGCTTAAAATAACAGTTGAATGAAATGAAAAAAAGTTTTGCAATTTAATATTTTGGATGGATGTCAAAATACATTTTGTATTGGTGAGTATTCCCAAAGATGGTATGTAAGCAGAAATAATTTGATTTAGAAAAATATTTCATTGAATCAAAATTTGTTTATCTGTTATGTCATCAATTTATGCATTCCTGTGATTCCTTAATGGAGACATTCGGAAGGGCTATGAAAAACGTTAGAAAATTGACGAAGATACGTGAATGTGCAAACTAGTTATTTTTGTTAACAATTGAATGATCATAAGAAAAAGATTCTTTCTTATTTATGCATTGTAGTAACATTGTTTTTCACAAGTATGTACAGATTGCATCTTGTAACAAATTTATAGCACACACTTTGTATATCTGGAAGAATAATTGGCTTTTAATGTTTTTTTTATTATTAACCCTTTCCCTTATAGAGGACACCATGAAAAGACCTATGCGAACAGCATAAAACCAGATCAGCCTGCGAGTAACTAGCATGGCTGATCAGGTTTTTATGCTGTTCGCTGCTCCTCAGTGGTCTGGAAATGAGGATTTTGTAATTAAATTTGGTAAGGTTTAACTGTGGTTTTCTGCAGATCAAGCTTTGTGTGATACCTATTGAGGGTGTCAAAATGAGTCTATATGAGGGAAAGGGTTAAGGCAGTGGCTCTGTATATATGTTAATTGAAATAAAACAATCAGGAATGGTAAAAATTATTGAGATGCACAAGACTTTAATTATAATACAGTGTTACGAGTAAGCTCATGTTATGAAATCATTTTTTGCAACAAACCACATAATATTTTTTTCTCTTAAACCAGTGCACAGAATGAAATTATATTTTACACCTATGATACTCCCATGGTCCTATACTGGTATAATTGCTTAAATGGTGTTGATCCCTTATAAAAACTGAGTCCTGCAGTTGGCTGGCTAGTTTTCCTATTTAGTGTGTATAGAAACTTTGGAATTGTTTGTATCTAATCTTTGAATCTAGTTGCTGCTGAAATTTAGACCATGTAAAAGCAGTGACCTGAAACCCAAGGAGGATAAGTCGAGTGAACCGGAGTTACTTCCGGTCATTCGATCGGCTTTGGAGGATTTTGAATTTTTGTTCTTCCTCCAAGCCTGGACCGGGCTGGTTTGTCCCTTCTTCGGATCTTCGGCCCTTAGGCTTTAATCCTAAGACCTACAAGTTTCCGGAGGGCGATTTTTCTATTCACCCTCCTAAGTTGGACGTGGACGCAAGTCGCCTGAGACTCAAGGTTCCCTCGTCTGCTCCACTCCAACAGAAGGTCCTAGATCGCTGGGAGCACCGCTCTCGCTTTCTCTCTGGGATCTCCTTTCACGCGGACTCTTTCATTGCCGCACTTTCTGTCAAGTTGCAACGGAAGGACGCCTTGTCTCCTTCCGTTCGACTTCTTCTGGAAGCCTTGGCTGCGACAGCAAAACACTCCATTTTGCTGTCTCTTTCTCTCTCTACAGAGATGACCGTTTTCGGCGGGACTCCATCCTTGCTGGTCCCAACAAGCTTCTCCTGTCCTCTTCTCGGGATAAGCTTCGATCGGCTCCCCTTTCTTCTTCGTCCCTGTTTGGGGGACGGATCAAGGAGGTGGCCGATGCCTCCAGGGAGGAGCAGATACATGGAGCGGTGGCCTTTCAGCCTCGCCCTCCATCCTCGACTCCACCTAAGTTCAGGATACCTAAGAAGCCATCGGCTTCTAGCGGTAAGCCTGCTAAGGATTCAGAAAAGGGCAAATTCCCTCTCTCCTTCAGGGGTAACTCTTCTTCCAGAGGCTCACGCCAATCTGGTCCTCAGCGACCGCGATTCCCTCCTTCTTCACCCCCTCCTCCTCCTTCTACCTCTACCAGCCAGAGGGGTAGAAGTAAGCCCTAGGGGTGCGTCCTTTCTACCGCTTCCTCTTCCAGACTTTCAATCAGGGGGAAGAGTGTTTCTGCCCCTCCCATCACTTCCAGTAGGCGGCAGACTCACTCACTACATTCAGCAATGGGAGAAAATCACGGACGACCAGTGGGTCCTGTCTATCGTAAGACACAGTTATCGGATTCCTTTCAGTCGTCCTCCGCCACTGTCTTGCTCCCCCATTCCTCTTTCATCTTTCCTCCAATCATCCTCGTCTGGGAGTCGCTATTTCAGATCTTCTGAAAAAAGGAGCGGTAGAAAGGGTCTCAACTCTAACCTCTCCGGGGTTCTACAGCTGTCTCTTTCTGGTTCCAAAGAAGGACGGCGGCTTTCGCCCGGTCATAGACCTATCTCATCTCAACTCCTTCATTCCTATGGAACATTTCAAGATGGAAACAGTTTCATCGATCAGGGCAGCTATTCTCCCTGGTCACTGGGCTGTTTCCCTGGATTTGTCGGATGCCTACTTCCATGTTTCTATCCATCCCCATTCCAGAAAATACCTTCGTTTTACGGATGGGCAGACTGTTTACCAGTTCAGGGCCCTCCCGTTCGGCCTTTCGTTGGCCCCCAGAATCTTCACCAAAATAGTTTCGGTTCTAGTCGCCAGAGTACATCTTCGTGGCTCACGCCTTCTGGCATATTTCGACGACTGGCTCCTTCTACACATGGACCCAGTTGCTCTCCTCGGCGAACTTCAATGGGTGATAGACCTAGCTCTCCGTCTAGGCTTCATCCTCAACTCCGAGAAATCGGAGTTGATCCCATCCCAGAACTTCACTTTTGTCAGAATGCAGTTTCAGACCGACATGAACAGGATCAGAATTCCAGAACCCAGGATTCTGGCTCTTCTAACTCTGGTTCAGGGGTTTTCCCTTCAGAAGGCGTTCTCAGCTCGAGAATTCCTTTCGCTTCTGGGTGTACTCAATGCAGCAGCGGATCTTGTTCCTCTCGGTCGCCTTCACATGCGACCTCTTCAGTTCATCCTACTTTCTGTCTGGCGTCCCAAGTCGAGATCGTTTACAAGCCATCCTTCCGGTTTCCACGGAATTGGTTCATCATCTCCGCTGGTGGGACTCCCCCTCGTTTCTCCAAGAGGGTGTTCCTCTTTCTCCTCCTCAACCGGAACTGTTCCTCTTCTCGGATGCCAGTCTGTCAGGCTGGGGTGCACATCTGGAACCTCTGGGTCTCACAACCTCGGGACTTTGGTCCCTCCAGGACAGTTCTCTACTTTTAACAACTTTGAACTCAAGGTGGTTCTACTAGCCTTACAACAGTTTTCTCCTCTCATTCGAGGCAAATCTGTTCTGGTATCTACAGACAACATGACTGTTGTCTCTTACATCCGCAGACAAGGGGGGACGCACTCCCCATCTCTTTGCATGGAAGCCTGGCACCTTCTTCGTTGGTGTCAGGTGTCTTCGGTGCTCATTCAAGTCAGACATCTTCCGGGTCGCCTGAATGTCTTAGCGGACCAACTTTCACGCCGGCATTCTCTTCTTCCCTCGGAATGGAAATTACTTCCTCGGGTCGCAACATCTCTGTTTGCGATTTTCGGGTTTCCGTCGGTAGATCTGTTTGCAACCAGAATGAACAACCAACTTTCACTGTCGGATCACAGGGCTTGGGCGATAGATGCTCTGTCTGTAAATTGGGATCATCTATTTGCTTATGCGTTCTCTCCGTTTTCTCTGATTCCCTTAGTTCTAAGGAAAATCCTACGATCTCAATGCCAGATCCTTCTCGTTGCTCCTCTTTGGCCAACGAGATCTTGGTTTGTAGATCTTCTGGATCTTCTAATAGACCATCCTGTAGAACACCCCCAAGTTCTCGACCTTCTGTCACAAGGCCGAAACAGGGTTCTTCACGAGAATCCCTACGCTCTTCGTCTTCACGCTTGGATGTTATCCAACAACGAGTTAGACAGAAGAAATTTTCGGCAACAGTTGCCTCTATTATCTCTAAAGCCAGGAGACAGTCTACTCGATCTGTCTACCAGGCGAAGTGGAAGGTCTTCCGTGATTGGTGTATCGCACAGCAGATTAATCCCGTCAAGGCTCCTGTAAGAGAAATCGCTAACTTTCTAGTCTTTCTCTTTAATGAGAAAAAACTTGCAGTTAGTTCTATCAAGGGTTATAGACCCATGTTGTCTAACACTCTGAAGTTTCACAGATCCTCTTCCCTTGGTTCGGATCTTTACCTTTCGGAAATTATTCGTTGTTTGAACTGTCTAGGCCAGTCTCTCGTTCTTTCTTGTGTTTTACTGGAAATTTTGAACCTCTTTCTAGGCTTCACTCTTCACGCAACCTGGAAGACTGTCTTTCTCATAGCGATGGCGTCTTCTAAGCGTCGTTGCGAAATCCACGCCTTTTCTACTGAGGAAGGCTATTTATGCTTTAACAAGTCTGATGGCTCTGTATCTTTGAGTTTTCAACCTGGTTTTCTTGCAAAAACCCAACTTCCGTCAGTCTGTTCTCCTCCGGTGGTTATTCCGAGCCTTGCAAGGTCTTGCACTAGGGATGATCCTGATCGGCTCCTTTGTCCGGTTAGGGCCTTGAAGTTTTACCTTCAGAAGGTTAAACCTTTAAGGGGTTGTCGTCTCCGTCTTTTCCTTCCGATTAAAGGGGGGGGCGAGGTTTTGGCAACAACAATATCTCGTTGGGTAGCCTCAACTCAAGTTTGCCTATTCGGATCTCTCGGATAGGGATCTATCCTTTTTAAGGATTAGACCACATGAGCTCCGTGCTTTGTCTGCTTCTTGGGCGTTCTTGAATAAATCTCCCATGGATGATATTCTTAAAGCGGCTTCTTGGAAGTTCTTCCTTTTATCTCCGCTCACTGGCTAACTTGGGTCCGCTTGTAGTAGCTCAGACAGTTGTTTAGTGATTCTGTCTGAAGATTTCCATTGGAGGCTTTGGTCTCCTTTTACTTCGGGTGTCGCCGCAATCAAGGTTCTTTGTTAGCAACCTCCCACCTTAGCGACGAAGTCATACCTGAAGTAATAACAGGTAATGTATTTATGCTATTAAAATGGAATTTTTGAAGTAAAATTAATTTTAATTAGTAAATACTTACCTGTTATTACAGAGTCCCACCTCCCTCTCTGCTTGCTGGTGGTTGTATCCCTCGATGGCTTCATATACAATTGGAGAACGGGGGTTACACTTCCGGTAATTAGGGGGTTTTAGGGAATGGTTTATTTTGCGGACTCTGTTTTGGAAGCCGGGCACAAATAGACACATACCTGAAGTAATAACAGGTAAGTATTTACTAATTAAAA
Source organism: Solen grandis (assembly GCA_021229015.1). NCBI lineage: Eukaryota > Metazoa > Mollusca > Bivalvia > Adapedonta > Solenidae > Solen > Solen grandis. The sequence continues at coordinate 41,204,570 of CM037793.1, forward strand.
TTAATTTTACTTCAAAAATTCCATTTTTTTTCTTCACAATAATATTGAAGCAAGATCCATAAAAAAACATGGCCACCAGGGGCAGGACTAATTTGCCTTATATGTATATAGTGATATCTTTAAATGACATCTTCTCTAAAACCGCTGGACAGAATTTTATTATATTTGGCAGGGATGATCCTTGGGTGAAGTTTCACAAAAGTTGCTAAAATTATTCCGATCCGTAAAAAAACATGGCTGCTATGGGCAGGACTAATTTGCTTTATATGTGTATAGTGAAATCTCTAAATGACATCCCTCCGAAACCACTGGACAGAATTTGATTTAATTTGGCAGGGATAATCTTTGGTTGAAGCTTCACAAAGTTGCTAAAATTATCCACGCAGTTATCTCCCCTTCATCTTTGGCATAGATCTCCACAAGTATGCATTTATCAGGATTTCTGATATATCATACTTTTTTTAATTGTTAAAAAATCTGTTTCTGTGTATCAGCTTAGTTTTCTCTCATTCATATATGATGAAAAAAATAAATAAATGATAAGAAAAAAAAATAAAAAAAATGAAAAAACCTGTTATTTTTTATTTTTAGCTCACCTGAGCACAACGTGCTCAAGGTGAGCTTTTGTGATCGCCCTTCGTCTGGTGTCCGTCGTGCGTCGTCAACAATTTGGCTTGTTAGCACTCTAGAGGCCATATTTTTTGGCAAATCTTCATGAAACTTGGTCAGAATGTTTGTCTCCATAAAATCTTGGACAAGTTCGAAATTGGGTTATGTGGGGTCAAAGAGTAGGTCACAAGGTTAAATCTTAGTAAAACCTTGTTAACACTCTAGAGGCCACATTTTTGGCCCAATCTTCATGAAACTTGGTCAGAAAGTTTGTCTACATAAAATCTTGGACAAGTTCGAATTTAGGTCATGTGGGGTCAAAAAGTAGGTCATGAGGTCAAATCTTAGAAAAACCTTGTTTACACTCTAGAGGCCACATTTTTGGCCCAATCTTCATGGAACTTGGTTGGAATGTCTGTTTCCATAAAATCTTGGTCAAGTTTGAAAGTGGGTCTTGTGATGTCAAAAAGTAGGTCAATATGAAAAATCCAACATATGTTGCTCATTTATAATCAGGTGAGCTTTTCAGGGCCATCATGGCCCTCTAGTTACATTTGTGACGGTAGTGATTTTTTTTGCTAAGTGAGCGTGCAAGGGAGATCACGGTGTGGAGTTTGACAGGACTAATTTGCCTTAAATGTATACATGTACAGTGAAACCTCGTTAGTCCAGACACTTTCGTTCCTGAGGAAATTTCCGGATTAATGAATTTTCCGTATTAATGAAACTGCCTATGTCTTTCTTCATTCTCTCTCTCTCTCTCTCTCAAGCCGTGTGTGTGTGTGTGTGTGTGTGTGTGTGTGTGTGTGTGTGTGTGTGTGTGAAATAATTATACATTAATTTTTTTTAGATTATATTTACATATTTAATGTAAATGTATACATTTGTACAGATTTCACATTATTAAATAATATGATATGGTTATCTTTATTGACCTTGTATTTGGTTGAAATTAAGATTTAATATGATACCCATCCCCTAAACAAGCATATTTAAATGTTAAAAAATAAACACCTATGGAAGGTGACAGGATAACTGAAAACAAACATATTCGTGAGTAATAAAACTTTGTTTTAATTAATTAAGCCGAAACAGTTGCAATCAAATTCATCATAATCACAACAACAACAAAAATACGAAACCGATCAAAAGAACGCGTAGCTTTATTTGCTAATCTAACAGCTCATCTCTGCGGGTGTGAAAAATTATTACCTCTTTAATCCCTATCTCAGGCCTCCTATTATAGCTTGCGGCTACAAATGTCCTTAATCATCCCCCTCGTCAGTGTAATTAGTGTGAAATGCTTGCGAACATGTGTGAACAATCCACAGGTAATGCAACAGTCATGCGCGACAAGTAATACGAATGATGTCTTAAAATAGATTGCAGGATTACCAGCCTGAACTGGTGCCCGGATTATCGAATCTTATTTTAACATAGAATGGAAGATTGGTTTCCAAAATGGATTTCCGGATCCGGAACGTGAATTTCCGTATTATTGAAGCATTTTAACGTTGCAGAGATCCGTTCCAAGAGAAAACCGTCCGGATTGCGAGGTTTCCAGAATAATGGAGCCCAGACTAACGAGGTTTCACTGTATATTGAAAACTTGAAATGACCTCTCCTCTGAAACTGCTGGACAGATTTTGATAAAACTTTGCAGGGATCATTTCCTTCAAAACTACTGGCCAGATATCAAAATGTTTTAATACAGACTGATGTTCCTTGGGTAACCGTATGCTCAGGTGAGCGATCCAGGCCCCTCATGTGTTGCTATTGTCATGTTAGGTTTTCATGTTGCCACTGGAGTTGCGTTTGCTCTTGATCTGTAATGCTGAGCTTGTCAGTGTGACAAAGAAAAGCTTGGAGACACTTTTATGTTTGTAATTCGATCAAACTATAGCTATAATATAATATATAATATAAATGTTGGGATTAAAGAGTTTTTCCTGTATTTTCAATTCATCAAACCTTTCAAAAAGACAACTGTAGTGGCTGTATCTACACTCATTATGAATTTTATGCTTTCTGATATCCTTAACAAAGCATTTGTGGGATTCTTGCTGGTGTTGGAAGCCTTGATTGAGGTGTCAATGTTAAAGGTAATTAACAGATAGAAAGCACTTCAGGCCTGAAGATAGAAGATGAATTGTAAGAAGAAGGTACCGTAAACTTTGATGTAAGAATGTTAGAAATATGGCTCTTAAGATCAGTGTGAAGTGAGTTAAGTTATTGACTAAAAATTTTTATTGCATTTTTATTAGAGAAATAAGATTTTAAGGTTGTAGCAAATAACAAATGCATTTACTTACTTTTTTTAACAGCTCTTTATTTGTTTAGAAATAAAAGAAAACTTTCAGCATGTTACTGAAATATTAGCTTTTGATGTATTATGTATACTATGGTATATAAACCAGCAGTATATAAATATTGAAACACTTTTTCTTTAAAAAAAAATAGTAACAGATGAACACTGCAGTAACAGGGTATTGGACAGCCAAGTAAGAGCAGTGAACACGACAAAATTAATATATCAGAAACATTTTTTTTTTTAACTCTGATTTGTATTAATGTTATCATGATGCTACATAATGAATTGATGAACAGTTACGCAAAGAAAGGCAGAAAACATTCTGTAAAACTGTTTCAATAATTTAAAAAAAAGAAAAGAAAAAAAGTCAAAAACGACCAAATAACATTGGTGAAACAGTTGACAATTAACAAATAAACAGTAACAGCATGGACATATTAATACTTAAGATCATCCTTCAAGGTCTAAATCTTCTGTTTCATAATTCCAATAGGATCCAAGTTTCAGACTATTATTTATGTCAGCTTTGCCAGAGTCAAAAAACTTGCAGGAATGTTCATCAGTATGTGGTGGACACCTAGGGTTTGGATTGTTGTTCGCCCAGTATGTGTAGGGATATAGGCGTTGAATAATTGAAAATTTTATCAGATTCATCCAATTCAGAGGCACAAGCATTTCCAGGAATGTTCCCCAGCATGCGCATTTGTGCACCTTCAGAGTATCTTTGTTGATTCACCCAATACTGCAGAGTTAAGATTTTTTTTATGCCCCAACCGAAAATGGTCTAAGATATGCCTTTGTCTGTATGGACGGACCGACGGACAGACGTACATACGTCCATCCGTCCTGAAACTTTGTGACACGCATAACTCTGAAAGTATTTGTACTACAGACTTGATACTTCATGGGTGAATTATTCAGGACATGAACTTGCGTACCTGGGTATTTTCATTGAACCACTGTTGATGTTGACAAAGTTATGGGCCTTTGTTTTTGAAAAATATGGAATTTTATGCTTGTGATACAAAAAACTCTGAAAGTATTTGTACTACAGACTTGAAACTTCATAGATATATTATTCAGGACATAAACTTGCCTGTGTATTTTTATCAAACATTTTACAGAGTTTTGGGTCTTTGTTTTTAAAAAATATGTAATTTTATGCTTATGATGCATGTAACTCTGAAAGTATTTGTACTACAGACTTGAAACTCATGGATATATTAATCAAGACATGAACTTGTGCAACTTGGTATTTTTATGCCCCCTACCAAAAAGTGAGGCATATAGATTTGTCTTTGTCTGTCTGTCCATCCAAAAACTGTGACACAGGTAACTCTTAGGCTATTTGTGCTACAGACTTTAAACCTCATGGTATATTACTCAGGACATGACTTTGTGTTCCTGGGTGTTGGCCTTTGTTTTGGAAAATGCAACGGGTTGGGGAATCTGTGTCCTCTGAACACATTTCTAGTTTTTTTAAAGTAGCTGCATCACATTTAACTCAAATACATTATGAGTACCACATCTCTTGATATCCCTTTCCCAGGGTTGAAACTTTGTAAGACTGTTTTTAATTATGTACAGTGAAATGGTGCATGTCCACAGATTTCACAGTGTTTTAGGGCTGTATTGCAGTTTAATGGATGGGCACATTTTACAACTATCAATTCAACAAATTTGCTTCTTTTGTTTTTCTCTTTTTTTTTCAAAAACAAGCCTTCAGTGTCAAGGCTGTGATATTTAATCTGATCAAGTAATAGTCATAAATGATGAAAGTTTAAGCTACATTATAAATATCACACTTTGATAGGGAACGATCAAATGCATACTTTTGTCTTCACTCTGTATGTCTTTTTTGTGTAACTTTCTGTTTTGTCAGTAAAGTGTCTGTAATCAACCAATCAAATGGCATACCAACCAGTGACTAATGAAACTCATCAGGGGTCATGCAGCCTGTGAAGACAAAATATGTGAAGCTTTTTGCAAAGGTGTCATCCGCTGTGTGTCATTTTCTCTTGTAGGTCCAAATTTAAAACAAAAACAAAAAGACTGACCTGAAGTATCAGAGTTTGCAGATTGCTAGAAAATGAGATATATAAGTCAAAATGGAATTTATTTATCCAACAGGAATCATAATTATGTATTATGATAATAATTAATATTGTTAATGAAATTAGGGGTGATGAAAACTAGTTTTTGAGTACATACATTTCTAAACAAAAATAAACAGATACAGTATTTTTTTGAAAGAATCTGTTAAAAGATGAAATTCTGTTATGTAATCTTAAATGAGAAAGCTTATTTTCCAGTGAATATTTGTGTTGCAGTGAAGGCCATATTGCAGACCCAAGGGCAGCTGAGTGGCATATGCTCAGGCTTTGTTATATTGGGAACAATCAATATCCTGACCTCGCCCCGCTGCCCCTCCCTGGGAACAGTACACAAACAGGCCATAGCTCTTGCCTCTGAGGTGGTCCTTCTTGTGCAGAAGAGGATGCAAGCACACCCTGTTTCTATGGTAATGTACAATTGCCCCTGATTACCTATTTAAGTGTCATTTTCATGGCAATATATTTAAGGGGGAGACATAGTATTGTGATACCATGTTTACCCTGATGGATGGGCACATGATTTTTGTACAGGGTCAAGGGGGTGGCTGGGCATTTGTTATTGCACACCTGCATACAGTTGGTAAATTTAAAAATGTCATAAATGCAATAAAATCATCGCCTAACCAGGGTAAGACGTGTAAATATTTTGTGAATGGATTGGCCAAAAAAAATTGTTACAAAAATCATATCTTCACTACATGTAGATCTAGAAGTTCCATCCCTTTTCTTCTTTACTGTATATTAGAAAGAAACATGGCTTAACAGATTTTGTTACACGTAATTAAACTTTACTGTTTTTTGTATAACATATACATAATTCATAAAAATATACAGTAGAACCTCGTTAAATCGAAGTCCTTGGGACCAAGCTGAAAACTTCGAAAAAACGATTATTCGGATTAAAAATCCGATGGAAATTTCAGTTTGTGAACGTGCATGTTTGTGTTTTCATTACCGGTGCATACTGTGGAAATTGTCATGCTGTGAAAAAAAGGTGTACATTTATACTATTTGCAAGTTATGAAAAGTAATGAAAATATATCATGATCTACTTAGATGCTTCTGATGAACATAATGTGAACTCGGAGAAGTCAGTTCTGGTTTTAAGCAGGAACTTCTCTCACATGTATCGGTCCGTGCTATTCCCCTGACACGTAAAAGAACCAATGCGTCTTTTCGCAAAATGAGCTGTAGTGAATTTGTGTTTTCAGGGACAATGAGAGATCGGTAATTTGACTAAAACCATTTTTCGGTGTGTTGGGGCAGCCGTGCCCGAGCGGTTACAGTCGTGGACTACAAATCTCTCAGCACCTCACCGTTGTGGGTTTGAATCCCAGTAGGGAAAAGCTCAGGGTGAGCTATTGTGATCCCGTGAGCGTCCGTTGTCCGTCTTGCGGCTTCAACAATTTTTAGTGTTTAAACTCTATCACCTTTATTTCTTAAGCAATCATCTTCAAACTTAAAGACAATGTTTATGACCATAATGTCTCGATTGAGTTCGATTATGGCGGAGATCCGTCAATTAGGTCAGGAATTATGCCCCTTTCAATATTCAAAAAATGCCATATTTCACGTTGTTTACACTAAGGCATATTCATCTTTTGAGCAATCATCTTCAAACTTTATGGCAATGCTTATGACCATAAGGTCTTGATTGAGTTCGATTATGGCTGAGATCCGTCAATAAGGTCAGAAGTTATGCCCCTTTTAATGCTAAAAAAAATGCCATATTTCACGTTGTTTACACTCTAGCATCTTCATCTTTTGAGCAATCCTCTTCAAACTTTATAGCAATGCTTATGACCATAAGGTCTCGATTGAGTTTGATTATGGCTGAAATCAGTTGATTAGGTCAGGAGTTAAGCCCCTTTTAATATAAAAAAATGCTAGATTTCACGTTGTTTACACTCTAGCATCTTTATCTTTTGAGCAATCATCTTCAAACTTTATTACAATGTTTATGACCATAAGGTCTCGATTGAGTACGATTAATGCTGAGATCCATAATTAGTTCAGAAGTTATGCCCCTTTTAATATTCAAAAAATGCCATATTTCACTTTGTTTACACTCTAGCATTTTCATCTTTTGAGCAATCATCTTTAAACTTTATGACAATGCTTATGACCATAAGGTCTCGATTGAGTTCGATTAATGCTGAGATCCGTCAATTAGGTCAGGAGTTAAGCCCCTTTTAATATAAAAAAATGCCATATTTCACGTTGTTTACACTCTAGCATCTTCCTTTTTTTAGCAATCATCTTCAAACTTTATGACATTGTTAATGACCATAATGTCTCGATTTAAGTTTAATTGTGGTTGAAATGGGCCATTTAGGTCAGGAGTTATGCCCCTTTTAATACAAAAATTGCAAGATTTCACTTTGTTTATTCTCTACCAACTTCATTTTTTTAACAATCTTTTTTAAAATTTAAGACAATGTTTATGCCCATAATCTTACTATCGGGTTCAATTATAACTGATATTGACTTGTAAATTTAGGAGTTATGCCCATTTCACCATAAAAAAAAGCCAGATTTCACTTTTACACTCAAGCATCTTTATTTCTTAAGCAATCATATTTCTCAGGTGAGCGACCAAGGGCAGTCTTGGCCCTCTTGTTCATGTGAGCAAGCCTTCCAGCGCTGGCTTGCGGTAGGTCGGTGGTTCTACTCGGGTACCTCTGTATACTTTGGGTCTTCCTCCACCTGTAATCAGCTGGACGTCGCTATATGATTGAACTGAAAAACAGGACCCCTACAATAGAAGATTAACATACTGCCTTTGAGAATAGAGGCATATGATTTTAGTCAAATTACCGATCTCTCCTTGTCCGTGAATACACAATTCACTACACGATAAAAGTTAAATGGGAAAAAAAATCTATAAATACCATGTTATTACATGTATAGATTGCTTAAAATATATCTGAATTTTTTTTCTCATGTATGTATATTTGTGCTTGAATGTGTATATTTAACCAACATAATTGTATTTCACCAGATGCGTGTCATATCTTCTTATTAGCGGGCACAACATGTGTTAATTTTGACCGGATATGTCACCTTTATGTATCGCTGGTACCAATATACCGTCACTCACCCCCACCCCCCACCCCAAGGCAAGGGAGGGACAATCAGCCTTTACACAACATGAATGTTATAACCAATACTAATTAACGTGACAGAAAACATGAAAGATAGTCGCAGGCCTATTGTGAGAACATTTTCACAGAAAGAGCCAGGGTGTTATGTACGTAGTGTCACTGAGAGCTTAGTCAAAAACTCTTCCTCTATTATAATAAATATTATACAATAATTCACAAGTAACTTAGAATAACTATGTGTATATACATACATACACTATAGAGCACTTACATGATATAAACTGTACCAACTAAATTAATACCGTCTGACTATAAGCTCTGCCACCTACACGTTTTAGAGTAAATATTCACAACATTGCAAGTGTACATAATGAAGCGTGACCCTTAATACAGAAAACTCAGAATTCTTCATCATACCAAGGAATGTCCCTAAGACAACCGAGGAATCTACTAGACAACAACAACATCACTACAAGTTTCTTCCATTAATTAATTTGATTCATATTGTTTATTCCTTTTTATGTATATCGTTATTACATTATTATTCTAAAATTAAATTGTCATCATAGAAATATTATATTCTGAAGAGTAAGACATTCTATATATCAGTATATTTCCATAGCAAATCTTGTTGATGATGATATTAATAGTAAATGATCTCTCTCTCTCTCTCTCCCTTGAGGGGGTGGGGTTCTTTACAAATTAAAAACTAATGGACTTTTAAAAAATATAGTAATCACGTACGAGTAAGTCTTAGATATTCTTATGATTGATTAAACAAATAAAAATATATTTTTTAGAGTTTAAACAGCGAGTAAAATATAGCAACAGTTCTTTTATAGGAACAAATAATTTGTGCTTATGATTTAAAGCATGGGACCTATTTAGAAGTTGTTTGCAAATTAGATTGTCAGCTATCATCATGTATAAGCTGCGACAGAATCGGCGACCTCTTCACTAATGACTTCTCTTCGAACAAGATGGCCTTCCAGTCTTCTTTTTTTTAATTCATTGTTTAAAGAAGCAGCAATACAGGTATCTCTTTCTCTCTATATAAGGTGCAGGTTGCATGCATCATTACATTTTTTTCGGCTGTTTGACAGTTAACCAGAAGTTCTCTAGCACGTGCTATACTTCAATGTGTTGGTTCACAAGCACTCATTGAGCGGTCGCGATCGTATATAAAAGGGCATGGACCAATTATATTATATTTATGATTTTTTTAAGAAAAGATATTGTGTTAATTAACACAAGTAGCAGAGTACTAGATACCAGTAAAGTACTGTTATCATTTGTTTTTATTGTGATTGTTATTATTACACGTAATCATAAACATATATTTATAAATAAGCTTCATTTGAAAAAAAAGAAGTTTCTCGGATTACATGTGCTGTTAACAGTGGTCTCGATGGAGATCGCAGAGTCCGTCACTTTTTCAGGGGGACCGCTATTTAGTATGTCCCCATTTCCTATTGCTCACTATGTTTATTTCTGATGAACACATGGATTACCAGTTATATGTAAAGATAAATATTGTTAACAACTTGAAGTTTTTGCATATTTCTGGACTTGTAGTCAAATCAAGCTTGCAGGTATAAAAATGTCATGTAAACCGTGCTTACCGTATATCGCAGATCGTATATGGTATGGTATCAGATTATAAATGCATCACATCGTATCGTATCGAATCGTAAAGGTAAATCAAACTTGCTATCGTACATTGCATATCGCAGATCATTTATCGCATATCGTATATCCTTCGTATTTCAATCGTATATCAATCTTTT
>CM037793.1:41219905-41257049 GCA_021229015.1 Solen grandis
CATTCTCATGTGAATGACTTTGAAGTTATGGCCCTTGATGTACACAACATACTTGAAAATTTGCTTGTCCCTAGTCCTTAGACCCTATGAGGTGTTGTCAGATCTTGCAGTTAATTAATAGAAATGTATCAACATTTTTTTTTTATGATTAACATCATTAACTAATGGGATTTTGCTTATTTATGGACAGTAGCTTGTTTCTCTGAGCTATTTCTGAGAGTCCCCATACCATGATGGGCGTATTTTGTGGCAGTCCTGACCCTTGTTAAGTTATGGGAACATAAACGTTACTTTGTTATTGCAATTCTGAGACTTATACTCAACATAAAATCTTTCCCCATCTGTAACTTTGTTATATATAATGTTTTGAAATGTGTGCAAACAAAACCAGGTTGCTAGCTTAAGGTCAAGGTCACAGCACTTGGTTTACCTTTGAATCAAGTCTGGGCTGTAACTTTGTTGTGAATGATTGTGTTTTGAAATAACTTAGCACAAATGATCCCTAGGATATGATGTAATGCAAACAAGAACCAAGTTGCTAGCTTCAAAGTCAAGGTCACAGCAGTTAAGTTTGAAATTTGTGTAAGCAGTCCCGTCTGGGCTGTATATCTTTGTTGTGTATAGTCATGTTTTGAAATAAATTAGCACAAGGAGGGATCCTTAAGGACAAAACACTTTGTCACAAAACAAGTACAGGTTGCTAGCTTGAAGGTCAAGGACACATCACTTGGTTGAGGTCAGGGTCACAGTGCTCATTTGATCTTTAAATCATCTTTTATACTTCCAGTTTTTCATATTCACTGACAAAAAATCATCTAATAAACATAATGGCAGGGGTATCCGAGTCCTATGGACACATTTCTAGTTAAATTTGACAACAGGGTGTCTAATGCTTTTAAACCTTTACCATACAAAGTTTGGGTATTAAGGTTAAAATTGCTAGTGTAATTCAGTGTGATGCCTAAATAGTTTAAATGGTTTACAGCTTCCACATTTTCATTTGAATATATACATTTCTCATTACATTTTGTGCCACCCCTTTTGCGAAAAACTTGTTTTTATGCTCACCGAAGGTGACGCATATAGTCGCCGCTTCGTCCGTCCGTCCGTCCGTCCGTCACACTTTCCTTGTCCAGACTATTTCTCAGGAACTAACGGCTTGAATTCAACGAAACTTTATGGGAAGCTTTATTACCAAGAGGAGATGCGCATATCGTCAGCATGACCCGATTCCTAAATTTTTCAAAGAGTTATGGCCCATTGACTTTTCGGCCTATAGTACATATTGCATGATTCTTGTCCGGGCTATTTCTCAGGAACTAATGGCTTGAATTCAACGAAACTTTATGGGAAGCTTTATTACCAAGAGGAGATGTGCATATCGTCAGCATGACCCGATTCCTAAATTTTTCAAAGAGTTAAGGCCCCTTGACTTTTTGGCCTATAGTACATATTGCATGATTCTTGTCCAGGCTATTTCTCAGGAACTAATGGCTTGAATTCAACAAAACTTTATGGGAAGCTTTATCACCAAGAGTAGATAAGCATATCATCGTCGGAGTGACCTGGTTCCTCAATTTTTCACAGAGTTATGGCCCCTTGACTTTTTGGCCTATAGTACATATTGCATGATTTTTGTCCGGGCTATTTCTCAGGAACTAATGGCTTGAATTCAATGAAACTTTATGGGAAGCTTTATTACCAAGAGTAGATACGCATATCGTCGATGTGACCTGGTTCCTCAATTTTTAAGAGAGTTATGGCCCCTACTACCATGTTGTTGACTAATATTCATGTCACTTGCCTAATTTAACAGGAGATCTCATTTAAACAAAACCCAACAAAATTCAATATGCTAGTAATGTCAATCATAATCATGTCAGCTAATTGTTGTTTAGGCCATTATACACTATTTCAAATACCCAGTCATATGTCAAGAGTGTTGGTTAACCTCTTTGATATGAGCACACATTGAAATGTATGACTTAATTTTTAGTAGTATAAAAACTTTAAAAAAATCAATGAAAGATCTGATGAGTAACACGTATTATCATATTAAATAGTAAACTGTTTCTAAGTCTCCAAATTAGAGTTGGTAAAACATCTCATCTGATGAGGAGAATAGATATGATTTAGGAATGGGATTTCAACATAACCTCCCACCTATTGACCAAGGCCTTATTTGTAACAATGACGTTCTTCGGGGAGCATCTGTCAGTTCTACCGACTTTCTTGTTGTTTTAATTAGCTCACCTGAGCACAATATGCTCAAGTTGAGCTATTGTGACCAATGAATGTCCGTCGTCTGGCGTCCATTATTCCTCATCCGTTGTCAACATATAACTTAAACAATATCTCCTCCTAAACCACTTGGCCAATTTTAAAGATGTTACATGCATATAGTTCAAATTATCTAAAAGTACTGACTGGATTTCAAAGTTATTTGGCACAGATGTTCCATTGGTCACCCTCACCAAGATTGTTCAGATTATTTGGATTGGTAAAAACATGGTTGCCAGGTCAGCTATAAAGCCCTTTTTCCTTCTATGTATATAGTACAAATTTGAACATTCTTCTTGTCCAAAAGTACTCTCTTGATTTATGGCTCGCAGAGGGCAGAGCCCATTTTCCACAATATCATAAGATATCTGCTGTTTCTTTTCCTCCTACTAAACCTGGTTCTCAGATGAGCAAGCCCAGGGCCATCATGGCCCTCTTGTTAACTTCTAAGCCCCAGATATTACAGTAGTTGTATAAGCAATCTAGTGAATGTTGTGTAAGTCTTTAGGAGTTTCCCCAAGAACATCCATGTCATCATAATATCTTCATTTCATTGTTTATTCAGACAGTTTTGTAAAAGACAAATTGGGTTTTTAGTACCGATAAGTGCCATATATCGAGCATTTGAATTGGACAGCTAGATAAGTTGTTGCAGAGCCAGGTGTCGTTCTGCTGACAGTCAGCAGTCAATGATTTCAGAGACTTTTGGTCAACATGATTGAAGATCGAGTTGTTTCAAATCATTCATTATGATAGTGCTATCCTAATGCATTACTTCCAACTGGAGAACATGCATAAATTAGTTAGAACTACTGTCAACTGCCTTGTGGGCTCAAATCCCAGTAGTGTCATTATTTTCTTTCTATTTATCACTCTGAGCATTATTTATGTATCATTCATATCAGAAAGGAAAATGGTTTTAATTTTAATTTTATAACTTATATAAAAATGTTAAGTGTTATAACAAATATGGTGTACCTAGTATATTTAAATCATAGAAAACCAAAAAAAAAAAAAAAAAATGTGTGTAAACTTTGAAATAAGTCTCTACATTATATAGATTTTAAGGGTATTTTGAATTAGGCACCTAAGCAGAAAATGTTAAACCTGTCTTTAAAATAGGTTGGGTATGGTAGGAAGTTATTTCTAATTTTCTGAGTCAAAACAATCCTTTATGCATGGTTTATTGACCAAATGCCATTATTTGTTCCTTAATAATAAACAGTAACACATTTTTTAAAGAGGGGATATTACTTAATATTTAGAATTAAAAAGATACTTTTTAATGTCCAAGCATTAAATAAGAAAAAACAGAAGGTAAATTTTGTTTTAATTTTGTTTGCAGGTGTTCTAGCTTTAAGGCCAGGGACTGACTATATAATAGAGTCCCTGTTTTAGGCATGCAATACAGCAATATTGTTTATTTTTTCAGTTCTTCCACCACCTTAACACTATTTTTCCATTGGTTGTGTTATCCCTTTCCCTCATAGAGGAAACCATGAAAAGACCTATGCGAACAACATAAAACCAGATCAGCCTGCGAGTAACTCGCAGGCTGATCAGGTTTTATGCTGTTCGCTGCTCCTCAGTGGTCTGGAAATGAGGACTTTATAATTAACTTTGGTAAGGTTTAACTGTGGTTTTCTGCAGATCAGGCTTTATGTGGTACCTAATGAGTGCGTCAAAATGAGTCTATATGAGGGAAAGGGTTAACATGACAACTTCTAACTTACTAACTTACTTAGTAATGTACTGTTGGCTTACAGTTCTTATAGCATTCTTAATAGAATATTGTTACATTTTAGTATCTTTGATAGTAACTCGCAGTTGAATTCATGCAACATAGTCTAACTCAAGTTGACCATTCCCGGTGGCCGAGTGGTAACAGCGTCCACCTCGGGAGCAGAACGTTGTGGGTTGGATCCCCAGCCGTGGCATACCAAAGTTGTAAAAAATGGTACTGTTATAGCTCCCGTGCTTGGCACTCAGCATATAAGGGTAGTTGCAGGACTGATAAGCCGGTGTTAGGATAATGTGACTGTGTGTGGTATCATGCCAAATGTTTACGGTGTGATACTACAGTGTAATCTGTAATCTTGATTTGACTACAGGTTCAGCAATATGCTAAAACATTATGTTGTTAACAATATTTACTGACACGTACAATTGGTTAATCATGTGTTCATCTGAAATATAGCAGGCTATAGGAAATGGGGACAAACTAAATGGTGGTCCCCCTGAAAAAGCAACAGACTCTGCCATCTGACTTATTGTTTAGCACATGTAATGAGAGAACAATTTTTTTTTAATGAATATGATTTATAAATATATATTTTGTTTCCTTTATTATTATAATGATAACAATGCCAATAAATAAATGATAACAGTAGTTTACTGATATCTAGTACTTAACAAATGTACCCCATGTGTTCGCGAGAATTGTTAACACAAAATCATCGGGAACATATTTTTTTCAAGTTTTACATTAACTCACAGAACACATACTACAGATGATATTTAGAGTATTAAGAAAGTGTCAAACGAGAGAGATTGTTTCTATTTTCTCATCAATGAATAGACCTTTTGTAAGCCTAGAAAATTGCACAGGAATTTTTTATTGACATTCCATTATATAGTAAGTAACTGCCTAAGTGATTAAAGTATATGTATCATTTAATACATTAATATATTAATTTTAATCAGGAGCTTGGATAATCTGAGCTTCTATTTAAAAAAACAACAAAAAACATTGTTTGTTTGTTCAGTATTTAATTTTTCTCAACACTAAACAGTTTTTTTATTAGCTCACCTGAGCACAACATGCTCAAGGTAAGCTTTTGTGATCGCCCTTCATCCGTCGTCCATCGTGCGTCGTCAGCAATTTGGTTTGTTAACGCTCTAGAGGCCATATTTTTGGCCCAATCTTCATGAAACTTGGTCAGAATGTTTGATTTTATAAAATCTTGTACAAGTTTGAATTTGGGTCATGTGGGGGTCAAAAAGTAGGTCACCTGGTCAAATCTTAGAAAAACCTTGTTAACAATCTAAATTTTTCCATATCTTCATGAAACTTGGTCAGAATTTTGTTTTCAAAAAGAAGTTTGGTCATAAAGGGTCAATAAATAGGGCACGAGGTTAAGTCTTAGAAAATCTTGTTCACACTTTAGAGGTCACATTTTTGGCTAAATCTTCATTAAACTTGGTCGGAATGTCTGTTTTCATAAAATCTTGGACAAATTAGAAGTTGGGTCATGTGGGGTCAAAAAGTAAGTCAATATGAAAAATGCAAAATATGTTGCTCATTTACAATCAGGTGAGCGATTCAGGGCCATCATGGCCCTCTTGTTTTTTTTTTGTTTTTTTTTTCTGAAAAGACAGCATCGGAAGAGACAGTGGTTGGATACATGGGAGTCCCTAGCTCATTTGGTGAATAGACTCCTTGATTCATTTATATGTCCAGTGTATAGCACCAATTCACAGAAGACAAAGTTCCTGGGTAGAGACTGGGGTTCTGTATAAAACACGTGAATGCAGTCTCGTGAATGCCTCTCTTAGTTATAGAGTGGCTTTATAGCTTTGTTTCACAACCCTGTATATAGAAAAAGTACTCAGTGCTCTGAGTTCCCATAGCAACCTTAATTTGCACAATTCCAGGCAATGGTATCTGGTACAAATTTTACACATCTTTGGTTTGATACGATCACCAGAGGAATGTGCAATGGTTGGGATTTACAAATTTGGCATGTATTGAATACAAGAAAGAGAGACAGAGAGAGAGGGCAAATAAAGTAGGAGATAAAAAAGTGCACATTAGAATACAATGTAGATATATGTGTAGATTAAGATGATCTTTTTTAATGTGTTTGAGAGAGAGAGCACGCAAACTCACACTGCAGAAACAAAAGGTCCCAGAAAATAAGTTTTTCCATGGAAGCAACATCTCGGATGACATCGGTATTTGATCATGCTTGATTTGGTCAGATTTAACTTCTTACTTTTCAGACATGTTAATCATGTAAACTTTGATCAAACACATTAAATAAACATATCAAAATGAATGTAGCCCAGCATACACTTAAATATCGATATAATGCTTTCAAATAATTATTTTTCACACGTGTCTGCTTCAAAAAGTCACGTAGGCCACTACACATGCATATACTTTAAAAAGTTTTAAGTTATGATAATTAAACAAATTATAAGATTATACTACATAGTATAATTTTATGATACATTATTAATACACATACACAAATGTTAATTTTAGAGACACAAAATAAAAATAATTTCTAAATGAAAATCAAGGGTGTCCTGTAACTAGACTATCCCAAAATTTAGAGTGAATTGATACAATATATGTTATGGGATATTTGATATACAATTTATGATATGCCATTGCTGTATAATACGATGCAATATGATCCCGTTCATTATGTCTTATTACGATTGGGTGCGATAGGAAATGATTGAATCGATACACTTTTGGGATTGATTTTCAGGTTGATAGGGTCAAGATCACTGTTACTAAATATAGATTTTATATTTCCATCAAATAACTTCCTTCAGGAGTGAGGTACTATGATCATAATTATGGGAGAAGCAAGATTGGGATATAGGTCACTATTACTAAAATGGTTTTATAATAATAACAGGTCTTTCCTATTGAATATCTCCTGTTATAATTGAGATACAGCAATGATTCAGTTACGCGAACAAAAGCGAACATTTGAGAAAATTTTGAGGGTTCGCGTTTCTGAAACGATTTTTTCGTCACGAACGTTCGGACCAATTGCGAATGTACTTTTGACATAGCTCACTCAGCGAACAAAAAGGCGGAAAGGTAAACAAAAACAGCGATAATTTCGATTTTTTTTTAAATGTCTGCAGCCTTCTTGGAATTGTTCCGGTGCGTTCAATAAGCTTACCCATGATGACGAACGTTCTCCGTGCGAACGTTCGCATAACTGTACGCAGGGCAGTTTTCATACTTGGTAAGTAGATACCTTATGAAAAAAGATAGATATGGATTGACTTTCAGGTTTTAATAAACAATTTTACATGTAATCACAGGATAACCTCACCAGTAAACCATGCACTAAAATTAGGTTAAAGACCAAGTTTGTTGTTTGCATGTGTGTCCATATCTGGTGGTAGTATTTGTCTTCACAGACCAGAAATAAATCACAGTTGAATAAGATCACACAAAATTAGGCCAAACAAAACCAAGCCATCTGGATGTTAAATGCAGGTATGTTGTATAACGGAGTTTTATCTAAGCAAGCATTTAGTTATGTGTGAAAAGAATGATCGTTATGCAGATGGAAAATAATCAAAATATATGCTAATCTCAAGTATATTGACCAACAGTCTGCAGTTAAGTGGCTTATTTCATTAATTTAACCTTTGGTATGATGATTTGTAAATACATATTGGCATTGTATTGACTTGTGGGAACATGATGACTAATTGGAAATGTTTGTATTATGATGACATGTGGAAACATAGTGCCATCATGATGACGTGGTAAACAGTGAGTGAAAATTTACATTCATATTTATTTGTGAAAATGTGTTAATTTATATTATCACTGGCAGTATTTGTGAAGAATAATAATACCATGGGTTCACTTAGATGACTCCTGTTTTGATTATTACTCTTCAAGAGGAGTTTTAATTCTTTCATCTGATTGCTTACGTCAAACGAGACTACCTGTAATTGATAATAACCATGCAGACTTCAGGTAAACAGTATGTTTTTGGAATTCAACCTTAGGCCTGTTGTATATTCATTTGCACATTATTGTTGTTGCTAACTGTCGTTTAATATGGATGATCTATCACAAAGATGGGGGTTCTCACATTGAAGATAAATATCAAAACTGACATTGCATGTGGTCATTTATTCATGCTTTTGCTAACTTTTGATGATGTAAGTCTATGACTCACAATAAAAGCATAAAATACATGTAAGCAAAGAGTCCCTTTCAAGGTGAAGGTGAGAACTTAATAAATAAATGAAAAGTACATTCAGCGATGAGAAATGTCTATTATTCTATTATTTTTAAAGACATCCATAAAGGTTTGAAATATGCATGACCAATGTGGAGACATTACTCAGACCCAGACAGTTCCCAAAGCTTTAAGTTGCAACTCCACTTTTATTGACTGTTTCTAAGGGAGAGTTAATTCTATAAACCTTTTACAGTAAATCATCCCTGATCTCTAGGTGAATGTACTGTATCTAAAACATTAGATAAGGTATATTTGGACCTATTATGTTCCCATAAACATAGTTTGTGAGGGTATAATAGGAATCAATTGGTCTCTCAATTAATTTCTAAATATATCTTGTTGAAGCAATTTCTTTTATATATGGTTTGATGGATTTCCATGAAACTTTATACAATAGTTGTTAACTGTATGGAAATCTTTGCATGAGCTGAAATAACTTAACCTTATTTAATAGATTTTTTCAACAGTGTGAAGAAGACTATACACAATGATTACACTATAGGAGGATATGCATTATGCCAGTTAGTTTCCTGAAGGGTAGAAAACAATAAAGAAAAGTGCATGATTTGAACTGCGATAATTTCTTTTTGGGAGGCAATTGAAGTTAAACCTATCTAGGGGTCAGTATATTACATTGATCTTATAAAAACAAAAGGTACCTGGTACATTGCTGCCCATTAAAAAGAAAATCAATGCCCTTATATCTAATAAGAAGGTAGGTAGTTTCTTCCACAGAAAACGTACATCATGTCATTTCAATTGCTGTAATGCCTTTGAAATTTGGTGGATTTTCATAAAATTGGTTTTATTTTGCGTGGAAGGGATGAATAAAGACAATTGGGTACAAAAAGCACCCCCTTGCCGAAGAAATTGTGCTACAACAGTCTTGAAGTCGAAAACATGTTTGGTCGGAAGAGATCTGGCCAACAGAGTCTCGCCAATCTCACCCATGTAAACTAAAGAAAAACTAAACAAAAGTGTTCTTGAATTCGCGAACAATTTAAGGGTGATTTCATAAGATTTTTTTTTGTACCTTTGATAAAAACAATTTTCTCCAAAACACTTATAAATGTTATTGTTGTTGTTGTTTGTAACAAACACCCTAGCTCAAGTTTCTTCAGTTATTTCGTTTGAACTATCAAAGTCTTTGTATTTGTTTGTTTTTTTTACTTTATTTGTTTTGAAAAGTATATATAATTTGTCCTGAATATTCAGTTCAGTGAGAATCAGAGAATCTTGACCCTTATATGGTTTTGACATACTAGCATTGGACTCAGATCCCATGTTTACCAGAGTGTCACTTGATGTTTTTTTTCTATTCCCCTAACTCGCCAGATGTCAGGTTTATCAAGTTATTCCCACACAATAATATGTTGGTTGGCATGAATTGCAACAGTTGAAAATTACTAGATAATCTAGTTTTAATCTGTATCAGTCTTTGTTCATATGTAAGAGTGTACTTTCACATTAGATTACAACAGAACATGATTATTGGATGGACTTATTCATCATATGGCAAGACTTTCCTCAAACATAGCTGTACTTTCTCTATAGTGTTGATTTGATCTTAATCATTTCTTTGGCTAGTGCTCAGTCAGAAATATGTGTTTTCTGTGCCTTGGAAGGTCTTAAGGCTATCTGTTCTTGCACTAGCTGTCATACACAATGTTGTTTAATGTCATCCTGATTGTCCAAACACACAGGGACATATTGTCTTTAAGGAACATAATTTAGGCAGAAATTGCAAAACCCTGATGGCAGATATTTTTTCATCATAGCTCTGTTGTGATTATTTATGCCCCCACTTGTGGGTGGCATATAGCATTGCTTTTTTCTGTACATCCGTATGTCCGTACGACCAAATGTCCGTACGACCAAAACTTGTCTGATCATTAACTGGAGAACCACAGGGCCTGGTTTGTGAAAACTGGTAGGGGCATTGGCCATGACAAGCAGATTAACCCTACTGATTTTGTGGTCACTAGGTCAAGGTCACTGTGTACATTAGTATGAAATCCTGTCCAATCATTAACTGGAGAATGATAGGGCCTGGGTTTGTGAAAACTGGTAGGGACATTGACTATGACCAGCAGATGAACCCTATTGATTTTGAGGTCACTAGGTCAAGGTCACTGTGTACAATAGTATGAAATCCTTGTCCAATCATTAACTGGAGAATGATAGGGCCTGGGTTTGTGAAAACTGGTAGGGACATTGACTATGACCAGCAGATGAACCCTATTGATTTTGAGGTCACTAGGTCAAGGTCACTGTGTACATTAGTATTAAATCCTTGTTTGTTCAGTAATGGAAAAACTGCAACCCTACATTTGTGAAAACTGGTGGGACATTGCCCATGACCAGCAGATAAACCCTTATTGAATTTTGAGGTCACGGGTTTCAGGGGGTCAAGGTCACTCTGACATTTGTATGAAATTTTGTCCAAATTTTAAAACTAAAGAATGCAGGGTTGGGTTTGTGAAAACCTGTATTGCATTGGCCATTAAAAGTAATAAACCCCTTTTGGATTTTGAGATCACTAGGTCAAGGTAAAGGGGCACTGTATACTTTTAGTATGAAGTTTTTGGCCCTGATATAAACAAAACCTCAGGGCCTAGGTTTTTGAAAATGGTGGAAATTTGGGCCCAAAACCCAGTAGATGAATAAAATTGTTTTTGAGGTCAAAGGTCAAGGTCCCCTGATATGTAAGTATGATATCTTTGTTTGATCTTTAAAACTGAGAAAGGGCAGGGATTTGGTTTGCAAAAACTGGTAGGGACATTGACCCAAGACAGTAGATGAACTATTGTTTTTAATTGCATAAATACGTTCCTGTTATTACTTCAGGTATGTGTCTATTTGTGCACCAGTTTCCCAAAAAAACAGAGCCCGAAAAAATTAAACATTCCCTAACCCTAGTTCCCGGAAGTGTAACCCCCGTTTCAATTGTGTTTCTGGAAGCCAGGGAGTTTCAGTGGGTTCCCTTGTGTTGCCCCTTTCTGATACCCTTCCCTGTGCGCTACGCTCTCCTTTCTTATTTTTTCCATAGCCTCGGCTGTGTTTTGTTTTTGTTTCTTGTTTTATTCTATATTCGTTTTAAAATTTTCCTATTTCCGTCCCGATCGGGGACCTTTTGCCTGTGTCACGGGTTTCCGGCTTCGGCTCCCGTGACAGGGTTTTTTCTTATTTTATTTTGTTTTACTGTTGTCTCGTTTGAGTTTTTTCCCTATTTAGGGTTTTTCTTCGGTTTCCGTCTTTTATTTTGATACATTGTTCTTTTTGTATAGCTATTTAAAAAGTCGCAGTCGGGGTTCCTGCGGCCATTTTTAAAGGCCCGGTCCTGGGATTCCACATCAGTCCTGCCTATCATGTTCAGTTGCTCTAGGGTCGACCCCCTGCCCCGTTTGCGCTTCGTGGACAGACGAGATATGGAAGAAAGCCTCCTCCGTCGGTCTTACTTTTCCCCGGAAAAGGAAGGCCTAATCTTCCCCCTCCTTTCCGGTTCAGCGCTGCTGGGGGTCGGAGTCCTTTTCCCCTCCTGGGGGGAAGGCTTCCCGCCCCTCTGGAGAGGGCCTTCATCTCCTGGCTCCCTCCCCGGGCCCTCCCTGTGTCCCCCCCAGGGGAGCAGTCAAGGAGACCACCCCAAACCGGGGACACCGGTCAGGGCATGCCCGGTAAAGTACGTGTTTCCGTAGTCATAGCAAAGCTCCCGACGGTCCCCCCGGTCAGGTTTTACCCCAACCGGTCACCGGTCAAGACCGGTCACGACCATCACGGACCGGTCACCGGGTATAACTCCCCCAGGGACCGGTCCCCGGGGTCAGGACGGTCCCCGGTCACCAAACCACCGCCCGGGCACCGGGCACCGGTCGCCGACCAACTCCCCGGTCCACCGGTCCCCGGGCCCCCGGTCCCCCGGGGCACCGGTCACCGGTAAACCGGCTTCACCGGTCTAAATTCACCGGGCCCCACCGGTAATCATTCACCGCGCACCCGGGCAACATCGGTCTCAGAGACCCCCGGCCCGGTCATCTCGGTCATGGCAAAAAGATCTGCACAGATCCGACGGCCCGGTTTGGCTCACCCCCGCCCAGCCCTGTGGGTCGCCGGTCCCCTTTTTCGCCGATTTTGTCCGAGGAATTGGATTCGAGTTTTTCTCAGGCAGCCCTGCGGTTTCTCCGCCCTTTGGCCACTCCTTTCCACGTTCCCAAAGGGGGGCCCAAGGAAACGGTCCACAACCCTTCCCCCGGGTCTTTCCGGTCACCGGTCCCCTAAACTTGTACTCGGGACCGGTCCCCTTCTACTCCACCACGTTTCGAGGGTTCAAGGTGCGGATGTTTCAGCGCAACCCAGCCTTTGAACCCCCCCCAAATGGGGGGTCCCCCCCCCTGATGGGGGAATACGCCAGGCAAATTTTAACTCTGCCTCCCCCCCGTCATGCCGGGTGAACCTTCTTCTTTAGGAGGGATCGGGTTTCTCTGCACCAGAGACCCCCCTTTATCAAGACTGTTCCTTTTAGTCTCCTCCTCCCCGGGTCCACCGGGCTCTTCTTCCACCAACAGCCCCCCATGTGGCCCCTTTTTCCCCTCCATTTTCCCTTTTTTGGGCCTTTCCCCCTCAGGATGTCCCCCTTCGCGCCCGGGGGCTGGTCTCCTCCCTCCCACTCCGCCCAAACCTTACTAGTGGGACTGTACGAGGGGGACAATCTGGAGGATGAAATCTCCCTTCATGCTCCGGAGGACCCCCCTTATTGCTGGGGGACGTGCCTCTCGTCCCCCTCCGCCGCCCCAACTCAGCGCTCAGGCTCTTCCGAACCTCGTACTGACAATCCTCTCTCTGACGAGGAGAGGAGTCAGACGGAATCGGTTTTTCCATGGCCCGGGGTGTTCAGGAGGTCTTTGCTACCCTTCCTGCATCAGTATGCAAACCGGCCCCTCCTCCCTCCGGAAGAGGTGCGAGGTTACCTTGACCTTGTCGGTTAAGCCTAAGGAGTCCAAATCGTCGAAACCCGGGGTTACTCCCTTTCTCTCCCGGTTTGTCCCCTTCGGCTATGGAGGATTTTGAATCTTCATCCCCCCTCTAAGCCAGGACCGGGCTGGTTTTTTTCCAACTTCGGACCTTCGCCTTTGGTGGGTTTTAAAAAACCCAAAACCCTACAAATTTCCGGGGGTGATTTTTCCCATCCCCCCCCCGAAAACTTTGGCTAGATGCGAAATCGGCTCCGGTCAAGGTTTCCCCCCCTCTTACACGCTTTAGCGAAGGTCCTGGATCGCTGGAGCAACCCCTCCCGCTTCTTTCGGCTTTCGTCGCCCTACTGACTCCTCTCGTGGCCGCTCTTTCGGTCACGATACAAAAAGGATGTTTATCTGCTTCGTCAGGGTTTTTTAGAGGCCTTAGCGCGACGGCAAAAACATTCGATTTTGCTATTTTCTTTCTCTCTCCCTTCGAGATGACTCCCCTGCCCGGGCGGGATTTCCATCTGGACCCCCCCCAAAAGCTATTCTCTTTCTTCTCGAGGGAAAAGCTTAGGTTTTGGCCCCTCTCTTCTTGTCCCTTTGGGGCGAATCAGGAAGTAGGGGGATGCCTCCAGGGAGGAGCAAAAAGCAGGCGCGGTGGCCTTCCGCCCCGCACTCTTTCTTCGGCTCCCCCTCAAAGGATCCTAGATTTCCAGGTTGGAAATATGTCCTTTTTTAATTTTAAGAGGAGTGTTGTACAAGAATTTGATTTCATGCTCCAAAGCCTGTTTAAAAAAAAACCTTGCGGGGGTTTTAAAAACCTTAGGCGACTTTTTCTAGTTAAAACTGACAGCAGAAAACCACAGAAACCTTTAAAAAATTAAAATTAAAAAAATCTCATTTCCAAACCCGAGGAGCAGCGAACGCATAAAACCTGATACCCTCATTTTCCCAGGCTGATCGGTTTTATGCTGTTCGCAAGGTCTTTTATGGTCCCCTCTATGAGGAAAGGGTTTTTTTAAAACAAAGATAGGAAATCCTATAACGACAAGGGAAAAATTTTGTTTTGTCCGGAAGGTCACAAAATTTTGCAAATTTTTAAAAATATAGGAAAAATCAAAAAGAAAAAAAAACGTTCGTATAAAGTATTTTTTTACTAGTGCAAAAAATTTTTTCTTTTAATTAATTTTAAAAAAATTCATCAAAATTTTGATGAAATTCAATCGTTTAAAAAAACAAAAACAAAATTACTATTTTTTCTGCAGGAGCTTCTGTTATTGATAAAACATTTTATTTTTTTATAATTTTCATAAACAGGTATCATTTTGAAGGTAATGAATTTTTTGTTCTATTAAAAAATTAGAATTACTTATAAATTCTCAAATAGAATAGCAGAATTTCAAATCGTGTGGTCGGGAAACAATCCCATAATTTTGAGTTTTTTTGATTACTTCCCAATCTTGATAATTGGTTTTGCTGGGCTTTTTGAAGGCAACCTTTCATAATTTTTTAAATGGTAAAGAGAAGGAATAATAATAAAAAAAAAAGCAAAAATGGGTATGGTTTTTTTGTATTTTGTATATAAAAGGGGTGCAGTGGAAATGGGTACGGAAACCCCTCGTTAGTCCACCTCCATTTTCCCCGGAAAAAACCTGCCTCCCGGACACTTTTCTTTGGAACGGATTTCCAAACGTAAAATTTTTTGTAATAGGAAATTCGCGTTCCGGATCCGGACACCCTTTTTTTGGGAAACCAATTTTTCCATTTGTTTTTTAAAATTGACCGATAATGGGGGTACCAGTTCAGACGGTTTCCCACCTACTTTTTTGACATCATTCGGACACTCTTTGCACGTGAGGGCTAGAAGTGTCCCTTGCGATTGTTTACACATAGCCGCGAGCGTTCCATAATCAGTCCAGAGAACAGGGGGAAATTAAAAGGTGGTAAGCCGCAAGTACATATATAACAGCGAGTGAAGAAGGAAAATTTTTTATTCACAGCGCAGATGTATGCTGTAAAAAAGACAGAAAAGCCCCCTCCTTTGTCTTTTTTTGCTAAATTTTTTTTTTCAGCCGTACATTTAATATTCATTTGTTCGTGACGTTTTTGACAAAAATATTTAATCCTTTTCTTTTGCTCACGAATGCAGAAAAAGAAATGGGTCACTTAGGTCACCCTTAAAGGGGTTTTTTTTTTCTCTTAAAGAATGCGATGTCAAGGGGATTTAAATAAAATTAAACCTCATTTTTAAACTCAATTTAAAACATAATCATATAATCCAAGATAAATTTTTAATATAATTATTTTAATGGAAACAACACACACACAAACACAGTGTACAATGAAAGTATGAAAAAAGAAAAAAAAAAAAGAAAGAGAGATATGGATTGATTCATTAATACGGAAAATTCTTAACCGGAAATTTAAAAAAAGGGCAAAAGGGCCCCCCCGGGCGAATGAGGTTTCACTGTATTTCTGGTTTTTATATTTTTTTCTTTTAAAAGGAGTGCCCCCCAAGTTTAAAAAGGGCGAGATAAAATTTGCGTCATGCCCCGACCAAGCTCAGGATAACTTGACTTGACATTTGGTTTACCGTCGCTTTGACAGTTTTCATTATAGCCCTTTTAGCTGTTACATGGGGAAGCCCCCCCAAAGCACGAGGCACCAGGTAGAACCTGCCCCGCCCCCCCAAGCCACGGAAAAGGGTTCCTCACTGAAAACTGAATTCCCCCCCGGGTCGAACCCACTGGTGGGGGTGAGTGAGTGTTTAAGTCAGGACTTTCCCCTTTTGGCCCAGGGCCTCGAGCTTGGATAAAGCCAGATCTGTAATTAAATGCGTGCTGAAACTATATTGGCACTCAGATAAAAGGGTATTCCGGACTAGTTGGACTGGTGTCAGGATAAAAATCATGGGGTGTGGTATCATGTCTGTTTCGGTGTGGATATTTATATGGCAGACTATATCTGTTGCAAGTAGACTTTTCCAAAATGATGAAAAAACGTCAGTGAAATTTAAATCAATAAAAAAAAAATTTTTTTATCCTCCGCCTGAAATGGTACGGGCATGAGTTTTTCACCTGTGTGTTTGGTGCGCAAGAGTTTGTCCCCCAGCGTACTTGGTTTTTGGTTGTTTTTCAAAAACTTGGCAAAAGGGGGCCCCTTAGGACAAGACGTGTATCACAAAAAAAAACCGGTCGCTATCTTAAGGAAAAGGTCACGCACCTTTTGCCTTTTAAAATCTTGCCAAAAAAACTTTTTTTGTAAGGTTTTTATTTTAAAAAAAATTGGCAAAGGGCCCCTTGGACAAAACATTGTTGCAAACAAAAACCGGTTGCTAGCTTAAGGAAGGCCGGCATTGGTGACCTTAATTTAAAAGTCTGGTTTAAATTTTGTTGTGAAGGTTGTTTTTTAAAAATAACTTGGGAAAACCCAAAAGTTGTTTTTTAAAGGGGTCAAGG
The DNA here is from genome assembly GCA_021229015.1 of Solen grandis. NCBI lineage: Eukaryota > Metazoa > Mollusca > Bivalvia > Adapedonta > Solenidae > Solen > Solen grandis. The sequence continues at coordinate 41,236,610 of CM037793.1, forward strand.
TCACAGCAGTTAAAAGTTTAAAATTCGAAAACAGTCCTGTCTTGGTTGTTTTTTTTTTTGTGTATAGTCATTTTTTAATTGGCACAAGAAGGAATCTTGGATTAAAATGGTCACAAAAAAATATAGGTTGCTAGTTTAAAAGGTCATGTTCACATCTCTTGTTGAGGTCGGGTACAGTGTCTTTTGTTTTAAAAAATCATTTTTTTTTTTTTTTGTTTTTATATTCACGACAAAAAATCATTAATATAAGGGGGGGGGCAATTGTTTCCAGGGCCCCATTTTTCTAGTTTTAAATATTTTTTTCGGGATACTGTATAGTGTTCGTGTAAGTGAAAATATAAAAAACTTCTCAAAACTGGAGGCCAAATTTAAATTTTTTTTTTTGACAGGTTTTTTTTTTTGGGGAAATTTTTTTACAAATGTTGCTAAAAAATTGATTCGTGTAGAACTTTGGAACCCATGAATTATTTTTTTTTTATTAAATCTTCTACTTAATTTTTAAATTTAATTTTTTAAAACAAAAAAAAAATATATCATTCCCTGAACCGAATGCTCAAAGCAAACCCCCTTGAAAATACGCTTCCTGGAATTACAAAAAAAAAAATCTTTCATTGTGAAAACTGTTGGTAATACATTTTTTTTTATGACTTCATTTTCCAAAGGGGGCTGATTGGTTTGGACCAATATTTCAAATTATGCCCTTAAGTTTAAAAAATGTATTTTATTATTGTTGCTTTCTGCATCCCATTTTAAACAGTCTTGATCGATGTATACATTACATAAAAAACCCAAAGGGTTTTAAGCCTTGTAGGGAGTTATGGTCCAAAATACTTAAGGTTGCTATGAGCAGGGTACTCAGGTGAGTGAATAGGGCCTCAGGCCCCTTCTTGTTTTTGAAAGCATTTTCATGTTTGAGAATAAACCCCTTAAATTCATGGGGGTTTAACGTTTCAACAAGTTTGCAGTAAACTAGACTTAATCGTTGTCTGTTTTTTTTGTTTTTTTTCCGCTTTTTTTGATTTTTTTCTTTAAGTCCCCAGTTTGACTCTGCTATTAAAATTAAATTTAATTTAGGAAAGAAATTAATGAGGAAAGTGTATGGGGGTTCTAACTTGGCCTCAGTTTTTTTTAGTTTTCCCCCCTTTTTAAATTTACTTTGTTTACTTATGTATTGAAAAAAAAATTTCTGTTATGGTAGAAATTGATGAAAGGAGTTCCCCCAGGTCCATAACTCTGTGCGGTGCTTTATAATATGTCAGCCTTTTTAAATTTTAACTATTTGCAATTTTTCGGGGCCCAGTGTTATGTTGTGGAGGGGAAGTGCGGGGGGGGAGACACCCCCTTTTTCAAAAACAATCTTTTTTTAAAACCCTTTTCCCCCTTGAGGAAACCATAAAAGAATATGCGAACAGCTAAAACAATCCCTGCGAGTAACTCGCGCAGCCTGCGAGAACTCGCGGCGATCAGGTTTTATGCTTTTGCTCTCCTCAGGGTTTGGAAATGGGTTTTGAATTCAATTTGGTAAGGTTTAAAATGTGGTTTTTGCAGACAGGGTTTATGTGGTACTATTGAGTGTCAAAATGAGTCTATATGAGGGAAAGGGTTAAGCATCCTCTTTGCAATCCTTTTTTAACTGTAGACAAGTTTTTTGAAAAAATTTTTTATTGCTGATAAGGTTATGGCCCTTTAATATTACCGGAAAATTTTTTTTGTCAACCTTCAAATTTTGTTCAATGTTTTTTTGGGGTTTTTGGAAATGAAATGACCTAGCTGTTTTTTTTGCAGGATTTTGTATTAATACAATGCTTTTAAAACTTACTTGTCGGGGAATTTTTTTGGGGAAGTTGTTGTTTGGGGCCTTTGTAAGCAGCAAAAACTTTATAATGTTAGTAAAAACACAAGAATTTAGTTTTTTGGGGTCCTTCACAGAAAAATAACAAGTAATCATGGGACAGAAAAATTTCTAAAAGGGTTTTTTCCCTTTTGTTAATTATGTTTTTTTTGCGAGTATCGTATCATGGCTCCAAAAAAAATTTGGTAGAATTAGCTTAGTATTTGTATAAAACAAATTTACGGTTTTTCAAGATTATGAAAGGGAACAGTAAAAATTTTTTTTAAAAAATTGTTTCTTTTTTACTGTTTTTAATACAACTGATTCCCTTTTTTTCTACACATGCGAAACCTGTTTTTTTTTTTAATTTGCATCCATATTTTTTACTTCTTTTAAAAAAAGGCTTGTAAGGCATATTTACTTTTTAATTGTGATTTCTGTTTTGCCATTTCCCCCTTTTGCTTTTTTTAATGTTTTCTGGTAAAAAATAAAGAACTGCGATACTATAACTGTATTTGTTGTCTACCCCTTTTTATAAAAATGTAAAATCTGAAAAATTTAGGCACCCTTTTTATCAAAAACTTTCTTTTATCTCTTTAAAAAAGTTTTCAAATTCTTTTATGAAACCATTGGGAAATTTTTTTTGTTTTTAATGTACGGTCACCCCTGGCTGTTTTCATAATTCCAAAAAAAATTTTTCCCTTGAAGATGAAGCATATAGGGAGCAGCTAGTTTCCTTATTATCTAAACGAAAATCAAAAAATTCCTTTTCCCTTGTAACTAATGTCCAAAATTTAATTTTGTTTTGATAAATGTTTCCTTTAGGTTTCATCCCAATTTATTTTATCGCATAAGCATTTTTGATCTCTGAAAATTTAAGGCCTACTTAAAAAATTATTGATCTGAAATTTTTTAAATTTTGGTTGCTGTGGAAGAAATCAAGTGCTGAATGGTTTTAATGGCTGATTTACTGTTTTTTTTAATTACTTTTAATTATGGACCTTTACATTATAAGTTTCCTTGTGACTGACCTTTGACCTAAGCACATTGGACAGGTTTCTTTGGTTATTCTTTATAACTTTTTGTACTACATTGAAAAACCCTCGGGTCTTGTTGGAAGTTTTTCTTTTTGTAAAATGAGGTTCCATTGTTGGTGATTTATGGCCCTTTAAGATGTGAATTAAAAAAACTCTTTTATCCTTTTAAATATATAAAATGCTTTATACAGGGCTGTTATGCTACAATTTCATAAACAAATAATAAATATTGATTGATACTTACTCTTTGGATATTGACACTCCAGAAATAAAAAAAAAGTTTTTTTTATCAAAAAGGTGGGGAAAAAGTATGGTCAATTGTTTCAAACAGAGCTAGTTTTTTTGCCATTTTAAGATGGGGCGTATAAAGTGACACTCACGGCGGGCGGGATGGGGCGGGTTGGGCGGGCGTGGGGGAAAATTTTTTGTTTGGGGCTCTAACTTCAATACCGTTTGCCCATCCTTTTAAACTTTCCACACATGTGCATGGCCATAATATCTCGATGAGTTCGATTCCAGCATTAAGCGTGAATGACTTAGAGTTATGGCTTGAAGTACACAAAATAATTGAAATTGTGATTGTTGGGTCTACTTCAATACCGTTAGTCCCAAACCTTTTTTAAACTTTTACACTGTGCATGGCCATAATATCGCGGGAGAGTTCGATATTCAGCATTATCGCGGAATGACTTGAAGTTATGGCCCTTGACATACACAAAATTTCTTGTTTTGTGATTGTCCAGGCTCTAACTTTTAATACCGTTTGCCCATCCTTTTCAAAACTTTTCAACATGTGCTGGCCATAATATCACGTGAGTTCGTATCCCGCATTATCGCGTGAAGAATTTAAAGTTATGGCCCTTGACGTACACAAAATACTTGAAATTGTGTTGTCCGGGCCTAACTTCAATTAGTTTTCCCATTTCTTTTCAAACTTTTACACATGTGCATGCCATAAATCTCAGTTGAGTTCGATTCCAGCATTATCGCGTGAATGATTAGAAGTTATGGCCTTGCGTACCCCAAAATACTTGAAATTGTGATTGTTGGGCTTAACTTCAATACCGTTAGTCCAATCCTTTTTTAATTTTCACACATGTGATGGCCATAATATCGCGGTGAGTTCGTTTCGTTATCGCGTGAATGCTTAGAAGTTATGGCCCTTGACATCACAAAATACTTGTATTGTGAGTCCAGGCTTAACTTCAATACCGTTTGCCCAATCCTTTTCAAATTTTCAAATGTGCAGGCCATAATATCACGGATGAGTTCGATATCCAGCATTATCGCGTGAAAGACTTTAAAAATTATGGCCCTTGACGTACACAAAATACTTGAATTTGTGTTTGTCCGGGCCTTCTAACTTCAATATAGTTAAAACCCTTTCTTTTCAAAGTTTTTCACAATGTGCTGGCCATAATTTCGCGGATTTAGTTCAATATCCGGCATTATCGCATGAATGACTTAGTGTTTATGGCCCTTGAGACAACAAAATACGAAATTGTGTTGTCTGGGCTCTAATTCAATACCGTTAGCCAATCTTTTCAAATTTCCCACATGTGCAGGCCATAAAATCGCGGGTGAGTTCGATATTCAGCATTATCGCGTGAAGATTAGTTATGGCCCTTGAACACTTTAATAAATCAAAAGAGACATTTTCCTTCAATTTAATGGAAATGTTTCAACTTTATTGTTTTAATAAGTAACATTCATTAACTAATGGGATTTTGGGAAAATAGTTGTTTTTTGAGGTTTTCTGAGGTCCCCATACTGTGATGGGGTATTTTGTGGCGGTCCTGATCCTTGTTTGTTTTACAATCAAATTGCAAAAGAGAATGCTGAAGTGTGATGATTAAAGAATCTAACAGACTGCAGGTCGAAGACAAAACATCAAAAGAATTGATTGTTTAAAAGTCAATTATACCCCTCTAAAGTTCTTAATTTGAAATCGCATTAACACAGAGAATAACAAACAATAGCAAGAAAATAAATTTTTATTACATTTGGAATTTAGATTGAATAAGTAACAAGCAAAATAGATTTTGACCTTCCGTAAATGTGAAGGCAGGCCAGATGAGGTTATATGTGTCTCATCGAAATGTATCTTATTTTATGTTTTAAATAATCATGAAATTGAGGGAGTTCAGTCAATTACCTAGCTCCTACAAGTAACAAGAAAGGGACTCCTTTCATTTGTCGCTTTTGCAAGGGCTGTACATTTTGAAAGCGCATGGTCTAATTGCTTTTCTTGTTTTTTAAGACTTGTTCAGTTGCCTGATTATATTCTACAATTGAATAGGAACAGTTCCTGGGAGAAATACAGCATTAATTTCTTTTGTTTAAAATTTTAAATTTGGTGTTATGCAAAGACTCAAATGCGTAAGAAATTGTAATGGGGTATGAAAGGACCATTTTATGTTATAAATTTTTGCATTCTGGAAGGAAAGAAATCAAAGAAGATGTAACATTATGTTATTGAGCACTATAAATGGACATATGATAAGGTTTAACAATGTTAGATTTAATAGGGTTGTAAGGGATAATACTCTGAGTTGCTTTGCTTCATCAACAGATTCTATTTTAGGCGCTGCATGGAGCATGATCTGGTACTGTTGGAAAGTATGGTGAGATACTCATGGGACAGTAATTATGTTGGTCGGTTGGTTTACCTGATGCCCTTGCATTTGGGGTCTTCCTCCACCGTAATTAGCTGGACGTCGTACTGACTGAAAATACTGTCGAAGCGACGATAAACCCAAATAGTCATAGTCATTTGTCTGTGTGGAACACCACTGTGAACAAGACTCAGTGACTGAAAAAGTCTTCCTCAGGCCCGTGGAAACTTTGTAAAATATTATTAAATGTGAAATGGGTCATTATAAAGTTGTAAAGTTTAACTTTTAATTATTGACGTCTTTGTTCAAATAATTTAACCTTTCCTATATGATCATTTGACGACTCAATAGGTACCACAAAAGCCTGATTGCAGAAGGCCAAACTCAAAACCTAAAAATTTTTAATTGAAAAAATCCTCATTACCAGACCATGAGGAGCAGGAACAGATAAAACCTGATCAGCCTGGAGTTACTCGCAGGTGATCTGGTTTTATGCTGTTCGCTTTGGTTTTTTTCATGGTACCCCTTTTATGGGGGGAAAGGGTTAAAAAAAAGATATTGAGAGGAGTTTATATATGATGGTTATAGCTTATACGGATGTGATGTTTGTTCTTATTTGTTTTATAAAAAATTTATCACACAAACTTGTGAGCATCACAAAACTGATTTAAAAGAAAAAAGCTTTTTTCATAATGTTTTTTCATTATTATACACATTTCAGATTAAGAAAAAAATAAAAATAATAAATTAATCATACGTGTAAAACTTTTGCAATTAATTGATAATTTAGGAGTTCACCTTGTTATATTTCATGTTTTATATAGTTATATTGAAATGTGTAATGGTTATTCCAAGGATTTTGTGATCAAAAATGTGCATGCCATATGCCTAATTAAACCCATACATTTCATGGTTTTAGTGAAATCTTTTTTATCAGAAGTTTTGATTTGGATACTTCAAAATGATTATTTGGGTTAAAATATTGGAAATTTCAGTGTTTTTTTATGCTGCATTTTGTTGAGACTAGAGTTTTCACCAGGGTGAGGTCTTGTTCGATATTTAATGTTAATTTCTTCTCTTGGTCTTTCTTTTTTTTCACTTGGATGTCAAATATCAACCGCAGTTTCTGGCTTGGCACCTGTAACTCATTTTGGGGGTCCAAGAGGTGTGCAAAACTCTGCAAAAGTCTGTGGTTATGTTTAAAAAGGTGTAAAATATCATTGTTAAACCTCTTTAAACCTTTACAGGATGAGACTGCACAAGTTTTTGAAGCCTGCCAGTGAAAAACTTACGAGGTCGCACGGGGGGACAGCGGGGTCACAAGTTTTCCAGCGATGCCACCAGGTGTCTTGTTGGGTCAGGGACCTCCTCGGGACATTAATAAGTAAGGCTTTTCCTGTTCTTCTATTTATCAACACAACTTTGGTTCAACACACACACAGTGATTAACTCAGGGTTTCCCCAGAAGCTCTTTGGGTTCGTCAGAAAAAATCGAAATTTACTAAAACCCGGAAAAACAAATACCGAGGAGGGTATAATGGAATCACCTGCGGTTGGTTGGTCTGTCACAAAAATATCTGTATTATTATTTTGCCACCCACTGACTTTGCAGCAAACCTTTTGCTTTATTACTTCAATCTATAAATAGAGACTGTACCGTCACATACTGATTATAAGTGTTATAGAACGAAAGGTTTGTGCATTTCCTTTGTATATCAAAAATAAATTTTATGAACGGACAAATTTTCAAGCTTGCCAATAAACCCAATGTTATAACCCCCATTTAATCTTGGGTTAACAGGTATTCAAGAAAGATGAACACACCCTTTGGTCAATGGACTGTAAAATTAGCACATCGTTCCCTACTCTACCTATTTCTTTTTTCCTACAGTTATAAGTTTTTATCAATATGCATCACTAAATCAAAAGGAAGAAAAATTTAAAACAAAAACATTTCATTATTATACCCCCAAAAAGAAATTTGGGGGGGTATTAGGAGTCACTCGTGGTCCGTTTGGTCCGTTGGGTCGGTCCGGCGGTTGGTCTACAAATATTTGTCGGAGCATTTCTCCAAAACTGCTGTACCTATGTTGATGAAACTTCATGGTAGATAGACCTTGATGAGGGAAAAGGGAGTGCTAAGAACCATAACTCTGCTTTTATTTTGAAGTAGCTATTGCCCTTTGTCTTTTTTAATCTTTTGATTTTGTCCGGCCCTACTCATTACTAAAGTAGTAGGTTGATGAAACTTCATTGTAGTTGTCTTGATGAGGGAAGGCAGTGCACAAGAACCCAAACTCTGCAGTATTTTTTAAAGGAGTTTTGCCCTTTGTCATTTTTAATCTTTTGATTTTGTCCGGAGCTAACTCCAATACTAAAGTAGCTGGTTGATGAAACTTCTATGTAGATTGATTGAGAGGGAAGTGCAGGTAAGAACCATAACTCACTTTTTTTTTTTAAAGGAGTTTTCCCTTTGTTATTTTTGTTTTTGTTTTTGTCGGGCATTTCTCCAAACTACTGACTTATGTTGATCAAACTTATATGTAGATAAACCTCATATGTAGATAGACCTTATTGAGAGGAAGGCAGGCCTAAGACCATAATCTGCATGTATTTTTTAAAGGATTATTGCCCTTTGTCATTTTTAATCTTTTGATTTTGTCCGGACCATAACTCCAATACTAAAGAGCTAGGTTGATGAAACTTCAATGTAGTTGTCTTGAGAGAGGAAGTGCAGGCACAAGAACCATAAATCGGGCATGTATTTTGAAAGGATTTTATTGCCCTTTGTCTTTTTAATCTTTTGTTTTTGTCCGGAGCTTATCCAATACTAAAGTATGGGTTGTGAAACTTCATATGTAGATTGATCTTGATGAGAGGAAGTGCGTGCATAAGAAAAACCAAATGTAAATTTTAAAGACAGGTTTTTGCAAACAATAAATATGGTGTGAACCATAATTGATGTTTTTATTCTCCTCGCTACGATCTTGGGGGCAAATTGTTTTCTTCTGTGTGTCTGTATGTGTGTTCTCTGTCTATCTGTCTGTCTGTAAAAACTTTTTAGCTTGCCCAAAACTTTTGAACCATTGCTACCTAACTTTAAACCTTACATACATGTAGTCTTTTCACTCCGCAAACTTTTGAAACTGTATTCCTACACATGAAGATTCCGGTGTGGGTATTGATCCCTTTATGATAATTTTTTTTTGTTGGTTTTGCTTATAAGCCCAAATCCTATGTGTGAACATTTGTTTTATGTGTCATGTGAAACATCCTGTGTCAAAGATGGGGGTGGGGTATGAATCACCTTCAGTGTGATAGTTCTAGTTTTATTTAAAGTTTGGTATAGGCTAAAATTTAAGTTTCCGTCCAGATCCACAGCTCTTTAAAAACCCTCTTTCAGTTGAAACATACCCACCTTATTGCCTTCAGTTACTTTGATTACATATTGTTATTGGGTATTTTACACCTCGGCTTTGGTTTTTTTTCATCAGTGTCTCAATGTCTGATTCTCGCGCTCATATAATAGGGTTTCTCATACTGAAAATAATAGAGCAAAGTCTTTCTTTTGCGAAGTTTATAAACTTAAAACTAAACATCCTCACCCTTTTTGCCCTTTTTGACCCCAGATCGAGAAGATTCAATTTTTCACCAGAGCATACGCTTTTAAGGTGAGTTATTGTGATCACCTTGCGTCTGTCATATGCATTGTCAAAAATTTTTGCTTTTAATGACATCTTCTCTGAAACCACTGGTTAACCCACCGGAGGGGTCTATAGGTTTGCCCTTGTCTGTCTGGGCCGGATATCCGGAAATCTGTATCCCACGATAACTTAAAAACCATTTATGATAATATTATGAAACTAATGGTATATGAATTGATTGCAGTATGGAGATTCTGCATGTCACTTTGTTTTTTTATCCCACCAAATTCTGGTTGCTATGTTTAAAGGAAAAATTATGCACCTCACCGGTAGGGGACTCATGTGTTGCGTGCAACACCAGTTACTTATTTATTTTATTGTTGCAGCATGCATGTGGTTCCCCCGTTCCTGATCAATCTGCTTGTTTCTATATTGGCCTGGTGTCCAGATACAGCCATTAGTAAACTAGCAATCAACAGACTGCTGGATGTAGCTAAGCAACAACCCTCCAGGTTTTGTAAAAAAATTTTACATAAAAATAGTTTAATAACAATCTCTTCTAATTTTGTTGTTACATATTAAGTAGAAATTATATCCTATGTGGAAAGTAATGATGGGCATTGTTTATGTTTCTATCATCTTTTAGTTCGCCTGAGATAAAATAAGTTGCTATCTTCAAGTGCAGTGCCCGTGTAGATCTTGCCTTAATTACGACACTATGATCCTTATGTCACTTTAGGGGCCCAGTATCCTGCCCGGTCTTGCTCTACCTTGTAGGGAGAAAGTCTTGCCCAGACCTGCGGGCTGGCGCTGATTGAGGCGATACCAAAACTGGCGACCCACAAGGTAAAACTGATCACCTGTGGTCATGTGACACATGTGGATACTTCACACACACATGACACAAACATGAACATGTGAGACACCCTTTTATGCACACTTTATTCCCTTTGGGTTTTATGTGACAAACACCCATTGACCCTCTCTTTCTCTCTCTTTCTCTCTCTCTCCACACACAGAGAGTTGTGTTTTCTATCTTAGCGAGGTATCCATGTGTAACTATTTCCTCACTATTATGATTTGTACCTCGATTTGTTTGTACAAAGGATGTTCAAATTGAAATGCAATTCCTAGCATATCTAGAAAAAATTTTTCAATTTTCACAACCAACTATCGGATTCCTTCAAAGTATTCACCTCCGTGAGCTATGCACAGTTTCAACCTTTTGATCCAATTTTTAAAGGCAGTTTCATAGTCGTTTCTGGGTATACCCTTGAGACATGGAAGTGGGGTGAACCAAGATCTTTTTGTTTTTTGCTCACATGAGCACAAAGTGCTCAAGGTTTTAGCTTTTCTGATCGCCTTTTGTCCGGCCGTCCGGCGTCCGTCGTCCCTGCGTGCGTGCGTCCGGGCGTCAACAATTGCTTCAAACAAATCTCCTCCTAAACGGCTTGGCCAATTTGAAAAATATTTTGCAGGAATGTTCCCTTTGGGTGAAGCTCTACTAAAGTTGTATAAATGGTTCTGGTCCATCGCATATTAGGTCACAGGAGCTAAAAATAGATTTTTAAAAATGAAAATTTAAAAAATCTTCTTCTCTGAAACCACAAGGCTAGGCCTTTTGATTTTTGGTATGTAGCATGATCTTATGACTCTCTTTCCGGATTGTACAAAAATTTTGCCCTGGGGTCAAATTTGGCCCCCCCCAGGGGGCACTTTATTTCACATAGGCTAATATAGGTAAAACTTGAAAAATCTTTTCTCCGGGAAAACCCCAATGGCCTTTGCCTTTTGATTTTTGGTATGTAGCATCATCTTATGGGCCACTACCAAGTTGTACAAATCATAGCCCTATGGTGATAAATGGGCCCCGCACCAGGGGTCACTTGTTTTAATAGCATAAATACGTTACCTGTTATTACTTCAGGTATGTGTCTATTTGTGCACAGCTTCCAAAACAGAGTCCCCAAATAAACCCATTCCCTAAACCCCCTAGTTCCCGGAAGTGTAACCCCCGTTCTCCAATTGTGTTTTGGAAGCCATCGAGTTTCAGTGGGTAACCTTGCGTGTCCTTTTTGATAGCTTCTGTGCGCTACAGCTCTCCTTTTCTTATCTTTTCATAGCCTCGGCTGTGTTGTTTATATTGTTCTTATTGGTTTTATTCTATATACGTGTAGAATTCCCAATCTCCGTCCCGTATCGGGACCTTTTGCCTTGTGTCACGGGTTTCCATGCTTCGGCTCCCGTGACACTGGTTTTATTATTTTGATTTTGTATATACTGTTGTCTCGTTTCGAGATTTTCTTTGTACGGGTTTTCTTCGGTCTTCCCGTTTTTTTATTTTGCATACATTGTTCTTTTGTATTGTTTTTTTACTATGTCGCAGTCTCGGGGCTCTGCGGACATGTCAAGGCGTCCTGGGATTCCCGTCAGTCCTGCCTTTCATGTTCAGGGTGCTCTAGGGTCGACACTTGCACCGTTTGTGCTTCGTGGACAGACGAGATATGGAAGAAAGCCTCCTCCCGTCGGTCTTACTCTTCCCGGAAAAGGAAGGCCTCATCTTCCTCCTCCTTCTCTGGGTTCAGCGCTGCTGGGGTCGGAGTCCTCTCCCCCCCCCAGGAAGAAGGCTTCCCGCCCCTCTCCGGAGAGGCCGCCTTCATCTCCTGGCTCCCTGCCCGGCTCTCCTTGTGTCAGCCCCAGGGGAGCAGTCAAGGAGACTACTCCGACCGGTCACCGGTCACCGGGCATGACCGGTCAATTACGTGATCGTAGTCATAGCAAAGCTCACGACCGGTCACCGGTCAGGTCTAGCCACCGGTCACCGGTCAAGACCGGTCACTGACCATCACGGGACCGGTCACCGGGTATATCTGCCAGGGACCGGTCACCGGTCAGGACGGTCACCGACCACCGGTCACCAGGCACCGGTCACCGACCACTACTCACCGGTCACGGGCACCGGTCACCGGTCAACAGGCACGGTCACCGGTCATCAATCACCGGGCACTGGTCATCAATCACCGGTCACCGGTCATTTTCGAAACATCTACTGTTCGCGATCGGTCTCAGAGACCCAAGACCGGTCATCACCGGTCATCGGCAAGAGATCGCCACCGATCAACGGCCAGGTTGGCTCATCACTCTAGACGTGTGGGTCACCGGTCTTCGCCGATTTTGTCTGAGAATTCGGACTCGAGTTTTTCCTCAGGTAGCCCTGCGGTTTCTCCGCTTCGGCCACCTCCTCCTCATGTTCAAGGGTGCCCAAGAAACGGTCCCACAACCGTTCCCCCGGGGTTTTTCTGGTCACCGGTTCCCCTAGCTCTGCTACTCGGGACCCGGTCCCCTTTACGCTCCACCACGTCTTCGAAGGTTCAAGGTGCGGATGTTTCAGCGCAACCTCAGACCTTTGACCCTTCCACGTGGTGGGCCCACATGATGGGGGAATACGCCAGGCATTTCAGTTCTGCCTCCCCCCCCGTCATGCCGGGTGAGCCTTCATCTTCTAGGAGGGATCGGGTTTCTCTTCCACCAGAGACCCTAGATCACAGACTGTTCCTTCAGTCTCCTCCCTCCTCGGGGTCCACAGGGCGCTTCTTCTGCACAGCCCCCTATGTGGCCCTTTTTCCCTCCATTTCCCTTTATGGGCTTTCCCCCTCAGGATGCTCCCCATCTCGCCCTGAGGCTGGGTTCCTCCCTCTACTCGCAATCCCCCTACTAGTGGGACTGCTCTGAGCGGACAATTGGAGGATGAAATCTCCCTTCATGCTCCAGAGGAGGACTCCTTATTTGCTGAGGACGTGCCTCTTTCGTCCACCTCGCGCCGATCCAGCGCTCATTCCGAACCTCGTACTGACAATCCTCTCTCTGACGAGGACGAGGAGTCAGACGACAGTCGGTTTTCCATGGACAGGGCTGTTCAGGAGGTCTTTGCTACCTTACCTGCATCAGTATGCAAACCGGCCCCTCCTCCCTCCCGGAAGAGGTGCGAAGGTTACCTTGACCTCGTCAGTAAGCCTAAGGAATCCAAATCAGTCGAACCGGAGTTGCTCCCTTCTCTCCGGTCGTCCGTTCGGGCTCTGGAGGATTTCGAATCTTCATCTCCTCTAAGCGAGGACCGGGCTGGTTTATTCCAACTTCAGACCTTCGGCCTTTGGGTTTTTAACCCCAAGACCTACAAGTTTCCGGAGGGTGATTTTTCTATCAACCCTCCGAAACTGGACCTAGATGCGAGTCGGCTCCGGCCTCAAGGTCCCCTCCTCTTTACCGCTTCAGCAGAAGGTCCTGGATCGCTGGGAGCAACGCTCCCGCTTTCTTTCCGGCATCTCGTCGCATACTGACTCCTTCGTGGCCGCTCTTTCGGTCAAGCTACAACAAAAGGATGCCTTATCTGCTTCGTCAGGCTTCTTTTAGAGGCCTTAGCAGCGACGGCAAAACATTCGATTTTGCTATCTCTCTCTCTCTCTTCCGAGATGACTCGCTGCAGGCGGGATGCCATCTGGAGGGGCCCCAACAAAGCTACTTCTCTTTTTCTTCTCGAGAAAAGCTTAGGTCGGCCCCTCTTTTTCTTCGTCCCTTTTTGGGGGGCCCGAATCAAGGAAGTAGCGGATGCCTCCAGGGAGGAGCAAATGCACGGCGCGGTGGCCTTCAGCCCCGCACCCTACTTCGGCTCCCCCTAAATTCCCGGATACTGAAGAAACCTTCGGCTTCTACGGTAAATCCCCGAAGGACTCGGAAAAGGGCAAGCCTCTTTCTCCTTTCAGAGGCAATCCTCTTCCAGGGGCGCTCGCCATCTGGTCCGCAGCGACCACGATTTTCCCTCCTTCATCGCCCCCCACCTTCTTCTACCTCTACCTGTCAAAGGGGTAGGAGTAAGCCCTAGGGGTACGTCCTTTTTTCCCGCTTCCTCTTCCAGAGGGTTTCGATTAGGAGGAAGAGTGTTCCTGCCCCTTCCAGTAGGCGGCAGACTCACTCATTTCATTCATCATTGGGAGACAATCACCGACGACCAATGGGTCCTGTCTATCGTGAGACACGGGTATCGGGTTCCGTTCAGTCGCCCCCCTCCACTTTCACGCTCTCCCATTCATCTCTCTCATCATCCTCTTTCTGGACTCGCCATTTCAGATCTTCTGAAAAAAGGAGCGGTAGAAAGGGTCTCGATTCCAACCTCTCGGGGTTTTACAGCCGTCTCTTTCTGGGCGGGTTTTCGACCGGTCATAGCCCTATTCATCTAAACTCCTTCTTCCCGAAGGAACACTTCAAATGGAAAAACTTCGTCGTCAGGGCAGCCGTCCCCCCCGGTCACTGGGCTGTTTCCCCTGGATTTATCGGATGCCTACTTCCATGTATCTATCCTCTCATTCCAGGAAATTACCTTCGTTTTCGGATGGCCAAACTGTCTACCAGTTAAAGGCCCTTCCGTTCGGCCTGTCTTCGGCCCCCAGAATCTTCACCAAAATAGTTTCGGTTCTGGTCGCCGGGTTCTTTTTCGCGGCTCACGCCTCCTGGCGTATTTCGACGACTGGCTTTTCTCAATGGACCCAGTCGCTCTTCTCGACGAACTTCGATGGGTGACGACCTAGCTCTCGGTAGGCTTCATCCTCAACCCCGGGGAAATCGGAGTTGATCCCATCCCAGAACTTCACGTTTGTTGGGATGCGTTTCTGACCGACCTAAACAGGATCAGAATTCCGGAAACCCGAATTATGTCTCTTCTAACTCTGGTTCGGGGGTTTTCGCGTCGGCAATCGATCTCAGCCCGCGAATTCCTATCGCTTCTCGGGAGTACTCAATGCTGCAGCGGTCTTGTTCCCGTGGGCCGCCTTCACATGCGACCTCTTCAATTTATCCTTCTCTCGATCTGGCGTCCCCGTCGAGACCATTTTACAGACCATTCTTCCGGTTTCTCCGGGGAAATTTGGGTTTATCATCTCAGTTGGTGGAATTCCCCCTCGTTTCTCCGAGAGGGTTGTTCCTCTTTCTCCTCCTCAACCGGAACTGTTCCTCTTCTCGGATGCCAGTCTGTCAGGCTGGGTGCTCATCTGGAACTCTGGGTCTCACGACCTCGGGTCTTTGGTCCCATCGGACAGTTCTCTTCATATCAACAACCTCGAACTCAAAGCGGTTCTACTAGCCTTACGACAGTTTTCTCCTCTCATTCGAGGCAAATCTGTTCTAGTATCTACAGACAACACGACTGTTGTCTCTTACATCCGCAGACAACGGGGGACGCACTCGCCTTCTCTGTGCATGGAAGCATTTGGGACCTTCTTCATTGGTGTCAGGTGTCTTCGGTACTCATTCAAGTCAGACATTTTTCGGGTCGTCTAATGTTCTAGCGGCCAAACTGTCCCGCAGACATTCTCTTCTCCCCTCGGAATGGAAGTTACTTCCTCGGATCGCGACAACTCTGTTTGCGATTTTCGGGTCTCCGTCTGTCGATCTATTTGCTACCAGGCTGAACAACCAGCTTCCCCTGTTTGTGTCACCGGTATCGGATCACCGGGCTTGGGCGATAGATGCTCTGTTGTAAACTGGGTCATCTATTTGCTTATGCGTTTCCACCGTTTTCTCTGATTCCCTTAGTTCTAAGGAAAAATCCTGCGATCTCAGTGCCGGATCCTCTGTAGCTCCCCTTTGGCCAACGAGTTTTTGGGTTTGTGGATCTTCTGGATCTTTGATAGACGATCCTGTAGAACTTCCCCAGGTTCCGGACCTTCTGTCACAAGGTCGGAACAGGGTCCTTCACGACAATCCTGCGCTCTTCGTCTTCACGCTTGGATGTTATCCAACAGCGAGTTAGACAGAAGAAATTTTCGGCAACAGTTCCCTTATTATCTCTAAAGCCGGGGAGACAATCTACTCGATCTGTTACCGGGCAAAGTGGAAGGTCTTCCTTTGATTGGTGTATCGCACGGCAGATTAATCCGGTCAAAGCTCTGTCAGAGAAATTGCTAACTTTCTAGTTTTTCTTTTTAACGAGGGAAAAAAACTTGCGGTCAGTTCTATAAAGGGTTATAGGTCTATGTTATCGAACACTCTTAAGTTTCACAGATCCTCTTCCCTTGGTTCGGATCCTTATTTTTTCGGAAATTATTCGTTCGTTTGAACTGTCTAGGCCAGTTTTCGTTCGTTAACTCCAAAGTGGGATCTTTCTTGTGTTTTACTGGCTCTTACTAAGGCCCCTTTTTTGAACTCTTTTGAGGCTTCTCTCCTGCACGTAACATGGAAGACGGTCTTTCTCATAGCAATGGCGTCTTCTAATACGCCGTTGCGAAATTTTCATGCCTTTTCTACTGAGGAAGGCTATTTACGCTTTAACAAATCTGATGGCTCTGTATCTTTGAGCTTTCAACCTGGTTTCCTTGCAAAAACCCCAGCTCCTTCGGTCTGTCCCCCCTTTAGTTATTCCGAGCCTTGCTAGGTTTTGCGCCAGGGGAGATCCTGATCGGCTTCTTTCCCCGGGTTTTAGAGCCTTAAAGTTTTACCTCCAAAAGGTTAAATCATTACGGGGTCGTCGTCTTCGACTTTTCCCAATAAAAGGGGGGGGCGAAGTTTCGGCAGCATCAATATCTCATTGGGTACCCTCAACTATCAAGTTTGCCTATTCGGATCTTTCGGACAGGGATTATCCTTTTTAAAGATTGGGACCACATTGAGCTCCGTGCTTTGTCTGCTTCTTGGGCTTTCTTGAATAAATCCCCATGGATGATATTCTCAAAGCGGCCTCTTGGAAGTCTTCTACTACGTTTTCTTCCTTTTATCTCCGCTCACTGGCTAACCAATCACAAAACCTTGTGGATTTGGGTCCACTTGTAGTGGCTCAGACAATAGTTTAATCATCATGTCTGACGCCTCGGCGGCTTTGGTCGTTTCCTACTTCGTAGTGTCGCTGCAATCAAGGTTCTTTGTTAGCAACCTCCCGCCTTAGCGACGAAGTCTACGGGAAGTAATAACAGGTAACGTATTTATGCTATTAAAATAAAATTTTTGAAGTAAAATTAATTTTAATTAGTAAATACTTACCTGTTATTACAGAGTCCCACCTCCCTCCCGCTTGCTGGCGGTTGTATCCCTCGATGGCTTCATATAAAAATTGGAGAACGGGGGTTACACTTCGGTAACTAGGGGGTTTAGGGAATGGTTTATTTTGCGGACTCTGTTTTGGAAGCTGTGCACAAATAGACACATACCTGAAGTAATAACAGGTAAGTATTTACTAATAAAAATTAATTTTACTTCAAAAATTTCATTTTTCCATAGAGTTATATAGAAAAAATCTTAAAAAATCTTCTTCTATGAATCCAAAAGGCCTAGAGCTAAGATATTTGGTATGTAGCATATCTTATGGGCCACTACCTGATTGTACAAATCATACCCCAATGGTGATAAAGGGCCCCCACCCCAAGGGGTCACTTGTTTTACATAGAGTTAAATAGGAAAATCTTAAAAAATCTTCTTCTATGAATCAATAGGCCTAGAGCTAAGTTTTTTGGGGTATGTAGTAGCATTAATGGTTCATTCCCAAAGATTTTCAAAGTCTTGGCCCTACGGTGATAAATGCCCCTGCGCCCAAGTCTTCTCTGAAACCATATGGCCCATTGTTTAGGTATTTGGTGTGTTGTATTGTAGGGGTAAAATGTTTTAGATTAAGTTATATCAGAATCCTTGTCTGTTTAAAAACCTTGACCTCAGTTGAAGCAATGGTACTCAGGTGAGCGATGTCAGGGCCCATCATGGCCCTCTTGTTTGTATTTTCGTCCAGTGAGGGACTTTTTGAGCCTGGGAAACAGGAAGTAGTACAGGGGGCAAAGGTCTGGGAATACGGCGGGGTGCGGAAGCTCTACAACCTTTTCCTGCCTTAAAAATCGGGGTACAATAGCCGCTTTGTGGCTTGACGCATTGTCATGCAGCAAACCTGACCCCGACAAACCTGTTGCTGGATTGCGTCTATTGAAATATTTCAACTTTTTTAGAACAGCCCTCTGTAGAACTTGCTATTGGGCCGATTTTACCTTTTGGAACAGCAGTTAGTATAGCAGGCCCTTGATTTGTGAAGAAACTGCATACATAACCTTCTGACGCTCATTGTAGGTTTGGCTATACATGGCCTTTTCATGTCTTTCGTAGCACATATCTTGTTTTCATGTTTTCGTTTGGGCTCATAGAAATGCACCCATGTCTTGGCACTGTGATGATATTGGCAAACAAGCGATTATTGTATTTTTGGTACATTTTCAGCAAGATTTTGCCATTTTCATGCAGAGGCGCTTCTGCTCCTCTGTGAGCAAATGGGGTATCCATCGCGCAGTTTATCTTATTCATTTTTAAGGTGCTTCCTTAGAATTGTATGAATGCCCTATTGAGATGTACCTTTCGGGCTATTTCCCTAACAGTGAATCTTGCATCTGTCGATTACAATTTTTCTGACCATTTTGGGGACTGGTTGCTGTCTTTTGTGATGGCCACATGGTTTCATCTTGCAAGGACGTTATTCCACTTCCAATTTTTCTTGCACCACCTAGTAAACCGATGCATAGGACAGCCCACCAGGTCCATAAATTGAGCATATTTCATGAAATATTTTTTTGGACCTATAAAGAAAACAGGGGGTTTTTTTGGGGGAAGGGGAAACCCTTTTTTGGGTGGGGGGAAACAGTTTTTTTTCCAAACCTTTTTATCATTAAAAATGTACGAGTATGAAATTTTCTCGTTTTTGTAGCCGGGCAGAGGGAAAGATTAACACAAAACTGTATCAACCAAAGGGGAAAATTCATCCCCCTAGGGACCCAAGTGGTTTTTTTGGAAAAGCGTGCTTGTTACTAATAAACCCCAATGTTGCATTTAAATTTGAAATCCTTCATCGAATTCCCCATTATTTCAGCCTCAAAACCAAAATCAAACTGCAAACAAACAGAAACCCCTAGATTTCTACTTCCAAGGTCGATTTCAAAAAAAAAAAACGCACACAAAAAACTTCATCAAAAAAATAGATTTTTTTTTCCCATATACATTGACCATTAGCCCGTGAAACAAATACTTACATTCAGTATTCTTTTCAAAAATTTTTCAAGGATGTTTTGATTCAGTTACATGTTTTCGGGGCCAACCACCCGAATCACTGGAGTGAACCAACAGACCCATTTAAATATAGAGTGCCTTTCAGTTATTGTATTACATGATAACCAGTCAGTAGTCTTTTAAGTACTAGAGCAGGTCAAATTGAGCCCTGCCCTTGTTTCCCATTTATAAGTTGCATGCTTAGGGAGGATGTCCTTCCCTCAGTATGAAGATGCAGCTGTAAATCTTTCTTTTGTTGATTAGTTGACAAGATACTTGAAAATTTAAGATATTAGTAAGTTTGCTTTTCTATTTCAAAGTTAAGAAATGCTCTTGGGAAAACTAAAAAACATTGTTTCTTTCCAAGGATAGGGCAGTATAGTTGTACATTGCCACTTGGATGTTTGTAACCCGTTTGAATTGATAGCAAAATTTTAAAACCAAGATACCGATTATGGTGTTTCTTCGACTTGATGACTCCCCAAATTTGGGGGAAAAAGTAATATTTCAAATGGGGGAAAATGTGAGTAGACTTGAAAAACCCTTAAAAATACCCCACGGTTGAAGTAAATTCAACCTTTGCTCATGATAATGGTATGTTCTGGAGTTTACTTGAAATAGCAGTGAAAAAATGATTCAGGACATGATTCCCTCAGGGTCTCTATATTGATGTATTAAAGAGACCCCGTTCCTTTTTTCCACAAAATTTCATAAAATTTCACCTTTTCTGACCCAGGTATATTCACGGGTCTAAAACCTTGTATTGACATTCATAATTTAAACTTGTCATGCAAAATTTTTTTTGATTATCTGAGTAAATTACATACATTTGGTTTGTTAAGCTTAGGAAAACAGGTAACAGTAAATTTTCCTTTGATGTCATTCATTCCGTTTGATTTATGTGGCTATAATTGGTCTTTGTGGCTAGAGAGAATAAAAGATTATCCACTATGTATCAAATTTATGAGGTGTCCTCCCACTTTTGTGTCTGCTCCATAACTTGGACATTTATGGATGGATTTCAATAAAACTTCAGAAACAGAAGTGAATTCCCCATTACCCAAGGGTGATATTTTAAGGTGAAACTACATGTCCACCGTCCCAGTGGCCAAGTGGTTAGAGCATTTCCTCAGGGGCAGGAAGTTGTGAGTTCGATTCCCCGGGGGCAACATACCTAATTCTTTAAAAAAATGGTACTGTTATTTCCCTTGCTTGGTGCTCGTATGTAAGGGTAGTGCAGGACTGCTTTCGGTA
>CM037793.1:41257149-41307149 GCA_021229015.1 Solen grandis
CCCTCGAATCCTATCATATGTTATTAGGCTATCAACAGGGAACAGAATGCAAAAAACCGCATTCGAATCGGACTTCAACTGTTTGAGTTATAAGCAAAAGAATGTTTTAAAAAAAAAGCGCCCCCCTAGCGGCAAAATGAGAAAGAAAATTGATTAAAATTTTAATGTTAGATACCTAGCAAAGCAGCAAATAGTTCAATCAAGTATACTAGTCGCACAAGTCAAACTTTTTATTCTTATGTATCAGAATTTGAAGCATAAAACCTGATTTACAATTATTCCAAAAAAGGATCAAACTTTGGACTGCCGTATAATGACCAAATCAAGTCCGATCTTCAAAAACTAAACATCACTGGAAAGAGCTCTTTAAGAACTACAATTTTTGTTCATATACTCTCAATGAAATATTTTTAGTTTTGGAGCTATTTGTGGCCGAATAAAAACACAATAATCGTAATATGACCTTGACCTTTTCAATTCTTTTTTATTTTTTGATTTGTGAGGCCCTTTCAAACATAACAATACATATCGTGTGAAAATTTCATGAAGAATAAACAGAAAATAAAGTCAGGAGCGACAAAAACATGTTTTTGAAATTTTAATTTTTCCTAAAATTAAGTGAAGTTTGGCCGTTTCTAGAGGACAAACCACGCATTTCCTGAATTCGCCACCCCATATATTTTGTGCGTATATGTCTTGCAAATCGTATGCAGCAAACAGAATTATTCTATCTGATCTCTAACAAAAGTGGGTAGGTTTTTCGTAGACCTACCCTCATTTTTCCACTTTTTTCCAAGGTTCGAACATTCAACCTCTCCTAGAACAATTTTTTTCCAGTACTTGATGATAAGATATCCATCATATTTGATTGGGCTGTCAACAAGGAACATTATGTAAAAAACCGCATCTAAATCAGGTTTCAAATTTTTGAGTTATTAGCAAAACAGTGATTACATGCATTGCGCCCCCTAGTGGCTAAATCAGAAACAAAAGTGAAACGTTTGACCATTTAGGCACATGTTCAGATAAAGATGACTCCATGCCCAAAATTTCATAGCTGTGGCTTTTTTCATCTGGCCGCTAGGCTGGACACAAAAATGGGTGGAATTGGAAAAATAATAAAAATAAAAAAAAAAACAAATCAACAGAAGAAGAACAATAGGTTTTCGCCCTGCAGAGGCGAAAACCTAAAAAAAAATAAAACAGAAGAAGAACAATAGGTTTTCGCACTGCGAGGTGCGAAAACATAAAAAAAAAAAAAAAAAAAACAGAAGAAGAACAATAGGTTTCCGCACTGCGAGGTGCGAAAACCTAATAATAAAAGTTTGGAGAAAGCCGTAATGACAAAGGCAATATGCTTATCGGCCCTGGTGTACACAATTGCATCCTAAAATGCACCTCATTCTCTCAAATACGCATCGCAATTCACCTTTCAACACGGGCACTATTTCCTGCGTAGGAACGTCCGGATAGAGGGTAACCAACCCAATAACCGCCTTCTTTTCTTACTTCAACTTGCTAGATTTTCGTGTACAAGCCCTTATCCGAAAAACATGAATATCTGCCATGTTTGTTGAAGGAATCATCTGAAATTTTCAGGACTTTTTGCACACCGTAGGCTACGGCAATCCTGCAAATTTCAACTTCATACGCCAACTTGCCGATTTTATAGATTTTTTTAATAATTCTTGCTTAAATATGCATGACGTCATAATCACGTGACCAAACAAATATTCCTTGCAGTATACATCACTTCACTTTTCAGTGTCTTAATCCTGAAGAAATCATAATTTTTGACTCAAAATTCATGAAACTACAGCGTTTCAATTTCGTTAAAAGTACACTTTTCGCCTTTCTGCCATAACTCAACCAATTCAACCCCGATCTTCAAAAACTTAACATCACTGGAAAGAGCTCTTGAAGAACTAAAACTTTTGTTCATATACTTTCAATGAAATATTTGTAGTTTTGGAGCTCTTTGGGGCCGAATAAAAACACAATTATCGTAATATGACCTTGACCTTTTCATTTATTTTTTAAACTTTTAATCGTGAGGCCCTTTCAAACATAACAATACATAAAATGTGAAAATATCATGAAGAATGAACTAAAAATTAAGTCAGGAGCGACAAAAAATATGTTTTTGAAAATTTAATTTTTCCTAAAATTTAGTGAAGTTTGACCGTTTCTAGAGGACAAACCATGCATTTCTTAAATTTGCCACCCCATATAGTTTGTGCGTATATGTCTTTCAAATCATTTGCAGTAAACAGAATTCTTTTATTTGATGTCTAACAAAAATGGATAGGTTTTTCGTAGACCTACCCTAATCTGCACATTTTTTTTTTTTTTTTTTTTTTGCGAGGTTCGAACTTTCAACCTTCCGTTACTTGCTCAAAATTTTTCAACCACTCATACCTAGAAACTATCTTTTTTTTTTTTTTAGGCTATTAACAAGGAACACAATGCAATAAACCGCATTTGGATCAGACTTCAACTTTTTGAGTTATAAGTAGAAGAGTGCTTCCAAGCTAAGCGCCCCCTAGCGGCAAAATGAGAAGAAAAAAAAAAAGATTACAATTTTTCCATTAGGTACCTAGCAATGCAGCAAATAGTTCAATCAAGTATACAAGTCGCACTAGTCGATCATTCTATTTCTTATATATCACAATTTGAAGCATAAAAACTGATTTACAACTATTCCAAAAAAGGATCAAAGTTTGGACTGCCGTAAAATGACCAAATCAAGTCCGATCTTCAAAAACTAAACCTCAATGGAAAGAGCTCTTGAAGAACTAAAACTTTTGTTCATATACTCTCATTGAAATATTTTTAGTTTTGGAGCTATTTGGGGCCGAATATAAACACAATAATCGTAATATGACCTTGACCTTTTCATTCATTTTTAAACTTTTTAATTGTGAGGCCCTTTCAAACATAACAATACATAACTTGTGAAAATATCATGAAGAATGAACTAAAAATAAAGTCAGGAGCGACAAAAAACATGTTTATGAAATTTTAATTTTTCCTAAAATTTAGTGAAGTTTGACCGTTTCTAGAGGACAAACCATGCATTTATTAATTTCGCCACCTCATATATTTTTTGCATATATGTCTTGTAAATAATTTGCAGCAAACAGAATTCTTCTATCTGATGTCTAACAAAAATGGATAGGTTTTTCGTAGACCTACCCTCATCTGCACAGTTTTTTGCGAGGTTCGAACTCTCAACCTTCCGTTACTAACTCAAACTTTTCAGTCACTCATACCTTGAATTTATCCTATTTTATTAGGCTATCAACAATGAACATAATGCAACAAACCGCATTTGAATCAGGCTTCAACTTTTTGAGTTATAAGCAAAAGAGTGATTTCAAGCAAAGCGCACCCTAGCGGCAAAATGAGAAACAAAATTGATTAAAATTTTACCATTAGGTACCTAGCAATGCAGCAAACAGTTCAATAAAGTATACAAGTCGCACTAGTCGAACTTTCTATTTCTTATATATCACAATTTTAAGCATAAAATGGTATAACAATTATTCCAAAAAAGGATCAAACTTTGGACTGCCGTAATATGACCAAATCAAGTCCGATCTTCAAAAACTAAACATTAATGAAAAGGGCTCTTCAAGATCTAAAACTTTTCTACATATACTCTCAATGAATTATTTTTAGTTTTTGAGCTACTTGGGGCCGAATAAAAACACAATAATCGTAATATGACCTTGACCTTTTCATTTATTTTTTTACTTTTTAATTGTGATCCCCTTTCAGACATAACAATACATAACTTGTGAAAATATCATGAAGAATGAACTAAAAATAAAGTCAGAAGCGATAAAAAACATGTTTTTGAAACTTTAACTTTTCCTAAAATTTAGTGAAGTTTGACCGTTTCCAGAGGACAAACCATACATTTCTTAAATTCGCCACTCCATATATTTTGTGCGTATATGTCTTGCAAATCATTTGCAGCAAACAGAATTCTTCTATCTGATCTCTAACAAAAATGGATAGGTTTTTCGTAGACCTACCCTCATTTGCACAGTTTTTTGAGAGGTTCGAACTTTCAACCTTCTGTAGGTCAAATACTTTCAGCGACACGTACCCTCGAAACCTATCATTTTTTATTTAGCTGTCAACAAGGAACAGAATGCAAAAAACCGCATTTGAATCAGACCTCAAATAAGTGAGTTATTAGCCATTAATAAATTTCATGCAAAACGCCCCCTGGCGGGAAAAGTAAGACATAAATGAAAATTTTCTCAACGTTAGGATCATTTTCAAATACGTGGTAATAACTGATAAAATTTTCATACATGTGACTTTTTTCTATCATGGTGATATGCCGTTCACAAAAAAAGGTTAGAAAAATAATAAAAACTAGAATCGCAATCGCGATATCATCGGTTTTCGCAAAAGCAATTCCATTCAGTTCACGAGTGGCATGATTCGAAAAATATTTCTTCGTTCAATGGCTTGTTTATAATGTTAACAGCGATCTTTCAAACACTTTTGTCGCAATGTTTAAGAATACTTTTTACCCAAAAGAAGATTTTTGAGTATTACCTGTCAGTTATGTAGTCGCGATATCATCGGTTTTCATGAAAGCAATTCCATTCAGTTCATGAGTCGCATGATTCGAAAAACATTTCTTCGTTCAATTGCTTGTTGATACTGTTAACAGTGATCTTTCAAACGTTTCTGTCGCAATGTTTAAGCAGACTTTTTACCCAAAAGAGTATTGTTGAGTATTACCTGTCAGTTATGAAATCGCGATATCATCAGTTTTCATGAAAGCAATTCCATTCAGTTCATGAGTCGGATGATTCGAAAAACATATTTCTTCGTTCAATGGCTTGTTGAATACTGTAAACAGTGATCTTTCAAACAATTTTGTTGCAATGTATAATCAGACTTTTTACCAAGAAGAATACTTTTGAGTATTACCTGTCTGTTATGTAGTCGTAGACTTGAAAACTTTTTTTACGGACTTCGGATACTACAATGTTATATGTGTGTTTTGCTTTTGAGGGAATAAAACTTGGACTACCGTAAAATGACCAAATCAAGTCCGATCTTCAAAAACTTAACATCACTGGAAAGGGCTCTTTAAGAAATAAAACTTTTGTCATATACTTTCAATGAAATATTTTTTTGTTTTGGAGCTATTTGGAGCCAAATAAAAACACAAGTATCGTAATATGCCCTTGAACTTTGCAATTTCTTTTTACCTTTTTAATTGTGAGGTCCTTTCAGACATAACAATACATAACTTGTGAAAAGATCATGAAGAATGAACAAAAAATAAAGTCAGGAGCGACAAAAACATGTTTTAGAAATTTTGATTTTTCCTAAAATTTAGTGAAGTTTGACCATTTCTAGAGGACAAACCGTGCATTTCTTAAATTCGCCACCCCATATATTTTGTACGTTTATGTATTGCAAATCATTTGCAGCAAACAGAATTCTTCTATCTGATGTCTAACAAAATTGGATAGGTTTTTCGTAGACCTACCCTCATCTGCACAGTATTTTGCGAGGTTCGAACTTTCAACCTTCCGTTAGTAGCTCAAAAAGTTTAAGCCACTCATCCACTCATACCTAGAAACTATCATACTTTATTAGGCTATCAACAAGGAACACAATGCAACAAACCGCATCTGGATCAGACTTCAACATTTTGAATTATAAGTAGAAAAGTGCTTTCATGCTTTGCGCTCCCTAGCGGCAAAATGAGAAACAAAATTGATTAAAATTTTACCATTAGGTACCTAGCAATGCGGCAAATAGTTCAATTAAGTATACAAATCGCACTAGTCGAACATTCTATTTCTTATACATCACATTTGGAAGCATAAAAACTGATTTACAATTATTCCAAAAAAGGATCAAACTTTGGACTGCCGTAAAATGACCAAATCAAGTCCGATCTTCAAAATCTAATCATCATTAGAAAGAACTTTTCTAAAACTAAATCTTTTATTCATATATTGTTTATGAATTGTATTTTGATTTTGAGCTATTTCAAGCAGAATTGATATACAATTATCCTAATATGACCTTGACCTTTACAATACATTTTTACTTTTTATATTATGTGACACTTATGAACATAGTTTTACATTAAATGTGAAAATTTCATAGAAATTGAACTAAAAATAAAGTCAGGAGCTGCAATAAATCTTAACAGTCATGCTTTGAAAATGTTGATTTTTCGAAAATATTGGTTAAGTTTGACCGCGTACTGTGGACAAACCATGCATTTCCCGAATTCGCCACCCCATATATTTTGTGCGTATATGTCTTGTTAATCATATGCAACAAACAAACTTCTTTTATCTCAATTCAAATAAAAATGGGCACTTTTTTTGTAGACCTACTCTCATTTTCACTGTTTTTTGCGAGGTTCGAACATTCAACCTTCCGTAGTCAAAAAGTCTTTTATACGCAGATTTTTGAAACCTATCAAATTTGATTAGGCTTTTGACAAGGAACACAATGCAAAAAACCACATCTGAATCGGACCTCAAATAACAGAGTTATTAGCATTTGTTAATTTTTTTCAAAGCGCCCCCTAGCGGCAAAAATAAGACAAAAATGAAAATTTTCTCAACGTTAGGATCAAGTTCAGATAAAACTGCATAAACAGTGAAATAATGATGAAGATTGAACAAAAAATAAAGTCAGGAGCAGCAAAAAAGAGGAAACATGTGGATATTCAATTGTTTTATAAGAGGATCAAACTTTGGACAGTGGTAATTTGATCAAATGAAGTCCGATCTTCAAAACCTAAACACCAATGGAAAGATCTCTTCACAAACTAAAACTTTTGTTCATATACTTTCTATAAAATATTTTTAGATTTGGAGCTATTTTATGCCGATATAAATAATACTAATTGGTATATGACCTTGACCTTTGCATATTATGCTTGATTTTTTTTCTATGATTTTATTTGTTTTATAAAAATGCATAAACAGTGAAATAATGATGAAGATTGAACAAAAAATAAAGTCAGGAGCAGCAAAAAAGAGGAAACATATGGATATACAATTGTTTGATAAGAGGATCAAACTTTGGACTGTGGTCATTTGATCAAATGAAGTCCGATCTTCAAAACCTTAACACCAATGGAAAGATCTCTTCACAGCCTAAAACTTTTGTTCATATACTTTCTATAAAATATTTTTAGATTTGGAGCTATTTTATGCCGATATAAATAATACTAATTGGTATATGACCTTGACCTTTGCATATTATGGGTAATTTTTTTTCTATGGTTTTATTTTTTTTTTATAAAACTGCATTAACAGTGAAAAAATGATGAAGATTGAATAAAAAATAAAGTCAGGAGCTGCAAATAACCTTAAAAGTCATGCTTTTAAAATGTTGATTTTTCGAAAATATTGGTTATGTTTGACCGCGTACTGTGGACAAACCATGCATTTCTCAAAATCGCCACACCATATATTTTGTGCGTATATGTCTTGCGAATCATATGCAACAAACAAAATTCTCCTATCTCATTCCTGAAAAACGTGGATAAATTTTTCGCAGACCTACCCTCATTTCACAGTTTTTTCGAGATTCGAACATTCAACCTCCTGTAGCACGAAAGTTATATATACGCAACTTTTTGAAAACTATCATATTTTATTAAGTTACTGACAAGGAACGCAATGCAAAAAACCGCATTTCAATCGGACTTCAAATAACAGAGTTATTAGCCCTTAGTCACTTTTACAAAACGCCCCCTAGCGGCAAAATTAAGACAAAATGAAAATTTTCTCGACGTTAGGATCAAATTCAGATCCTAGGACAAAACTGGTAAAAAAATCAGAACTGTGACTGTTTCCTATCTTGTTGATATGCCGTTCACAAAAAAGAGACGGAAAAATAATAATAAAAAAAAAAAAAAAAAATAAAACAGAAGAAGAACAATAGGTTTTCGCAAGCGATGCGAAAACCTAACTAGAATCGCAATCGCGATATCATCGGTTTTCGCAAAAGCAATTCCATTAAGTTCACGAGTCACATGATTCGAAAAATATTTCTTCGTTCAATGGCTTGTTTATAATGTTAACAGCGATCTTTCAAACACTTTTGTCACAATGTTTAAGAAGACTTTTTACCCAAAAGAAGATTTTTTAGTATTACCTATCAGTTATGTAGTCGTGATATCATCGGTTTTCATGAAAGCAATTCCATTCAGTTCACGAGTCGCATGATTCGAAAAACATTTCTTCGTTCAATTGCTTGTTGATACTGTTAACAGTGATCTTTCAAACGTTTCTGTCGCAATGTTTAAGCAGACTTTTTACCCAAGAGAGTATTGTTGAGTATTACCTGTCAGTTATGAAATCGCGATATCATCAGTTTTCATGAAAGCAATTGCATTCAGTTCATGAGTCGCATGATTCGAAAAACATATTTCTTCGTTCAATGGCTTGTTGAATACTGTTAACAGTGATCATTCAAACATTTTTGTCGCAATGTATAATCAGACTTTTTACCAAGAAGAATACTTTTGAGTATTACCTGTCTGTTATGTAGTCGTAAACTTGAAAACATTTTTTACGGACTTCGGGTACTGCAATGTTATATGTGTGTTTAGCTTTATGATGGAGACAAATGACAATTGTATTCGATAAACAACAATTGCAAACGACAAACAACAGTATAAAATGACACACGACAATGCAATATGCCAGTCAACACTATTACGAACAACTGTTGCATTGAATTACTATCATTTTTATGAAATATCGCATTATCTTTTTTGTGTCATTTCAAATTGATATCACCGAAGAACAGAATGCAAAAAAACGCATAAAAATCAGACTTTATTTTTTTTTTTTAATTATTAATAGTGATTTCAAGCTAATCGCCCCCAAGCGGCAAAATGAGAACCAAAACTGATTAAAATTTAACTATTAGGTACCTAGCAATGCCGCAAATGGTTCAATCAAGTATATAAGTCGCACTAGTCAAACATTCTATTCCTTATATATCACAATTTGAAGCATAAAAACTGATTTACAATTGTTCTAAAGAGGATCAAAACTTGGACTGCCGTAAAATGACCAAATCAAGTCCGATCTTCAAAAACTAAACACCAATGGAAAGACCTCTTCACAGACTAAAACTTTTGTTCATATACTTTCTATAAAATATTTTTAGATTTGGAGCTATTTTATGCCGATAAAAATAATAATAATTGGTATATGACCTTGACCTTTGCATATTATGCTTGATTTTTTTCTATGATTTTATTTGTTTTATAAAAATGCATAAACAGTGAAATAATGGTGAAGATTGAACAAAAAATAAAGTCAGGAGCAGCAAAAAAGGGGAAACGTATGGATATACAATTGTTTGATAAGAGGATCAAACTTTGGACTGTGGTCATTTGATCAAATGAAGTCCGATCTTCAAAATCTAAACACCAATGAAAAGATCTCTTCACAGACTAATACTTTTGTTCATATACTTTCTATAAAATATTTTTAGATTTGGAGCTATTTTATGCCGATAAAAATAATAATAATTAGTATATGACCTTGACCTTTGCATATTATGCTTGATTTTTTTCTATGAATTTATTTGTTTTATAAAAATGCATAAACAGTGAAATAATAATGAAGACTGAACAAAAATTAAAGTCAGGAGCAGCAAAAAAGAGGAAACATATTGATATACAATTGTTTGATAAGAGGATCAAAATTTGGACTGTGGTCATTTGATCAAATGAAGTCCGATCTTCAAAAGCTAAACACCAATGGAAAGATCTCTTCGCAGACTAAAACTTTTGTTCATATACTTTCTATAAAATATTTTTAGATTTGGAGCTATTTTATGCCGATAAATATAATAATAATTATTGGTATATGACCTTGACCTTTGCATATGATGGGTGATTTTTTTTCTATGATTTTATTTGTTTTATGAAAATGCATTCACAGTGAAAAAATGATGAAGATTGAATAAAAAATAAAGTCAGGAGCTGCAAATAACCTTAAAAGTCATTCTTTTAAAATGTTGATTTTTCGAAAATATTGGTTATATTTGACCGCGTACTGTGGACAAACCATGCATTTCTCAAAATCGCCACACCATATATTTTGTGCGTATATGTCTTGCAAATCATATGCAACAAACAAAATTCTCCTATCTCATCTCTGAAAAAAATGGGGACTTTTTTCGTAGACCTACCTTTATTTCATCGTTTTTTTCGAGATTCGAACTTTCAACCTCCTGTAGCACGAAAGTTTTATATACGCAAATAATTGAATCGTATCATATTTTATTAAGTTTCTGACAAGGAACACAATGCAAAAAACCACATTCGAATCGGACCTCAAATAACAGAGTTATTAGCCCTTAGTCATTTTTACAAAACGCCACCTAGCGGCAAAACTAAGACAAAAATGAAAATTTTCTCAACGTTAGGATCAAATTCAGATCTTAGGACAAAACTGGTAAAAAAATCAGAACTGTGACTTTTTTCTATCATGGTGATATGCCGTTCACAAAAAAAGGTTAGAAAAATAATAATAAAAATAAAAAAAAAAAAAATAAAACAGAAGAAGAACAATAGGTTTTCGCACTGCGTGGTGCGAAAACCTAACTAGAATCGCAATCAGAATTGCGATATCATCGGTTTTCGCAATTCAATCACTTTTTTAAGCAACAGAAATTGAAACGTATCATATTAGATCGTTTTAGATTTGGGGCTTTTTTGTGCAAATAAAAATGACAATAATTGGTATATGACCTTGACATATTATGCTTGCTTTTTTCTATGATTTTATTTGTTTTATAAAAATGCATAAACAGTGAAATAATGATGAAGATTGAACAAAAAATAAAGTCAGGAGCAGCAAAAAAGTGGAAACATATGGATATACAATTGTTTGATCAGAGGATCAAACTTTGGACTGTGGTCATTTGATCAAATGAAGTCCGATCTTCAAAAACTAAACATTACTGGAAAGATCTCTTCACAGACTAAAACTTTTGTTCATATACTTTCTATAAAATATTTTTAGATTTGAAGCTATTTTGTGCCGATAAAAAATAACAATAATTGGTATTATGACCTTGACCTTTGCATATTTTCATCATTATTTACTATTTGTATTATAAAAATGCATTAACAGTGAAAAAATGATGAAGATTGAACAAAAAATAAGGTCAGGAGCTGCAAAAAGGAGGAAACATACGGATTTATAATTGTTTGATAAAGGGATCAAACTTTGGACTGCCGTAAAATGACCAATTCAAGTCCGATCTTCAAAAACTAAACATCACTGTAAAGAGCTCTTGAATAACTAAAACTTTTGTTCATATACTCTCAAAGAAATATTTTTAGTTTTTGAGCTTTTGGGGCCGAATAAAAAAAAATTACCTTTTCAATTATTTTTAAATTTTTTATTTGTGATCCCCTTTCAGGCATAACAATACATAACTTGTGAAAATATCATGAAGAATTAACAAAAAATAAAGTCAGAAGCGATAAAAAACATGTTTTTGAAACTTTAACTTTTCCTAAAATTTAGTGAAGTTTGACCATTTGCAGAGGACAAACCATACATTTCTTAAATTCGCCACCCCATATATTTTGTGCGTATATGTCTTGCAAATCATTTGCAGCAAACAGAATTCTTCTATCTGATCTCTAAGAAAAATGGATAGGTTTTTCGTAGACCTACCCTCATTTGCACAGTTTTTTGCGAGGTTCGAACATTCAACCTTCTGTAGCTCAAATACTTTCAGCGACACGTACCCTCGAAATCTATCATATTTTATTTGGCTATCAACAAGGAAAAGAATGCAAAAAACCGCATTTGAATCGGACCTCAAATAAGTGAGTTATTAGCCATTAATAAATTTCATACAAAACGCCCCCTGGCGGGAAAAGTAAGACATAAATGAAAATTTTCTCAACGTTAGGATCAAGTTCAAATACGTGGTAATAACTGATTAAAATTTCAAACATGTGACTTTTTTCTATCATGGTGATATGCCGTTCACAAAAAAAGGTTAGAAAAATAATAAAAAACTAGAATCGCAATCAGAATTGCGATATCATCGGTTTTCGCAATTCAATCACATTTTTAAACAAAAGAAATTGAAATGTATCATATTTGATTAGGCTTATGACAAGCAACACAACGCAAAAAACCGTAATTGAATCAGACCTCAAATAACAGAGTTATTAGCCTCTAGTGACTTTTACAAAACGCCCCCTAGGGATAATTATATCAAAGGGGAATAACACAAAAAGTGCACAAGGTAGACATATGGTCCTTGCGCACTGCACTCCGCGTCATTGCAAGGAACATACAAATGAAGTTTCAAGTCATTCAAACTTATGGTGACAAAGTTATGCTTCGGACAAGAAATTCTATCAAAGGGAATAACTAAAAAAGTGCACAAGGTAAGTTATGTTCTTACGCACTGCACTCCGCGTCATTGAAAGGAACATACATGTGAAGTTTCAAGTCATTCAAATTTATTGTGACAAAGTTACCCTCCGGACAAGAAATTCTATCAAAGGGGAATAACTCAAAAAGTGCACAAGGTACAGTTATGATTCTTGCGCACTGCACATTGCGTCATTAAAGGAACATACATATGAAGTTTCAAGTCATTCAAATTATGGTGACAAAGTTATGCTCCGGACAAGAAATTCTATCAAAGGGGAATAACACAAAAAGTGCACAAGGTAGAGTTATGGTTCTTGTGCACTGCACTCGGCGTCATTGCAAGGAACATACATATGACGTTTCAAGTCATTCAAACTTATTGTGACAAATTTATGCTAGGGACAAGAAATTCTATCAAAGGGGAATAACACAAAAAGTGCACAAGGTAGAGTTATGGTTCTTGTGCACTGCACTCCGCGTCATTGAAAGGAACATACATATGACGTTTCAAGTCATTCAAACTTATTGTGACAAATTTATGCTAGGGACAAGAGAAGGGGACGCCGCCGCCGACAAGTAGAGTTATGGTTCTTGCGCACTGCACTCCGTGTCATTGAAAGAAACATACATATGAAGTTTCAAGTCATTCAAACTTATGGTGACAAAGTTATGCTCCGGACAAGCAGAAGGGGACGCCGCCGCCGCCGAACAAAGTAACCCCTATACTATAGTCAGGCTACACAAAAATGATATTAAGCAAAATCTCCAATAGCAGCAAAATGATAAACAAATTTATTTACATATTACATTTTAGTTTTTAGAAATGCAGTAAATTAGGATTTCTGCAGTTTCGTGTGTTCTTGTCTTCACTCTGAAAGGCGAAAGGTGAAATTACGAAAACATGCCATATTGTCGTTGTGAAGAAATGAAATATGCCAGGCAAAATAACAAAATTTTAACAGGCGAATGAAAAAAAGTATCGTCTTTGAATGTTTCTTGTTAGCAGGACGAAACCTTTTATGTCAGAACCATTTATCTGTCTTATATTGTATCTTGACCCTAATAGGCGAAAGAATGAAAAGATGCCATATTGTCATTATTTCGCCTTTTGCTTTTTGGGTCAAAGACACAACATATGCCTGGCAAAATAACAAAATTTTAATAGGTGAAGGAAAGAAAAGTTTCATCTTTGAATGTTTCATGTCCTGGGTTATAAACATCAGACACCACGATATAGCAGATTTCCTGTTGTAGTGTTTTCAACTAACAAAAAAGTTGAAGGAACAAAATGACAACACTTCTGGTTTTGCCATCCGTGGTTATACTTAATCACTGAAGAATCTGCTGACATTAAGAACATAGAGTAAATAATTATATGAAAATGTAATACTGAAAAAATTAGTATGGAAAAGTTCAATTTATATATGATATAAGCAAGTTCTTATGTAAGACATGCTGGAAACTGCTGACTATATGCACACAGCAGGAAACTGGTGACCCTAATAGGATGAGAATCTGGAGGGAGAAACTCAAAGCATTCAAAGACGAAACATTTTGTCCTTTCGCCTTTAAAAAATGTATATTTCGCTTGCCATGTTTCGTGTTGTCGTGTCCTTGCCCCGAAAGGCAAAATAAAGACATTGTGGCATTATTCGTTATTTCGCCTTTCGGGCAAAATGGCAGCAATCAGACACCACAGTCCCCTGATCATATATACAAATAGAAACCGGAGGGCGAAACCATAGTGCTATCTTATTATTTCGACTTTTCCTTTTGATGCGCAAAAACACGACAACACGAAATCTGCTACAGTGTCGTGTCTTCGCCTTTCAGGTTTAGGGTGCGAACACAAGAACACGACAACTAAAGGGCGCCAAAATGAAATGGTTTCTACCTGCAAACATGAAACATTCAAAGAGGAAAGTTTTTATTTAATTAGGGTACTTTTTTTTTGCTTTGCCTGTTAAAATTTCATTATTTCGCCTGGAATATTTTGTGTTTTCGTGTTTTTGCACCGAAAGGCAAAAGGTAAAATAACGACATTATGGCATGTTTTTGTTATTTCGCCTTTTGCCTTTCGGAATGAAGACACGAACACACAAAATGTCTAAAATAATCCACCATTGAAGAAAGTTCACACAAGTATACAAGAAGCACAAGTCGAATACTTTTTTTCAATTTGAACAAAAGAAAATGTAACCAAAAAAGATCAAATTTTTACCAATATTACATCACCAAATCATGTTTTTTTTGATTTGGTGCAATTTGGTGCCCAATAAGAATACAATATTATAAACTTACTTCATATCCGTATCCTATCCTAGATCATGTGTATATAAGGATGTGTGTTACTGGTTGGTCAAATCACCTATAAGCATGTTGTCATTAGTATATATAACATGACAATCATTTTATAGAAGAAACCATGCCATATCTATATAATCTTTCTCCATTGAAACTTTAATACTTTGTAAAAATCCGTAACACAGTTGTTTTGATTTGCTTTCATGAGTCACCCGGTACCACATTTTTTCTACACGAACATGATACTCTGTTATTAGACTAGCATCAGTTAATATTGATTATTACACTATGCTATCTATGTATCAGTGCAGTATTCGATTAATTCTCATGGTACTTCACTGTCTCTCTCCCTGTTTTTTCTTTTTTTTTTTTTTTTTTTAATATAATTAAAATCCCTTAATATTAAAATACGCGTGAATCTAGCCTGTAGTTAATCAACTTTGTTGTTATGATTACGTAAAGTGTCCTCGTTTTCAATACAGTACTGAATGATTTCAATACAACTGACTCTTTAATTTGAAATCCTATTTTTTAAGTATTTTCTACCTAATCAATTGATTACAGCAGTATTATAACTATGCTGTAGTGGTGTATTGTGATTTATATGTTACATCTATGACAGAGAGGGGGGGGGGAGAGAGAGAAAGAGAGAGAGAGCAGAAACTGACAGCGATTTATCAAGTTTTGAAAATAATATAAGTGATAAGCTCTGTAATTTGTCTTTCCAACAATTAACTCTGATTTATTCTATTCAATACCATGTGTACTGAATTGGTGGCTACAGAATCCCCTTTGAAGCCTCCAATTTCCCCTTTTGAGTGTGCATGGATCGTATCGTGTATATGAACCAAACGTGTAACGTGCGCGCACCGTGTATCGTGCGTTCCGTGTCCGTGCAACGTGCGTTCCGTGTCCGTGTAACGTGCGTTCCGTGTGCCGACTTGCACACAAGCCGCACTGTATATACACATAATAAAGTTATTATATATGAAATTCATAAAATTCGTAAATGATTGTTATGATGCAGATATTTTCTAACGCTGAGATGTATTCAGAAATCAAGTAACCTTACAATCATATATACACTTTTAAAAACTTGTGTAGAAAGGTATATGCAAAGGTACACATTACTTACTGTTTGCAAAACTGACTCTAGCATAAAAACATTAATGATGAGATTTTCATAGCTATATTTTTCATTATGCCCAATTAAATCTATGTGAGAGAGAGAGAGAGAGACAGACAGATAGAGAGGTAAGGATGAGAGCAGAAACTTATAGTGATTTATTCGCTTCAATAACAGTGTACTGCATTGGTGGCTAAGATAAGCCAGTCTGCTTTTAAACATAGCTACCAATCTCCAAAGGCTGACCTACGTAATTGATCAGCGGTACTCATTCTACTTGAGATAAGACAGTCTGCCTCTTTGGCTTGCATATACAGGTAATCCTCGTCAGGATAAGAAGCTTTTTTTTTCCAGAAACCATTAACTTTGACATGTCATAGATACTACATTTCACAACCGATTTTGATCAAGATTATTTTACTTGAATTATAAGATTTTAAACTTCAGGATAATCACACAAAAAAATAACTAAATTCAAACTTTGAAAACAAATTTACAATTTTTCCAAAGAGGATAAACTTTGAACTGCCATAAAATGACCAAATCAAGCCCGATCTTCAAAAACTAAACATCATTTGAAAGGTCTCTTCAAGACCTAAATCTTATCTGCACATGATAACAATGAAATATTTTTAGTTTTTGAGCTATTTGAGGCCGTTTAAAAATCCAATAATCATGATATGACCTTGACCTTTGCAATATTTTTTAATTTTTTTTCTCTGGAACATTCAGGACATTAAACTACATAAAGTGTGAAAATTTCATGGAAAAGGAACAAAAAATAAAATCAGGAGCAACACAAATGTGTTCAAGAAATGTTAATTTGTCCCAAAATTTAGTAAAGTTTGACCGTTTCTAGAAGACAAACAATGCATTTTTCAAAATCGCCAACCCATATATTTTGTGCGTATATGTCTTGCAAATCATATGCAACAAAAAGAACTCTTCTATCTCATCTCTGAAAAAACTGGATAGGTTTTTCGTAGACCTACCCTCATTTTCACCATTTTTTGTAAGGTTTGAACTTTCAACCTTACGTAGCTCAAAAGATTTATGTACGCCAATCATTGAAATCTATCATATTTTATTAGGCTATCATCAGTGAACATAATGCAAAAAACCGCATTTGAATCGGACCCCAAATAACAGAGTTATTCCTCTTTTTATGATTTTATACAAAGCGCCCCCTAGCGGAAAAACAAAGACAAAAATGAAAATTTTCTCAACGTAAGGATTAAGTTCATATAAGTAGAAAAAACTGGTAGAAATTTCATAATTGTGCCTTTTTTCTATCATGGCGATATGCCGTTCACAAAAACCGGCGGAAAAATAATAAAAAAAAAAATAAAACAGAAGAAGAACAATAGGTTTTCGCCCAGCGATGCGAAAACCTAACTAGAATCGCTAATGCGATATCATCGGTTTTCGCAAAAGCAATTCCATTCAGTTCTTGAGTCACATGTTTCGAAAAACATATTTCTTCGTTCAATGGCTTTTTGAATACTGTTGAATACAGTGATCTTTCAAACATTTTTGTCGCAATGTTTAAGCAGACTTTTTACCAAGAAGAATACTTCTAAGTATTACCTGTCTGTAATGTAGTCGCAAACTTGAAAACTTTTTTTACAGACTTCGGGTACTGCAACATTATATGTGTGTGTTGCTTTATGAGGATGACATACGACAATTGTACTCGATAAACAACAATTGCAAACGACACACAACAGTATAAAATGACACGCGACAATGCGATATGCCACTTAACATTATAACGAACTAATGTTGCATTGAATTACTATCATTTTCATGAAATATCGCATAAATATTTTAGTGTTGTTTCAAATTGATGTCACCAAGGAACAGAATGCAAAAAATTGCATAAAAATCAGACTTTAATCATTTTAGTAATAAAGGATGATTTCAAGCCAAGCGCCCCCTAGCAGCAAAATGAGAAACAAAATTGAGTAAAATTTTACTATTAGGTACCTAGAAATGCAGCAAATGGTTCAATGAAGCATACAAGTCGCACTAGTCGAACATTCTATTCCTTATATATCACAATTTGAAGCATAAAAACTGATTTACAATTATTCCAAAAAAGGATCAAACTTTGGACTGCCGTAATATGACCAAATCAAGTCCGATCTTCAAAACCTAAACATCACTGGAAAGGGCTATTCAAGAACTAAAACTTTTGTTTATATACTTTCAATAAAATATTTTTTGTTTTGGAGCTATTCGGAGCCGAATAAAAACACAATTATCGTCATATGACCTTGACCTTTGAAATTTCATTTTAACTTTTTAATTGTGAGGCCCTTTAAAACATAACAATACATAACTTGTGAAAATATCATGAAGAATGAACTAAAAATAAAGTCAGGAGCGACAAAAAACATCTTTTCGAAATTTTAATTTTTCCTAAAATTTAGTGAAGTTTGACCGTTTCTAGAGGACAAACCATGTATTTATTAAATTCGCTACCCCATATATTTTGTGCGTATATGTCTTGCAAATCATTTGCAGGAAACAGAATTCTTCTATCTGATGTCTAACAAAAACGGATAGGTTTTTCGTACACATACCCTCATCTGCACAGTTTTTTGCGAGGTTCGAACTTTCAACCTTCCGTTGTTAGCTCAAAAAGTTTCAGCCACTCATACCTAGAAACTATCATATTTTATTAGGCTATCAACAAGAAACATAATGCAATAAACCGCATTTGGATCAGGCTTTAACTTTTTGAGTTATAAGTAGAAGAGTGCTTTCAAGCTAAGCGCCCCCTAGCGGCAAAATGAGGAACAAAATTGATTACAATTTTTCCATTAGGTACCTAGCAATGCAGCAAATAGTTCAATCAAGTACGCAAGTCGCACTAGTCGAACATTCTATTTCTTATATATCACAATTTGAAGCATAAAAACTGATTTACAATTATTCCAAAAAAGGATCAAACTTTGGACTGCCGTAATATGACCAAATCAAGTCCGATCTTCAAAAACTAAACATCACTGGAAAGAACTCTTAAAGAACTAAAACTTTTGTTCATATACTTTCTATAAAATATTTTTAGATTTGGAGCTATTTTATGCCGATAAAAATAATAATAATTGGTATATGACCTTGACCTTTGCATATTATGCTTGATTTTTTTCTATGAATTTATTTGTTTTATAAAAATGCATAAACAGTGAAATAATGATGAAGATTGAACAAAAAATAAAGTCAGGAGCAGCGAAAAAGAGGAAACGTATGGATATACAATTGTTTGATAAGAGGATCAAACTTTGGACTGTGGTCATTTGATCAAATGAAGTCCGATCTTCAAAATCTAATCACCAATGAAAAGATCTCTTCACAGACTAAAACTTTTGTTCATATACATTCTATAAAATATTTTTAGATTTTGAGGTATTTTATGCCGATAAAAATAATAATAATTGGTATATGACCTTGACCGTTGCATATTATGGCTGAGTTTTTTTCCATGATTTTATTTGTTTATAAAACTGCATTAACAGTGAAAAAATGATGAAGATTGAATAAAAAATAAAGCCAGGAGCTGCAAATAACATTAAAAGTCATGCTTTGAAAATGTTGACTTTTCGAAAATATTGGTAAAGTTTGACCGCATACTGTGGACAAACCATGCATTTCTCAAAATCGCCACACTATATATTTTGTGCGTATATGTCTTGCGAATCATATGCAACAAACAAAATTCTCCTATCTCATTCCTGAAAGACGTGGATAAATTTTTCGAAGACCTACCCTCATTTCACAGTTTTTTCGAGATTCGAACATTCAACCTCCTGTAGCACGAAAGTTATATATACGCAACTTTTTGAAAACTATCATATTTTATTAAGTAACTGACAAGGAACGCAATGCAAAAAACCGCATTTCAATCGGACTTCAAATAACAGAGTTATTAGCCCTTAGTCATTTTTACAAAACGCCCCCTAGCGGCAAAATTAAGACAAAAATGAAAATGTTCTCGACGTTAGGATCAAATTCAGATCCTAGGACAAAACTGGTAAAAAAATCAGAACTGTGACTGTTTTCTATCTTGTTGATATGCCGTTCACAAAAAAGAGACGGAAAAATAATAATAAAAAACTAGAATCGCAATCGCGATATCATCGGTTTTCGCAAAAGCAATTCCATTAAGTTCACGAGTCGCATGATTCGAAAAACATTTCTTAGTTCAATGGCTTGTTTATAATGTTAACAGCGATCTTTCAAACACTTTTGTCGCAATGTTTAAGAAGACTTTTTACCCAAAAGAAGATTTTTGAGTATTACCTATCAGTTATGTAGTCGCGATATCATCGGTTTTCATGAAAGCAATTCCATTCAGTTCACGAGTCGCATGATTCGAAAAACATTTCTTCGTTCAATTGCTTGTTGATACTGTTAACAGTGATCTTTGAAACGTTTCTGTCGCAATGTTTAAGCAGACTTTTTACCCAAGAGAGTATTGTTGAGAATTACCTGTCAGTTATGAAATCGCGATATCATCAGTTTTCATGAAAGCAATTCCATTCAGTTCATGAGTCGCATGATTTGAAAAACATATTTCTTCGTTCAATGGCTTGTTGAATACTGTTAACAGTGATCATTCAAACATTTTTGTCGCAATGTATAATCAGACTTTTTACCAAGAAGAATACTTTTGAGTATTACCTGTCTGTTGTGTAGTTGTAAACTTGAAAACATTTTTTACGGACTTCGGGTACTGCAATGTTATATGTGTGTTTTGCTTTATGATGGAGACAAATGACAATTGTATTCGATAAACAACAATTGCAAACGACAAACAACAGTATAAAATGACACACGACAATGCAATATGCCAGTCAACACTATTACGAACAACTGTTGCATTGAATTACTATCATTTTTATGAAATATCGCATTATCTTTTTTGTGTCATTTCAAATTGATGTCACCGAAGAACAGAATGCAAAAGAAATCGTATAAAAATCAGACTTCATTTTTTTTTAAATTATTAATAGTGATTTCAAGCTAATCGCCCCAAGCGGCAAAATGAGAACCAAAACTGATTAAAATTTTACTATTAGGTACCTAGCAATGCAGCAAATGGTTCAATCAAGTATACAAGTCGCACTAGTCAAACATTCTATCCCTTATATATCACAATTTGAAGCATAAAAACTGATTTACAATTATTCTAAAGAGGATCAAACCTTGGACTGCCGTAAAATGACCAAATCAAGTCCGATCTTCAAAAACTAAACACAAATGGAAAGGGCTATTCAAGAACTAAAACTTTTGTTCATATACTTTCAATGAAATATTTTTTGTTTTGGAGCTATTTGGAGCCGAAAAAAAACATAATAATAATTGGTATATGACCTTGACCTTTGCATATTATGCTTGATTTTTTTCTATGATTTTATTTGTTTTATAAAAATGCATAAACAGTGAAAAAATGATGAAGATTGAACAAAAAATAAAGTCAGGAGCAGCAAAAAAGAAGGAAACATATGGATATACAACTGTTTGATAAGAGGATCAAACTTTGGACTGTGGTCATTTGATCAAATGAAGTCCGATCTTCAAAAACTAAACACCAATGGGAAGAACTCTTCACAGACTAAAACTTTTGTTCATATACTTTCTATAAAATATTTTTAGATTTGGAGCTATTTTATGCCGATATAAATAATAATAATTGGTATATGACCTTGACCTTTGCATATTATGCTTGATTTTCTTCCTATGACTTTATTTGTTTTATAAAAATGGATAAACAGTGAAATAATGATGAAGATTGAACAAAAAGTAAAGTCAGGAGCAGCAAAAAAGAGGAAACATATGGATATACAAATGTTTGATAAGAGGATCAAACTTTGGACTGTGGTCATTTGATCAAATGAAGTCCGATCTTCAAAAACTAAACACCAATGGAAAGATCTCTTCATAGACTAAAACTTTTGTTCATATACTTTCTATAAAATATTTTTAGATTTG
This sequence comes from Solen grandis, assembly GCA_021229015.1. NCBI lineage: Eukaryota > Metazoa > Mollusca > Bivalvia > Adapedonta > Solenidae > Solen > Solen grandis. Next base: position 41,279,014 of record CM037793.1, read on the forward strand.
GAGCTATTTTGTGCCGATAAAAATAATAATAATTGGTATATGACCTTGACCTTTACATATTATGTTTGATTTTTTTTCTTTGATTTTATTTGTTTTATAAAAATGCATAAACAGTGAAATAACGATGAAGATTGAACAAAAAATAAAATCAGGAACAGCAAAAAAGTGGAAACATATGGATATACAATTGTTTGATAAGAGGATCAAACTTTGGACTGTGGTCATTTGATCAAATGAAGTCCGATCTTCAAAAACTAAACATTAATGGAAAGATCTCTTCACAGACTAAAACTTCTGTTCATATACTTTCTATAAAATATTTTTAGATTTGGAGCTATTTTATGCCGATATAAATAATAATAATTGGTATATGACCTTGACCTTTGCATATTATAGGTGATTTTTTTTCTATGATTTTATTTGTTTTATAAAAATGCATTAACAGTGAAAAAATGATGAAGATTGAATAAAAAATAAAATCAGGAGCTGCAAATAACCTTAAAGTCATGCTTTTAAAATGTTGATTTTTCGAAAATATTGGTTATGTTTGACCGCGAACTGTGGACAAATCATACATTTCTCAAAATCGCCACACCATATATTTTGTGCGTATATGTCTTGCGAATCATATGCAACAAACAAAATTCCCCTCTCTCATCTCTGAATAAAATGGGGACTTTTTTCGTAGACCTACCCTCATTTCACCGTTTTTTCGAGATTCGAACATTCAACCTCCTGTAGCACGAAAGTTTTATATACGCAATTTTTTTGTAACTATCATATTTTATTAAGTTTCTAACAAGGAACACAATGCAAAAAACCGCATTTGAATCGGACCTCAAATAACAGAGTTATTAGCCCTTAGTAACTTTTACAAAACGCCCCCTAGCGGCAAAACTAAGACAAAAATGAAAATTTTCTCAACGTTAGGATCAAATTCAGATCATAGGACAAAAGTGGTAAAAAAATCAGAAATGTGACTTTTTTCTATCATGGTGATATGCCGTTCACAAAAAAAGGTTAGAAAAATAATAATAAAAAAAAAAAAAAATAAAACAGAAGAAGAACAATAGGTTTTCGCAAGCGATGCGAAAACCTAACTAGAATCGCTAATGCGATATCATCGGTTTTCGCAAAAGCAATTCCATTCAGTTCACGAGTCACATGTTTCGAAAAACATATTTCTTCGTTCAATGGCTTTTTGAATACTGTTGAATACAGTGATCTTTCAAACATTTTTGTCGCAATGTTTAAGCAGACTTTTTACCAAGAAGAATACTTCTAAGTATTACCTGTCTGTAATGTAGTCGCAAACTTGAAAACTTTTTTTACAGACTTCGGGTACTGCAACATTATATGTGTGTGTTGCTTTATGAGGATGACATACGACAATTGTACTCAATAAACAACAATTGCAAACGACACACAACAGTATAAAATGACACGCGACAATGCGATATGCCACTTAACATTATAACGAACTAATGTTGCATTGAATTACTATCATTTTCATGAAATATCGCATAAATATTTTAGTGTTGTTTCAAATTGATGTCACCAAGGAACAGAATGCAAAAAATTGCATAAAAATCAGACTTTAATCATTTTAGTAATAAAGGGTGATTTCAAGCAAAGCGCCCCCTAGCAGCAAAATGAGAAACAGAATTGAGTAAAATTTTACTATTAGGTACCTAGAAATGCAGCAAATGGTTCAATCAAGTATACAAGTCGCACTAGTCGAACATTCTATTCCTTATATATCACAATTTGAAGCATAAAAACTGATTTACAATTATTTCAAAAAAGGATCAAACTTTGGACTGCCGTAATATGACCAAATCAAGTCCGATCTTCAAAACCTAAACATCACTGGAAAGGGCTATTCAAGAACTAAAACTTTTGTTTATATACTTTCAATAAAATATTTTTTGTTTTGGAGCTATTCGCAGCCGAATAAAAACACAATTATCGTAATATGACCTTGACCTTTGAAATTTCATTTTAACTTTTTAATTGTGAGGCCCTTTAAAACATAACAATACATAACTTGTGAAAATATCATGAAGAATGAACTAAAAATAAAGTCAGGAGCGACAAAAAACATCTTTTCGAAATTTTAATTTTTCCTAAAATTTAGTGAAGTTTGACCGTTTCTAGAGGACAAACCATGTATTTATTAAATTCGCTACCCCATATATTTTGTGCGTATATGTCTTGCAAATCATTTGCAGCAAACAGAATTCTTCTATCTGATGTCTAACAAAAACGGATAGGTTTTTCGTACACATACCCTCATCTGCACAGTTTTTTGCGAGGTTCGAACTTTCAACCTTCCGTTGCTAGCTCAAAAAGTTTCAGCCACTCATACCTAAAAACTATCATATTTTATTAGGCTATCAACAAGAAACATAATGCAATAAACCGCATTTGGATCAGGCTTTAACTTTTTGAGTTATAAGTAGAAGAGTGCTTTCAAGCTAAGCGCCCCCTAGCGGCAAAATGAGAAACAAAATTGATTACAATTTTTCCATTAGGTACCTAGCAATGCAGCAAATAGTTCAATCAAGTACCAAGTCCACGTCGAACATTCTATTTCTTATATATCACAATTTGAAGCATAAAAACTGATTTACAATTATTCCAAAAAAGGATCAAACTTTGGACTGCCGTAATATGACCAAATCAAGTCCGATCTTCAAAAACTAAACATCACTGGAAAGAGCTCTTAAAGAACTAAAACTTTTGTTCATATACTTTCTATAAAATATTTTTAGATTTGGAGCTATTTTATGCCGATAAAAATAATAATAATTGGTATATGACCTTGACCTTTGCATATTATGCTTGATTTTTTTCTATGAATTTATTTGTTTTATAAAAATGCATAAACAGTGAAATAATGATGAAGATTGAACAAAAAATAAAGTCAGGAGCAGCGAAAAAGAGGAAACGTATGGATATACAATTGTTTGATAAGAGGATCAAACTTTGGACTGTGGTCATTTGATCAAATGAAGTCCGATCTTCAAAATCTAAACACCAATGAAAAGATCTCTTCACAGACTAAAACTTTTGTTCATATACATTCTATAAAATATTTTTAGATTTTGAGGTATTTTATGCCGATAAAAATAATAATAATTGGTATATGACCTTGACCGTTGCATATTATGGCTGTTTTTTTTTCCATGATTTTATTTGTTTTATAAAACTGCATTAACAGTAAAAAAAAAATGATGAAGATTGAATAAAAAATAAAGTCAGGAGCTGCAAATAACATTAAAAGTCATGCTTTGAAAATGTTGATTTTTCGAAAATATTGGTTATGTTTGACCGCGTACTGTGGACAAACCATGCATTTCTCAAAATCGCCACACCATATATTTTGTGCGTATATGTCTTGCGAATCATATGCAACAAACAAAATTCTCCTATCTCATTCCTGAAAAACGTGGATAAATTTTTCGCAGACCTACCCTCATTTCACAGTTTTTTCGAGATTCGAACATTCAACCTCCTGTAGCACGAAAGTTATATATACGCAACTTTTTGAAAACTATCATATTTTATTAAGTTACTGACAAGGAACGCAATGCAAAAAACCGCATTTCAATCGGACTTCAAATAACAGAGTTATTAGCCCTTAGTCACTTTTACAAAACGCCCCCTAGCGGCAAAATTAAGACAAAAATGAAAATTTTCTCGACGTTAGGATCAAATTCAGATCCTAGGACAAAACTGGTAAAAAAATCAGAACTGTGACTGTTTCCTATCTTGTTGATATGCCGTTCACAAAAAAGAGACGGAAAAATAATAATAAAAAAAAAAAAAAAAATAAAACAGAAGAAGAACAATAGGTTTTCGCAAGCGATGCGAAAACCTAAAAAAAAAAAAAAAATAAAACAGAAGAAGAACAATAGGTTTTCGCAAGCGATGCGAAAACCTAAAAAAAAAATAAAACAGAAGAAGAACAATAGGTTTTCGCACTGCGAGGTGCGAAAACCTAAAAAAAATAAAACAGAAGAAGAACAATAGGTTTTCGCACTGCGAGGTGCGAAAACCTAACTAGAATCGCAATCGCGATATCATCGGTTTTCGCAACAGCAATTAAATTCAGTTCACGAGTCGCATGATTCGAAAAACATTTCTTCGTTCAATTGCTTGTTGATACTGTTAACAGTGATCTTTCAAACGTTTCTGTCGCAATGTTTAAGAAGACTTTTTACCCAAGAGAGTATTGTTGAGTATTACCTGTCAGTTATGAAATCGCGATATCATCAGTTTTCATGAAAGCAATTCCATTCAGTTCATGAGTCGTATGATTCGAAAAACATATTTCTTCGTTCAATGGCTTGTTGAATACTGTAAACAGTGATCTTTCAAACATTTTTGTCGCAATGTATAATCAGACTTTTTACCAAGAAGAATACTTTGAGTATTACCTGTCTGTTATGTAGTCGTAAACTTGAAAACTTTTTTTACGGACTTCGGGTACTGCAATGTTATATGTGTGTTTTGCTTTATGATGGAGACAAATGACAATTGTATTCGATAAACAACAATTGCAAACGACAAACAACAGTATAAAATGACACACGACAATGCAATATGCCACTCAACACTATTACGAACAACTGTTGCATTGAATTACTTTCATTTTCATGAAATATCGCATTATCTTTTTTTAATCATTTCAAATTGATGTCACCGAAGAACAGAATGCAAAAAAAATCGCATAATTTAAAAATCAGACTTCATTTTTTTTAAATTATTAATAGTGATTTCAAGCTAATCGCCCCCAAGCGGCAAAATGAGAACCAAAACTGATTAAAATTTTACTATTAGGTACCTAGCAATGCAGCAAATGGTTCAATCAAGTATACAAGTCGCACTAGTCAAACATTCTATTCCTTATATATCACAATTTGAAGCATAAAAACTGATTTACAATTGTTCTAAATAGGATCAAAACTTGGACTGCCGTAAAATGACCAAATCAAGTCCGATCTTCAAAACCTTAACATCACTGGAAAGGGCTCTTTAAGAAATAAAACTTTTGTTAATATACTTTCAATGATATATTTTTTGTTTTGGAGCTATTTGGAGCCAAATAAAAACACAATAATCGTAATATGCCCTTGAACTTTGCAATTTCTTTTTAACTTTTTAATTGTGAGGTCCTTTCAGACATAACAATACATAACTTGTGAAAATATCATGAAGAATGAACAAAAAATAAAGTCAGGAGCGACAAAAACATGTTTTAGAAATTTTAATTTTTCCTAAAATTTAGTAAAGTTTGACCATTTCTAGAGGACAAACCATGCATTTCTTAAATTCGCCACCCCATTTATTTTGTGCGTTTATGTCTTGGAAATCATTTGCAGCAAACAGAATTCTTCTATCTGATCTCTAACAAAAATGGATAGGTTTTTCGTAGACCTACCCTCATCTGCACAGTGTTTTGCGAGGTTCGAACTTTCAACCTTCCGTTAGTAGCTCAAAAAGTTTAAGCCACTCAACCACTCATACCTAGAAACTATCATACTTTATTAGGCTATCAACAAGGAACACAATGCAACAAACCGCATATGGATCAGACTTAAAAGGATTAAACTTTGGACTGTGGTAATTTGATTAAATGAAGTCCGATCTTCAAAAACTAAACACCAATGGAAAGATCTCTTCACAAACTAAAACTTTTGTTCACATAATTTTTTTAAAATATTTTTAGATTTGGAGCTATTTTGTGCCAATAAAAATAACAATAATTGGTATATGACCTTGACCTTTGCATATTATGCTTGATTTTTTAATGATTTTATTTCTTTTATAAAAATGCATAAACAGTGAAAAAATGATGAAGATTGAACAAAAAATAAAGTCAGGAGCAGCAAAAAAGAGGAAACATATGGATATACAATTGTTTGATAAGAGGATCAAACTTTGGACTGTGGTCATTTGATCAAATGAAGTCCGATCTTCAAAAACTAAACACCAATGGAATGACATCTTCACAGACTAAAACTTTTGTTCATATACTTTCTATAAAATATTTTTAGATTTGAAGCTATTTTATGCCGATAAGAATAAAACTAATTGGTATATGACCTTGACCTTTGCATATTATGCTTGATTTTTTTTTCTATGATTTTATTTGTTTTATAAAAATGCATAAACAGTGAAATAATGATGAAGATTGAACAAAAAATAAAGTCAGGAGCAGCAAAAAAGAGGAAACATATGGATATACAATTGTTTGATAAGAGGATCAAACTTTGGACTGTAGTCATTTGATCAAATGAAGTCCGATCTTCGAAAACTAAACACCAATGGAAAGATCTCTTCACAGACTAAAACTTTTGTTCATATACTTTCTATAAAATATTTTTAGATTTGGAGCTATTTTATGACGATATAAATAATACTTATTGGTATATGACCTTGACCTTTGCATATTATGCTTGATTTTTTTTTCTATGATTTTATTTGTTTTATAAAAATGCATAAACAGTGAAATAATGATGAAGATTGAACAAAAAATAAAGTCAGGAGCAGCAAAAAAGAGGAAACATATGGATATACAATTGTTTGATAAGAGGATCAAATTTTGGACTGTGGTCATTTGATCAAATGAAGTCCGATCTTCAAAAACTAAACACCAATGGAAAGATCTCTTCACAGACTAAAACTTTTGTTCATATACTTTCTATAAAATATTTTTAGATTTGCAGCTATTTTATGACGATATATATAATACTAATTGGTATATGACCTTGACCTTTGCATATTATGGGTGATATTTTTTTCTATGAATTTATTTGTTTTATAAACCTGCATTAACAGTGAAAAAATGATGAAGATTGGATAAAAAATAAAGTCAGGAGCTGCAAATAACCTTAAAGCTTTTAAAATGTTGATTTTTCGAAAATATTGGTTATGTTTGACCGCGTACTGTGGACAAACCATGCATTTCTCAAAATCGCCACACCATATATTTTGTGCGTATATGTCTTGCGAATCATATGCAACAAACAAAATTCTCCTATCTCATCTCTGAAAAAAATGGGGACTTTTTTCGTAGACCTACCTTTATTTCATCGTTTTTTCTAGATTCGAACGTTCAACCTCCTGTAGCACGAAAGTTTTATATACGCAAATAATTGAAACGTATCATATTTTATTAAGTTTCTGACAAGGAACACAATGCAAAAAACCGCATTTGAATTGGACCTCAAATAACAGAGTTATTAGCCCTTAGTCATTTTTAAAAAACGCCACCTAGCGGCAAAACTAAGACAAAAATGAAAATTTTCTCAACGTGAGGATCAAATTCAGATCATAGGACAAAACTGGTAAAAAAATCAGAAATGTGACTTTTTTCTATCATGGTGATATGCCGTTCACAGAAAAAGGTTAGAAAAATAATAATAAAAAAAATAAAACAGAAGAAGAACAATAGGTTTTCGCCCTGCAGAGGCGAAAACCTAAAAAAAAAAAAAAAAAGAAGAACAATAGGTTTTCGCCCAGCGATGCGAAAACCTAAAAAAAAAAAAAACAGAAGAAGAACAATAGGTTTTCGCACTGCGAGGTGCGAAAACCTAAAAAAAAATAAAACAGAAGAAGAACAATAGGTTTTCGCACTGCGTGGTGCGAAAACCTAAAAAGAAACAGAAGAAGAACAATAGGTTTTCGCACTGCGATGCGAAAACCTAATAATTCTACTTGAGGCTGAAAGCCCTAATAAAAGTTTGAACTAAGGTACACCATTGCATCCTAAAATGCACCTCATTCTCTCAAATACGCATCGCAATTCACCTTTCAACACGGGCACTCTTTCCTGCGTAGGAACGTCCGGATCGTGGGTAACCAACCCAATAACCGCCTTCTTCCCTTACTTCAAATTGCTAGATTTTCGTATACAAGCCCTTATCCGAAAAACATGAATATCTGCCATGTTTGTTGACGGAATCACTTGAATTTTTCAGGACTTTTTGCACATCGTAGTCTACGGCATTCTTGCAAATTTCAACTTCAAACATCAACTTTATATGAATTTTTTAATAATTTCTGCTTAAATATGTATGAAATCATAATCACGTGACCAAACAAGTATTCCTTGCAGTATACATCACTTCACTTTTCAGTGTGTTAATGCTGAAGCAATCATAATTTTTGACTCAAAGTTCATGAAACTACAGCGTTTCAATTTCGTTAAAAGTACACTTTTGGCCTTTCTGTCATAACTCAACCAATTCAGCCCCGATCTTCAAAAACTAAACACCAATGGAAAGATCTCTTCACAAACTAAAACTTTTGTTCATATACTTTCTATAAAATATTTTTAGATTTGAAGCTATTTCGTGCCGATAAAAATAATAATAATCGGTATAATGACCTTGACCTTTGCATATTTTCATTGTTATTTACTATGAGTTTATTTGTATTATTTAAATGCATAAACAGTGAAAAAATGATGAAGATTGAACAAAAAATAAGGTCAGGAGCTACAAAAAAGAGGAAACATACGGATTTACACTTGTTTGATAAAAAGATCAAACTTTGGACTGTGGTAATTTGATCAAATGAAGTCCGATCTTCCAAAACTAAACACCAATGGAAAGATCTCTTCACAAACTAAAACTTTTGTTCATATACTTTCTATAAAATATTTTTAGATTTGAAGCTATTTCGTGCCGATAAAAATAACAATAATCGGTATAATGACCTTGACCTTTGCATATTTTCATCGTTATTTACTATGAGTTTATTTGTATTATTTAAATGCATAAACAGTGAAAAAATGATGAAGATTGAACAAAACATAAGGTCAGGAGCTGCAAAAAAGAGGAAACATACGGATTTACACTTGTTTGATTAAAAGATCAAACTTTGGACTGTGGTAATTTGATCAAATGAAGTCCGATCTTCAAAAACTAAACACCAATGGAAAGATCTCTTCACAAACTAAAACTTTTGTTCATATACTTTCTATAAAATATTTTTAGATTTGAAGCTATTTCGTGCCGATAAAAATAACAATAATCGGTATAATGACCTTGACCTTTGCATATTTTCATCGTTATTTACTATGAGTTTATTTGTATTATTTAAATGCATAAACAGTGAAAAAATGATGAAGATTGAACAAAAAATAAGGTCAGGAGCTGCAAAAAAGAGGAAACATACGGATTTACACTTGTTTGATAAAAAGATCAAACTTTGGACTGTGGTAATTTGATCAAATGAAGTCCGATCTTCAAAAACTAAACACCAATGGAAAGATCTCTTCACAAACTAAAACTTTTGTTCATATACTTTCTATAAAATATTTTTAGATTTGAAGCTATTTCGTGCCGATAAAAATAACAATAATCGGTATAATGACCTTGACCTTTGCATATTTTCATCGTTATTTACTATGAGTTTATTTGTATTATTTAAATGCATAACAGTGAAAAAATGATGAAGATTGAACAAAAAATAAGGTCAGGAGCTGCAAAAAAGAGGAAACATACGGATTTACACGTGTTTGATAAAAAGATCAAACTTTGGACTGTGGTAGTTTGATCAAATGAAGTCCGATCTTCAAAAACTAAACACCAATGGAAAGATCTCTTCACAAACTAAAACTTTTGTTCATATACTTTCTATAAAATATTTTTAGATTGAGGGCTATTTTATGCCGATAAAAATAACAATAACTGGTATATGACCTTGACCTTTGCATATCTTCGCTGTTTTTTTTTCTATGATTTTATTTGTTTTATAAAAATGCATAAACAGTGAAATAATGATGAAGATTGAACAGAAAATAAATTCAGGAGCTGCAAATAACCTTAAAAGTCATGCTTTTAAAATGTTGATTTTTCGAAAATATTGGTTAAGTTTGACCGCGTACTGTGGACAAACCATGAATTTCCCGAATTCGCTACCCCATATATTTTGTGCGTATATGTCTTGCAGATCATATGCAACAAACAAAATTCTCCTATCTCATCTCTGAATAAAATGGGTAGGTTTTTCGTAGACCTACCCTTATATCACAGTTTTTGCGAGATTCGAACATTCAACCTCCTGTAGCACGAAAGTTTTATATACGCAAATTTTTGGAACCTATCATATTTTATTGGGCTATTTACAAGGAACATTATGCAAAAACCGCATTTGAATCGGACCTCAAATAATTGAGATATTGCTTATTAAACATTTTCATATAAAACGCCCCCTGGCGGGAAAATCAAAACAAAAATGAAAATTTTCTCGACGTTAGGATCATCTTCAAGTACGTGGTTATTACTGATAAAAGTTTCATAGATGTGGCTTTTCTCACCTCGGAGCTATGCCGTTCACAAAAAAGGGTTAGAAAAACTAGAACCGCAAAGCGGCATCTTGGTTTTCGCTTTAACTTGACTAGTAAGAGTACTGGTTTCAACTGCAGACATATTTGATTGATATTAACTTTATTCGAATATTTTTGTTAATTGATCAAATTAAGTCCGATCTTCAAAAACTAAACATCATTAGAACGATCTTTAAGAACTTTTGTTCATATACTTTCTATAAAATATTTCTAGATTGAGAACTATTTTGTGCCGATAAAAATAATCGGTATTATGACCTTGACCTTTGTATATTTTAATCGTTATTTACTATGAGTTTATTTGTATTATTTAAATGCATAAACAGTGAAAAAATGATGAAGATTGAACAAAAATAAAGTCAGGAGCTGCAAAAAAGAAGCAACATATGGATTTACAATTGTTTGATAAAAGGATCAAAATTTGGACTGTTGTCATTTGAACAAATGAAGTCCGATCTTCAAAATCTAAACACCAATGGAAAGATATCTTCACAGACTAAAACTTTTGTTCATATACTTTCTATAAAATATTTTTAGATTTGGAGCTATTTTATGCCGATAAAAATAATAATAATTGGTATATGACCTTGACCTTTGCATATTATGCTTGTTTTTTTTTCTATGATTTTATTTGTTTGATAAAAATGCATAAACAGTGAAATAATGATGAAGATTGAACAAAAAATAAAGTCAGGAGCAGCAAAAAAGAGAAAACATATGGATATACAATTGTTTGATAAGAGGATCAAACTTTGGACTGTTGTCATTTGAACAAATGAAGTCCGGTCTTGAAAAACTAAACATTAATGGAAAGATCTCCTCACAAACTAAAACCTTTGTTCATATACTTTCTATAAAATATTTTTAGATTTGGAGCTATTTTATGCCGATATAAATAATAATAATTGGTATATGACCTTGACCTTTGCATATTATGCTTATTTTTTTTCTATGATTTTATTTGTTTTATAAAAATGCATAAACAGTGAAATAATGATGAAGATTGAACAAAAAATAAAGTCAGGAGCAGCAAAAAAGAGAAAACATATGGATATACAATTGTTTGATAAGAGGATCAAACTTTGGACTGTGGTCATTTAATCAAATGAAGTCCGATCTTCAAAAACTAAACATTAATGGAAAGATCTCCTCGAAACCTAAAACTTTTGTTCATATACTTTCTATAAAATATTTTTAGATTTGGAGCTATTTTATGCCGATATAAATAAGAATAATTGGTATATGACCTTGACCTTTGCATATTATGTTGTTGTTTTTTTCTATGAATTTATTTGTTTTATAAAAATGCATAAACAGTGAAATAATGATGAAGATTGAACAAAAAATAAAGTCAGGAGAAGCAAAAAAGAGAAAACATATGGATATACAATTGTTTGATAAGAGGATCAAACTTTGGACTGTTGTCATTTGAACAAATGAAGTCCGGTCTTCAAAAACTAAACATTAATGGAAAGATCTCCTCACAAACTAAAACTTTTGTTCATATACTTTCTAAAAAATATTTTTAGATTTGGAGCTATTTTATGCCGATATAAATAATAATAATTGGTATATGACCTTGACCTTTGCATATTATGCTTGTTTTTTTTTCTATGATTTTATTTGTTTTATAAAAATGCATAAACAGTGAAATAATGATGAATATTGAACAAAAAATAAAGTCAGGAGCAGCAAAAAAGAGAAAACATATGGATATACAATTGTTTGATAAGAGGATCAAACTTTGGACTGTGGTCATTTGATCAAATGAAGTCCGATCTTCAAAAACTAAACATTAATGGAAAGATCTCCTCGACAACTAAAACTTTTGTTCATATACTTTCTATAAAATATTTTTAGATTTGGAGCTATTTTATGCCGATATAAATAATAATAATTGGTATATGACCTTGACCTTTGCATATTATGTTGTTGTTTTTTTCTATGAATTTATTTGTTTTATAAAAATGCATAAACAGTGAAATAATGATGAAGATTGAACAAAAAATAAAGTCAGGAGCTGCAAATAACCTTAAAAGTCATGCTTTTAAAATGTTGATTTTTCGAAAATATTGGTTAAGTTTGACCGCATACTGTGGACAAACCCTGCATTTCCCGAATTCGCCACCCCATATATTTTGTGCGTATATGTCTTGCAGATCATATGCAACAAACAAAATTCTCCTATCTCATCTCTGAATAAAATGGGTAGGTTTTTGGTAGACCTACCCTTATTTCACAGTTTTTGCGAGATTCGAACTTTCAACCTCCTGTAGCACGAAAGTTTTATATACGCAAATTTTTGAAACCTATCATATTTTATTGGGCTATTTACAAGGAACATTGTGCAAAAACCGCATTTGAATCGGACCTCAAATAATGGAGATATTGCTTATTAAACATTTTCATATAAAACGCCCCCTGGCGGGAAAATCAAAACAAAAATGAAAATTATCTCGACGTTAGGATCATCTTCAAATACGTGGTTATTACTGATAAAAGTTTCATAGATGTGGCTTTTCTCACCTCGGAGCTATGCCGTTCACAAAAAGGGGAAAAAAAAAAAAAAAAAAAAAAAAAAAAAAGAAACAGAACGAGAACAATAGGTTTTCGCACAGCGATGCGAAAACCTAATAAAAAAAAAAGAAACAGAAGAAGAACAATAGGTTTTCGCACTGCGATGCGAAAACCTAAAAATATACGATGCAGTCTCTGGTGTATTTAGACACTGAAGGTTTGGATACTGCAAGATAGTAGTAAACCCTATCACTTATGTCAGCAATGAATGGAACAATCGTGGATTCTACTGTCTGAACTATCCCCTAAACGCATCTCTCTATCTCTCTTTCTCTCCCCACCTCTCTCTCTCTCTCTCTCTATATATATATATATATATATTTTTTTATTTTTTTTCATGTGATCAACTTGATGTTTCTGTTTATTCTAAAATGTGTTTGTTTGTAAAGTTAAAAGGCGTTTCATGAGTTTTCTTTTCTAACGGACAGATTTTTTCTAAAATTTTGCACATAAATACTTAAGACTATAACTAAAAGACATTTGAATTAGAAATAGGGAGTCGCTATGCTCGTTTTAGAGAAAACATCACTGTTTGCGAAAATCTGTTGAGAAAATCGAAGTATTAAAAATTAGAAATTATATGCTATAATTACGTATCAAAATAATATTTTTAGAATATTCTGTCAAAATGTATAACATATGTGTTTTATAAGTTGCAGTCGAAAATACTGAGCTGCATGGAAAATACAAAACGAGCAAAGATTGCCATTGTAACGGGACCAAAACGTAAGCAAAATCTACCCTAAAGCTATATATATATATTTTTTTTTTCTTGATAAAAATAATTCAACGAATTGATTTTCTTCATTTTTTTTTTCAGATTCAATCTCCTGATTTAAATGCTTTCTGAAAATGTAAAAAAAGAAATGTATATAGTCACCACGTTATTTCACTAAGACTGCTTTTTAATTGAAGTTTTAGCCAAATTTGCATAAAACACTAAAATGTCACTTTTTGTGGACTCAGCATTTGGCAAATATACTTTCAGTCATGTTTTATATAATTCTTAAAATTTGGGGTTTCCTCCCTTACTGAAAATTAACTTGAATTTCATCAACAACAACAAAAAAATCAGTGCTAACCCGCTTTACGACATTAACTATATTTTCGCATATTTCATAAGGGCAAAGCCTCAAATGACGTTTTTCAGACAGGGCACTATATGCTAATATAGTGAGAATAATATGAAACAATCATGGACGTCTCGACGTAAAAGTGGTGTATCAGAAGTTCGTGGACTTTTGTCATGACTTGAACAAATTTTGATATACCGAAGTACGAGTCCTTAAACACCCTTTGTATGTTGTTGTGTACTAAATATAGAAGAAACAAACTTTATGGTATTCCTCACGTAAATAGGTAGAAAATAGCTTTTTGTGGTATATGTACATTAGAATTAGCTCAATTGTAATGAAACTATATTTAGGCGGTAATGAAACTATATTTAGACTGAAACAACTTTAATTTAGATTCACTCACTTTGCCTGTATGCGCTAACTTTATAAGATGAACTTTTATTAGGCTAAAACAAAACAAAAAAGTTCCGTTTCTTGTCTCCAGCCAGAAAAAGTGGGTCGGTACGTAGGGATATGATGGGGTTTTTTGTGCTTTTTCCTTCGAATGATGCGAAAAGTAAAAACAGTAGTAAAGAAAATATTTTTTAATGGCGGAAATGGAAATGTAAACAAAAAAAAAAAAAAAAAAAAAAAAAAACACACTTTAGGGTCGGCCGTGAAAAAAGAAGGTCGGTCGGTCGGCCAGAAACGTTTTTTTTTTTTTCTTTTTTCTTTTCGTTTTTTTTTTTTTTGCCTAACCTGAACTGATGAAGACGTTATTTTGTGGAACGTGTCCTTCGAAAATTAAACCGATTTCGCCGAAGTTACGTTTACGAAAAAAGCGTTGACCTACACTTTCCGAGTTTATATATCAGGAAACAAAGACTTCACCAACATAAACGAGGGAGAGTAGTTTTTATTTTAATTTCTACCGATCATCTGTGAATGAGCTGCTTTAATAAGACAATACACCACAAACATGCAGCTCGTCTTTATCTTTTTTCAGACCATTTCAGC
Organism: Solen grandis; assembly: GCA_021229015.1. Taxonomy (NCBI): domain Eukaryota; kingdom Metazoa; phylum Mollusca; class Bivalvia; order Adapedonta; family Solenidae; genus Solen; species Solen grandis. Next base: position 41,294,026 of record CM037793.1, read on the forward strand.
TAAATAACACACATTTTCATATTTAATATCTGCAAACTGCAGTTAACAAAAAAGAAACGACATTTGGAGTTTCTTAAAAGTAGTATTATACTAGGTGAAATAAAGTAAAATGAAATTAGACAAAATGCAAGGAAGTTAATCGAGGGGAAATGCGAGATCGCAAAATACAATTCATTTTTTTAAATAATAATTGTATGTCTACTGTGAAATTAGAGACTTGATATTAAATTTCTTGTATTTTATTTTATTTCATGATATTTAAAAGTACGAAATCGGGATGTCCCTAACTGGGTTCCGTAGTGCTATTAAAAGTGTTGCATATTTCATGACTAAGTTCACAACAATAAATTAGTGATTTATACTGAATTCAGTCTAGAACAGGAGTACTTCACGTTTCAGAACCTTTAATCTATGCGCAACATAAAACATTAGGATAAAAGCAAAGAGTAACTTATAGCGTAGCTTCTAGGATAGTAAATATATGTATGTTTGTTTTTTAGACATGTTTCAATGAAATTAGGTCACGCATCTCCATACGCTGCTGTGTATGCAACTTCCTGTGCATTTTGACAACATATACCTGTCAAAACAACTGCAAATTATGGTCATTGGATCAGCATGCACAGTGACTGAGAAAACCTGATAAAATGTGCAAACCGTGCAATGCATGTCAACACGATCTTATATAATGCATTCCAGATAAGCATGTCAGAAGGTTATGCATATTTGCATATATAGGCGTTCAAGTTTAACTGTAACTTATGGTGTCTATGAATACATTGACGAAATTTCAGAAATCACTCTTGGCAGTAGATTCCCGAGATATAATTGCGCGTGATAAAGACTTCCTTATTCAAAATTAACCACGAGTGTAAGTCAATTTACCATTAGTTAGAAAGTTATCTAACTTCATTATCTCGTCGGATCTAGTAACACTAAAAGTCCCAGCGTGTTTTAGTTTTAAAGGTTATCAGAGAAAAAATATATTTCTGAATATTTCATAAGAGCAGCTTAATTTAACCCACACTAAACGAATACGGGAACTCCGTTAGTTGTTCATACAGTGCACGATTATTATGATAATGTAGCGAGAAAAGTGGGCGGAGCGTGCTCTGGAACAGTACAGTTGTCAAGGTCTACGAGGGCTGTTTCAGACGTTCTTGGACTTGCCGAAAGAAAATTATATCACTATTCTAAATCACCCCTAGTATGCTGTTGTTGCTAAATATTAAACGAGATTTTCAAAGTATTGAGATGTTACATCGCTAAAAATCACCAAATTTTATCCATAGCTTTGTGCTTTTAATTCATATTAAATTTGGAAGTTATCGTAGCTCGTTCACAGACAGTGAGTGACTATAAGATTTTGAATTTAAACTATATGTGTGTATAACGTCTATCAATATCCATCTAAAGACGCATGGTCACCCAATGCACAGCCAATAACGTTTCGAACGGTAGCGTATCACCTGTTCGGGGATATCGTATTTTATATTTAGCCGATTTCCCCGAAATGTTTCCGTGCAATGTGACCTACACTTGCCGAGTTTATTTGTTAGGAAACAAAGACTTCATTAACATTGCCGAGGAAAAGTAGAGATTTTGTTTGTATTTTTTATTAGCTCACCTGAGCACATGTGCTCAGGATGATATATTAGGATCGATGAATGTCCGTCGTCCGTCCGTCGTCAACAATTAGTTTGTTTGTACTCTAGCATCTTCATTTCTTAAGCAATCATCTTCAAACTTCATGGCAATGTTAATAACCACAATTTCTTGGCCAAGTTCGATTATTGCTGATATTGGCCAATAAGGTCAGGAGTTATGCCCCTTTTAATTTTAAAAATGCAAGTTTTCACTTTGTTTGCACTCTAAAGTGCATCTTCACATCTTTAGCAATCATTATCAAACTAAATAATAATGTTAATAGCCATATTCTCTAAGCCATGTTCGACTATGACTGATATCGGATAATAAGGTCAGGAGTTATGGCCCTTTGATTTATAAATATCTCGGCCCTCTTGTTTGTTTGTTTGTTTATTTGTTGTTTTGTTTTTGTTTTGTTTTTGTTTTATTTCTACCAATCATCTGTAAACGAGCTGCTTTAACAATGTTTATATTATGCAATATCCAAGCACTTCCTCTTGCCTAACATATTTGAGTAGGCAATTAAAACTTGATTTTAAAGTAATGCTCCTTCTGCAATATGGTGAGAAATAACAAAAACACACGTTTGCTTTAAGTGTACATTATCATACTTATTGGAAAGGTTCCATGATGAAAATTAATGCAAAACACACTACTTTGGTACTGAAATGTGTATGGGTAAAGAGAGCAGTGCCCAAACTTAATAATTGTATTAAATGAGAGAACAGATCATCAAAGAAAAAAGCTTCTACTAAAATGAATAAAACCCAATGTTTGAAGAATTTGGTCACTTCTGTTTACATGTTATCAAAGGAGCTTTACACTAGCAATTTTCAATAATTAGTCCGCCCCTGAATTCTCTCAGCTAACATAGAATAATGGCACCATAGTCCAGTGGATGCGCGTATGACTACAGATTCAAAGATTGTGGGTTCGAACACCATAAGGGAAAAGAATCTTTCATAACCTTCCAAAGCACAAAATTTTCAAGAATTGTTGAGAGGGATTAGCAAGTATTTTTAAAACTTATCGAAGAAATGTGTATACTTAGAATTTCCAAAAATTTCCAAATATCTTTATTTCATCAAAGTAATTTCATACATAAATTTATACGAATACCAGACAGTCTCAAAGAGAAATAAATGTATGTAGTTTAATTATAAGTCCATGTGAGATTTTTCAAAACGTGAGACGTTAAGAATATAATAATGGGCGAAGCTTGCACTACGGTTAGTGCGAGGAATTCTATTTGGGTCAACCTTTTATAGCATTAGGGATTTTATTTTTCACGTCATAGCCATTTATCGTATGAGCAGCTCCATTTGATTTTGTTGCTCCAATATGCATCGTATTTTTTCATTTTCGGTTAGCAGTTAAAAATAGTTGCTGATTTTTTTTATGATGATCCTTAGAATTAACGAGTGTGTTCTTATCTACTTAGAAAGTACGTATACCGACTGAATAGGTTTTGTCGATCATGCTTCGCCCGCTCTGAGACTGTGCCTTCGTTCATATTAATTATTTACAAAAAAAAATTTACTTGAAATAGGATAACAACCTAAAATTTATCATAGTACAATGTAATTATTATTTTTTTTATAATTTTATAATTATTAGCTATAAAGTAGTAATAAATAGAAATCGTTTTAATGATATTATAAAAATGAAATGTTTATTCCTTGCAATTGTACCCCTCAAGAAAATGCATTTTGCATTGGAGTCAAAATTTCAAACTACACTTTTACACCGAATCCTAACTCCATTCCACCGCTGACGAGGATGTCTGCCCCGGTAGAAAACGTAGCATCCACCGCTAGGTACAGACACGTCATTGCTATCTCCCGGGGGTCGGCAATACGGTTCATTTGCTGAAACATGGAAAATTTCCTAACTGATTTTCTTAACACTTCATTTTTATGGGGTATCACATTTCGTTGTTTTTGTAAATGATGTAGCACACGAATTTTAACCCCGCGAATTTTGTTCCTTAAACATTGACTTCAAGCGTTTTTTGAACATGAATCCATGACAACAATTAATTTATGTTTTAACGAAGTTTTTTTTTTAATAACAGATAGATGTCGACAATCACATATTAAAATCCTGATAATGATGATAATTACAACCCTTCGTTGAATTTCCAAGGCATTTACATGTATATATTCATGGACACATTTTCTAGAATAAATATAAAACTTCTGTGATTGCTGACAATCTTGGATAAATCCACTATTAATCAACTGCGTTTAGTGTTCGATCCCCGGCCGCGACATACCCAAGTCGTAAAACATGCATGGTATATTGGTATGGCTCCCTTGCTTGACACTCAGCATAAAAAGGTACATGTAAAAAGAAAAGAGATTGTTGGTCCGGTGTCAGGATAATGTGACTGGGTGTGGTATCATGCCATTTGTCTACAGCGTGATATAGCTGCGTACAGCACTATATCTGTCTCCTGTAAACAAAATGACCTCAAATGATTGAAATACTGTCAATGTGATGTTATACCCCTAACAATAAAACAGCTTTAGAATAATGGTGTTGTCGTTGAAATACTCCTTTCCACCTACTTACCGCATAGCCTTCTAATTGAGTCTTCTCAGACGGGTCTCGGGTTTCTAGGAAGTTTTCCACAAGTTGTGTGCGGGTGGTACCGGGTGAAACCCTGCAGTACAGAACATACCATAATATAATTCGTCCATTGAAAGCCAGAAGGGGCTATCAGCCTTCTTTTTGCATGTGCTGATAGCTCCTTCTGGTTTTTAATGGAGGATATGTGAGAGAAAGACAGAGTTAACGTGGATTTGGGAGAAATCCTTACAAATTACATTGATCACTCTCGATGTTTGCTGAGTTGGAGAAGTACTTTGCGCATACAATGGTTACCAAAAAGTCTTGTTCTTAACATGAATTTCTAACCCACAACCTCCTGATCCTTAGGAATGGCTACATGTACATCTTTGCAATGGGAAATAGATAGAGGGGGGGGGGGTAGAGAGAGAGAGAGATGTGGATAAGAGAGAAAGAGAGATTTATTTAAAAAACAAACTGAGGTAAAAGTGTAATTAAAAATATCATATCAGGAGAATAATAGAGTTATAATTTTCCTGGTTAAACAAGATTTAGTGTAATGCGTGTGGTACCATATTAATTGTCTATTTCCAGATGTCTCTATTTAATTGACTGCATTATATCTCATGTAAACAACACTTAAACTGGTTGAAATAGTGGTGATACTAAATAACCAGCTAACTAAAATATATAAGAAAAAGACAACAGTAAGTAAGAAAGAAAAAAAAAGAAAATTGAAAGAATACTCACGAGTTGACTCTGACCCCGTGTTTTACCTCATCTAACGCCATTGCTTTCGTCATCGCTGTGATCGCACCCTGTAAGAAATGTAAATCCCGAAAAATGTAAACCTCAATCATGATGGTATTCCCTTCGGAACAACTCGCCTATCTGAAATATCCGCCTTTAATTTCGAAAGAAGAAAATAATCGTAGATAACAAATATTTTTTTCCTAACAAAAAAGAATGGAATTTATATAATACATTGAAATGGATTACCTTTCTTTATTTTTATTGTACAAATAAAAAAAAAAATTTAAAAAAAGAAAAACAACAGTGAAATCTGTATAGGACAACATTCTTGTTCGCAGGAAGTTTAGTGAAGTGGGTCCCAATACAGGATTTTCATTTCTATTTAAAGACTTTGACATGTTACGGTCTCCTGGTTACAGCGCGGCCGTCCTAACCACTTGGCCACTGGGCCCGGTAATAAGAAGGTATATTGGTCAAATCATTTATCAATAAAGTCTTGCCTTGGACGTTATGTAAGGGAGTGAATTTTTCACAGCTATCAATGTCCCGACACTGGACATGTTAACAATGGAGCCTTTCGTCTCCCGCAAGTGAGGCAGTGCATACTGAAACAGAAAGCCATTACTGTAAAAAAAAATAGGTCAATTACGTAACTGTCTTATTTGTTTGTTTTTAGGGCCTAATGTCCCACTGACAGTATTTAAGTAATTTGGAGACTATGTCTACATGAGACAGATATAATGTTGCTATACTGCAGTAGCACGTCGTAGACAATAATGATACCGCATTATCCTGACAGTCCTGGAACTAGTCTGTATATATGCTGAGCACCAAGGAGGGTGCTATTAATACCGATTAAACAACTTTGATATGTCGCGATCTGAGGTCGAACCCACGACAATTAAGACATATTCCACTTTTCTTTCTTTGTACTGATAGATATATAGCTTTCTTCGAATGCATGACATTGAAACTGGCACAACATACAAAAGCCTTCTTTAAAACGTTAATCGTACCTTGGCCACTCGACAGTAGCCGACAACATTCAAATTAAGAACCCGCCGTAAATCGTCCAGAATGTCGTCTGCATCAATGTTACGGGTGGACACTAAAATGAACATAGGCATTTAAGAATTTTTGATACACTATGGAATCATTTTATATCATGAGTCTTCCAATATTAGAGCAGCTCATTTAAAGATGATCATTGACAAATAATTTGATTTATTACGTCTATTACTGCAAATACTTCATAAGTCTTGCTTGGTGATAAAACAAAATATATCATCGAAATACTAGTATAAACTGGGTCGAATTCCACCAAATCTTAGCACAAAGTAATACTTAAATACTTAAGAACAACTTTCATTAGTCTTGTTTCTCTAATATTAATACCCAAATATTTCGTTTCTTAACAGTCATTGTTAGTTATTAAGGAATCATAAATCAGATATGGTGGATTACTTAGCGCCAAGTATTGTTGCTGGAATTCGAGTCTGATAGCATTGTTCATGCTTTACAGTGTTAGTTTCTCGTTACAAATTGAAACATAGTAAATATCGTAAAACCTGCTCAGCACTTGTGTAAAAAAAGGAAGAAAAAATCGATACGCCCCGACATATCATACCTATCCCGGCATTGTTGACAAGGCAGTCCAGTCTTCCGAATCGTTCTATAGTAGCGGCAACAGCTCTCTGTGAAATGCAAATATTTTGTCTACTTGTTTGCTTGAATTTAACAGTATATTAGTAATTTTTTTTACATATATTTGGGACTTATTGTGCTTATTAACGAAATCCCGATAGGGTCATCGCCGTTGAATGTGTTTATTTGAAAAGCGATACTCGACAGTACGATGATTAAAACGCAAAATCACGACAATGCGATATCGAAAACGCGATAAGCGACGGTACGATCTTGAAAACGCGACATTACGATAGTGCGATGATGATAAAGCGATACAATATCGTGTTTTCACCATCGTCCTGTCGCGTTTTCTCCATCGTAAAGTCGCACTGTCGTGTAATCATTATCTCACTTTCGCGTTTTCATTATTGTAATATCGCACCTTTGCGTTTCCACTATCGTGTTATCGCGTTATCATTATCGTGTTTTAGCCTTCCGGTGTCCATGCGCATCAAAGTGACTTTAATGGTTTAGCACTAGTTAAGTACGCACAAGTTCAAAGAATATATTTTGCAGTTTGCACAATATTCTTTTGTTACAAAGCATCAAAATCTGGCAGTTTTCTGATAAAAACACAAGTGACAGAGTTAACGCATGGAGAATTTGATTTAAGATTTTACAAAAGAAAAATAAATGTAATCAAATTAGTCTTTTGCACTTGAAGTACACTTTTTAGTATGCGCATGTGCAACGAAAGACGATGGAGCGATAATGATAACGTGATAGTACGATAGTGAAAACGCGAAGGTGCGAAATTGATAATGCGATAGTGAAAAAAATGCGACAATATAATACTGTCGCATCATTATCATCGCACTATGGTATTGTCGCGTTTTCATTATCGTACTGTCGCGTTATCATAATCTTGCTATCGCGTTTTGGTTTTCGTATTGTGGTAATATTGCATTTCAGATCAACAAATTCAAAGGAGATGGCCCTGTCTGGATTCCGGTTATATTAGACCTACATAGTAATGCCTGCGACAAGTGGCCTGATGTCACATCATATTGACACTGGGCTAAACTGTCCTGGAACTACCCTTGCATACCGAGCGTAAAAAAAAAATGAAGATACACAGGTACTATTTTCAACGACTTTGGTATGACGTGACCAAGGACGGCTTTCCGTTTACGAAGCGGATTCTCTAACCACTTAATGACTGGGACCGGTGCAAGTATCTCGGAATCAGGGATGTAAATGTCGTACGGAAATGTTGGTTTGTTGGGTTCAACGTCCCGCCGACAGTATTTCTTTCATTTAGAGAGGATGTCTACTTGAGACAGATATAGTGCTGCCACACTGCAGTATCACGCAGTAGACATGCGGCATGATGCGACACCCCGTCACATTATCCTGACACCTCGCCACCAGTCCTGGAACCACCCTTAAATGCTGAGCGCCAAACAAGGGAGCTATACCAGTACCATTCTTTACGACTTTGGTATGTCGCGGTCGGGTATCGAACCCACGACCTCCCACTCCCGAGGCAGACGCTCTAAGCACTCGGCCGTACGCAAATGAAAATATAGTGTTAAATAAATGAATGTTAAAACGATAAATCATATTTTCATGTTTCGACTTAATATTCTCTCACTGCTTACAAAACAGGTTATCGGACATTCTATAAATCATCATTGATTACGTCTTGGTATTGTCTTTATTCATCAATAAGTGTGTGTGTGTGTGTGTGTTGTTCGTTAATTCATCAGTTAAAGATGAATTATATACAATGTTGAAGAAAACAAAAGAGCATTATTAGAATTCATTAAGGATATTATATCATGTATAAAAATAATCCCAGAAAATTAGTAAAGACAATTTGAATGTTGTCACATGTACTGATACTACTGAAGAGGGAGAGACTTGTATATCGTAAAACGCGCCAGACACATTATATCTGCGTTTATTCATTTAGAGTTATCTTTTTTATCTAATATTATAACTCTTTATTGTGGACTTACCATCTCTCTCTCTCTCTCTCTCTCTCTCTCTCTCTCTCTCGTTGATATCATTGCAATTATTTCAATCGAAATGATACTGGATAAAATATTAATGGGTTCGAGAAATGTGAAGTCGACCATAAATGCACATCTTGACTCACATACTATTTACATTGCAAATGTTCAGAAACAAGCATCAATATCTTGCTTTTAAAAAATCACGGACATGTTCTTCTTCAATCCTCTTTTAGGATACTTATATTTACACAACGTTAGACTAGTATAACTTCAGATCGTTTGAAGTATATTTTTATGGAGTTAATTGCTTGCGGCGCGAAGCGAATCACTGCGTTTAATTCATGACACAGTTCGCAAAACCGCCTACCGTTTGATTGACAGTTTCACATGATGTTTTGAATATGGTTCAGTGTCTGTATTTTCATAATTTTAGCATGCAAAACTTGACGTAATCTGTCTCCGTCGCAACAAGCCCAGCCCGTATAGCTTTTGTGTCACGTAGACACCATACACTCACTTATTTTCTCAATACCCCAGTGTTCATTTTAGTCAATATAGTTTTTCAAAGTCTGAAAACTGCAAAATATAATTATGATATGTTTTGATGCATTATCTTTTAAATCTTTTTAGAAAACTACGGAATTATCTATCATTAGAATATTTTCAATCGAGTTTTCCTTCCAGACTCCCTTCCTTCCAGACTCCCTTCCTCTTCCTTCCAGACAAGGAAAAGTCACATAAGCAATTTGACTATTAATCAACACACACACAAATTATCGAAGCTTATCTGCATAAACATAACTTTTGACTTTACTGTTTTTATTATTTATTTATTTATTTATTTATTTATTTATTTATTTATTTATTTATCAATCTATCTATTAGCGTGTTTACCATATCAGGGGAGGTAAGTAAGCACGGTAGCAATTTACCGCGCACAGTTGGTAATATGGTTAGCAGTGCGGTGTAGTAAAAGTTTAGATGAAAACTGAACAAACATCCAATCTTTGATAGAGTGTAAAAGTGCCACAATATCTATATCAAGTTTGATAACCAGCCAGGTTAGATTGTATTGTGCAGTCTTGATAAAATAAAACTCTAAATACAGTGATATTGTAAAGTTTGATATATTTTGAAATGATAATGAATTAATCATATGGCGTACATTTACTCTGAAATCTGAAAATACTGATGTACCTATTTTACTGACCTGATTTGAGTTTGCTTATGCAATTTATCACTAACAACCCCAGAATTTTTCTTGTCTAATCATGTCGATATGTACACGTTCAATGTCCAGGACATGGTATCGAGATGATCAGCCCATAATATAACGAATGCAGTTGACGTAAAAATCTAAAAATAAGACAGATTCAGCAAAACGGGGAATAGGTATGAACATGAGTGACCTGCATTGTTGATCATACTTTGCCACGTTAAATAAAGAATCTTTATCTAAACGGCCGTTATAACCATTATAAAAATCAAAACTAAGCTGTCAGATATTTATTTATTATTATTTCGTCACGCCATAGGGGATATCGCCAATCTGATATTAGTACTTAATCACAATTTAAAAGTACACAGATGTTGACTACTGTAAAACATGAATATAAAATGCAGAAAGAATGCATTCAAAGGTATCCATCTATTCTTCGGACAATAATGAACTCTAACAAGTATATGTAATACAAATAACACATAATATACAATTATCGATCCTTTTTTCTACACGTCATTACAAATCTCTTTGGCAGGCTTTTTCTGTATGGTATAATTCTGAATTTATCTCAGTCAACCCGGCATGGAGCAAGGTTGACCACAAGTAAAGTGCAAAAGGCAAATGACGTAAAAAAATCCACACGCTTTTCAGTCAGCCAGGTGATTGTCCTAGATGACAAACCAGTTAGATATTGGTACAGATCAAATTTAATATTCTGCGTTTCAAAATGGTTAAGTATCTTACTAAATCATGAAGAACTTTTATTTTTTCCAGAATAAGTAATAATATGGTATAGTGCATGCCTGTCTTCACAGCGCATCCTTTTAGCAGACAGTTGGCTCAATGCATATGTGCATCTAACCTCGCTTCCACAATGGAAATATGGAATTACCTCGTAATGTTTCGGCAATGGGTCAAAGACGCAGCAAATAGGCTATTCTCTGAAGAATAATTAACACTATTTTGATAACTGTTTTAAACAAACTATATGTTTATCGTTCATAAATAACCATATTTACTGTCGCAGACCTGGATGATAAAAACGTAAAATGATATTCCATTCCCGCTGCTGCTTTTGATGATGACGATGATGATGATGATTGCTTGCGTCAAACTAAATGAGACTTGAACAACAACTAACCTGGTTCGTTTACTAACAGTTGTTGTGTAATTATCAACATCAACACGCTTCCTCTTTGAACAGAATAATCAAAATTTGATAAATCAATATACTGCCGTCCGTTTTGACAATAGATGATAAGTTAACAAAATAAAACCATGTGACTAAATCACCCCACCCAAATGTAATCGCCCGCACCAGGAATTGAGGATTTAATTTTAGATTTTAGTTGTTGTTGTTTTAGCTCTAAATTGATTGACAGGTACGACCGATTTTTGACCGAGCAATGGGGGGAAGTTGTTTTGTTTTTTTTCTTCTTAAAGATTAAAATTAAAATAGGCTGTGTGACTGTTGACGTAGAAAACAACTACAAGTATTTTGTTAAATAATTCTTTCCTTCAACAAATTATATATATAAGTGCATAGTTTGATAATTTGATTATTAATTAGTTAGTAGCAATTATAAAGCTGAATTTCGAATTTGCATTCTTATTCTAATTTGAAAAAAATGTAGCATTCATATTATGAAAAAAAGAAAAGAAAAAGAAAATACATGTCACTCGTTTTCAAAAACAATAGTATTAAAGTCCATTTGAAAATGTGTATAAAACATTACGACTCCTTTGCATGTAGTAAAATGACCCCCTTAAGGAAGACTTTGTAAACCCTCGTCCAAACGTATAAAACACCCTGGTCAGTATATTAGTCAGAGACAAAAAGTGACAAGAGCTATGATTTTACATAGCAAACCAACTCTAGGTAAGTATAGCAAACAGTATCCTTGCGAAACCATCTATATTTCCGTAGATCTATCGATATATTTTCCTTGTCTGTTTTACTTAGGTTTGAAGAAAAATGTTTGAAATAACAAATGCGACTTCCAGTTTAGAGCGGTGAATCTACGCCCCGCCTTTCCCATTAATGGCTATTTCAACTGCTCACAAACACTATTACAAAAAAACACTGTGGTCTCTTGTGTATTAGATGTCTGTAAGTTAATTTGAATAAACACTGAAAGAGTCAGAAGAGAAGATAATTATATAAATGCTGCTTATTAATGGACGCATGCCTGTTCAAATGGTCACTATACCAGGGGAGTAGCTGTATGTATGTAGGTAGATATATCTATCTATATATCTGTATGTGTAAGTATGAGTAGATATGTATGCTAATCATTGTTAGGCCTGATTGACAATTGCGTCAGCGTTTTCTCTTCCGCTAAAAGATAAAGTATCAAATTTTAATCGAAAACCAAACATATTCATCTGCAAACAATTATCAGATTATTATAAGTTATCATTAAAATACAAATATTTCAGCCGTACATGTATAAATACGTCGTCGGTGATGTGTACGCTTCATTTGAACAATCGTTTCCTTTTTCTAATATTTATTGAAATCAGTGACTTTATTCTCGAAGTATGCGAGTATTTTGTATACGAGCACAAACAAATCTGGTTATTAACGCTTTGTCTCTTTTGAACGATATCTAAGAATACGAATGTAAAAAAAAGCGTTTTACATCCTCATTATCGATCGGAAGGAATTCAACATGACTGACTGTAAGTTTTCTTTTATTTTATTAATATTACAGCATGGTTGCTTATTACGAGAATAGATATAGCGAAAACTTAGCATGATTCAAGGTTCAATATACGGTACACATAAGACATTGGTTTTTGATCTTAGAAGCTGCAATATTCCTTAGTCGAATAAGTGTTTTTGTGAGACATGGATTCAGAAATGGGGTTCGAAGCTGCAACCTTATCCTTCACTTGAGTGGCTCAAGTGTCATTTTGCATTTGTTCATGTATGAAATGAATATGCATGTATCTAATGTAAAAAAAAATAGAAAAAAATAAGATATTCCCAGTCAGTATAATACAAATTTTAGTTAATTACACAGCTGAAAAAGAAATTACAGCGCCTAGAAACATGTGCTCTTGATATTTTTTAATTTGCTGTGCAACATTTCCAGTGCAACCATTGCATAAACAACTATGTCGCATATATTATGCGATGTAGGGCATGTTTAGGTTAGATCTGAAATGATATTTAAGAAATGTTTCTTGTTTGCATCAGAAAATTTTTCCTGAATTACTTTGACTTTATTGTAGCGGGTAATAGTAATACTATTCTAGAGGATGGGTTAAAGTAGTTACCTGTA
>CM037793.1:41307249-41334023 GCA_021229015.1 Solen grandis
TTCCATTCGGCCGCCATCTTTGGTATGGTAGAAAGCAGAATCCAACTCCACCAACCCAGCGTCGTAGCAGGGGTGAACTGGAGTAGGTGATAAAGTTCATATGACGTCAAAAATTGATATAATACTGTAACTCCACACGTTTTTTTTTTGTCAGCTAAACTCGCCCTATGTCACGGCTCATTGCCTATATATGAATGCTTAGTCTTGGTCACAGTTGAATGCACCCATAAAGGGATTAATAACAATAACAAATTTTAATCATTTTGCATTTTGTATGTACTGTAGTATAAACAATTAAAGGATCAAAACTACTTAATCTATAATAAAAAAGTGTATATTAATAAAGGACAGTAGCACAGATTGACAGCATAACAACATTTAGAGCTTTGGTGCATAATAAACTGACATCTTAAAAATAAAATTCAAATTTATTCACATCATAAAAAATTGGGCAAATATATTACTAGATATAACCACATACTTCTTTTTTATTTTTATTTTTTATAATGTGCATTCACTTGTACCTTTTTTACTTTTTATGTTCTCACTCATCCGGCTATCCTTATTTATCTTATTATTCTCAACCTATCCTATTACTCTGTCATCATTTTGTTTTTCATAATTAAAATTCTCCATTGAACTGCATTACACTAGACTTTTTTATGCAACTTTTTACAAAACTGAACCTTGTACTGAATCTTAGAAACAACATGTTGGACAGAGCGTACCTTAAGTGCGTGTGACGATATTGAACTCCTGAAACGACGTGCGAATAGCCTGTACCATAAGTCAATGGGACATCCGGTGTTGACGGCAAGTGCGTGGGAATTTCCCAACTTTTCAAGAGGGAAAACATTTGTATCGGCCAAATTTGTTTTGGATTCATCGTTTCTCGAAAAATGACATGATGTAAGTATAAACCTAAAGAAATTTCAAATACTGTAATTAAGTTGAAATATGTTCAGTAATTGTAAGCTAAAATAGTATCTTGTGACATAACAGTGTAAACTTCCTGGTTTCGGGTATTGCAAAAAAAAAAAAATTGAAATATCTCAAGATCTCGGGCCTGGTTTATCTCTGTACATTAATATTTATGTTTGAAATCTAATGTAATTTGATGAATCGTAACATAAATTACGTGACTGTGTACAAGGCACAGGTCAAAACGTCCCTCAGTCAAAACGCCCCACAGTATTTGACACCTTTAATGTAGGTTGGAGTGCAGGGTTGTGAAGCGGACATCGAGGGGCTTGGCTTAATACTAAATAAATGTAGGCAGTGACAATTCTCAAGTGACTAGAGAAGGGTTTAAGTTCCAGCTGGATTTGAGTCCAGCAGAACTCTCCTGAAAATCTTTTTAATTTAAAGCAATTAAATAGTGCTTTCTGGGGGTTATATGTCTACATTTATGTATGGTTTTTAATTTAGTTTAAGTTTAAACCTTTTACCTCAGTTTGGAAACAAGTTCTTATAACTTATACTAATCCCTCTCGACGGTTCCTGGGTTGGACCAGTACTTTGCGCCTGGGAAGGTCATCAATAATTTTTGCCTCTAATGGGGTTTGAACCCACAATTTTCGGTTCCGTAATCAGATACATTACCACTGGACCACGGCACCCTTTGGTCTGGGAATTTTATAGGGGGCTTTTTTATTCAATTGGAATGACTGAAACTGCTTAAACCAAATTAACAATTTTCAGGCGTGCTTTATTGGAATAATTCATTTAAATATATATTATGGTTTAACATTGTAATGACCAGTGTAGTGTAAACATATTTTACATGAAAGTGATAGACTAGTTTTCAGGAACACTACAAGAAGAGCAGATACTTTGGGAAAAAAGTTTCTCAATGCAAACGCTATATTTCTTAAATATAATTGCTGTCATCGGATTCTAATTCAATTCATGTACCTCCATAGTAAGATTTCCTCAAGATTTCTGTGTGTGTGTGTGTGTGCGTGTGTGTGAATCTGTATTCCCCTGTTGCAACTATCCAAATGGATATTTGGAACGTTATCTAATGGAACGTTAAACATAACTAGACAAGCAAGAGAGACAGATTAAGGAAGGGGTAACAATGAGAAAAGTAGAAATCAAAAGTGATTTGAATGTTATTTGTAAAAGCATAGTTTAATAATTACATACACTCAAAGAACAACAAAATACATCAATAATAATAATGCAAACTTATCTCAGTGCATTACCCCACCCATTTCACTTAATTTACCCTACTATCATAAATATTGTAAGTTTAAAGCCAATCTTTAATTCAAAAAATGATATAAAATCTGTATTTACAGTTTCTTATGTCAAACATTAATGTTTTCAAACAATTTTTAATTGTTTGATGGCTGAACATTAACAAGATTTATCAATACATGCTTTTTAAATGGTTTTCTTCGAACATACCGAAAGTAAACATAGATACATTTAAAAACTGTTATAATTTATGCTTTAACATGATTAATCTTTAGAGACAGATAAATTAAACATTAATGATAAAATTATTATGACAATTATCCGCCTCTCTGAACATAATTTTATCCGGCCATTTCATTGGTTGATATTTTTGGAAAATGGAATTTTTCGTCTGTAAAGTTTTCGTCTGTCTGCAAAATACTAATCAGACTTTTGAATTGTTAACACTGATTTGCCTAAGATAAGTTGAGGCTTTGGAAAGAGTAAGCTTTAGAATGTTTGTTAAAAATCTGATGGCTGGACTAGGGCACGTTTTCCACTTTGTCATACTTGGAATTCAAAAGATGGCAGAATACACGTTTTAAATGAATAATAACAACATACTATATTTTTTCTCCAGGTAGTCGACAGTAATACTTACCTTCATAATAAATGTAATTAAAATTTACTTTTTTGTGCCAAATATCTGCACATATTTGTGTTGATACTTATTACTAGAATAGCCGACTGTTAATCATGGCTTGTGCCGGTTGATGAACACCGACTTTGAACATTGGGTGACTACATCTGTGTTACACACACACACGCTAAGGTTTGTCGGCAAAATCAAAGGATGCCGAGAGTTGAGGCTTGGGGAAAACAGTATGGGGTGAAACTTTTACCAACAAAGGCAAAGCAGGGCACTGTCTGAAAGGGTCAGGGCGGAGATCAAAGGCAGCAGGGCGTATATCAAAGGCGGCAGGGCATAGTGCCCTGCCATTTCGGCCTAGCTGGAGCACTGGAATATAAATGTCTCCTTTACCTGCTCATTTTTGGTACAATATTACTTGTGTCGGTTAGGTGAAATGTAATTGATTCAATAGCGCCAAATTCGTCAATGTAAGCGGAGGTTATATTTATATTGCATGTAATGTAAAACATATACTGTACATATATTAATTCAAAATATGAACCATAACTTTTTGCAATATATACAGTTATACACATTTTCTATTATAACTTTATTTTTTCATATACACATAGAGAAAAATATAAAATAGGCAAATAGTTTCTACATGAAGGGCAATGGTCTCAAAAAAGTTAGGTATTAAGTAGAGCATGGATTGAGTGGGGTTTTTTTAGCGATTCGACATTTTGAGTGTAGCATCATCTCGTGGATCTCTACCTAGTTTGTTCAAAATATGACCCTTGGGTCCAAATTGGCCCCATCCCTGGGGTCATGTGATTTACAAAGAAAAACTTGAAAAAATTTCCTTGACAGAAACCACAAGGCACAGAGCTTAGAGATCATCTAGTAGACCTCTGTCAAGATTATTCAAATCATGACCATGGAGCCACTTGATTTCACATAGACATCTATGAGAAAAAAAAAGAGAATCTTGTCGGAAACCACACGGCCTAGAGTTTACATATTTGGTGTGTAGCATCATCTAGTGGATCTCTACCAAGTTTGTTCAATTTATGTCCATAGGGTCAACATTCTGTCCTGTCATAGGGACACTTGATTTCACATATAAAAAAAAAACTTGGTTGTGTGACATTGTCTAGTAGACCTCTAGCAAGTCTTTTCAATTTATAACCCTGGGGTCACAATTTGCCCACCAAAGTGGATTTATTATTTTATATAGTCTCATATAGGGTCCTTCAAAATTTGAAACACAGATAAGATTTAAAATGATATTGAAATCAGATTGACTTTGCCATGATATAGTAAATTATATGTACAGTCAATGAATGCAATTATTTTCAGGTAAGAAATTTCAGGACCATCTTCATTCTTGGCCCTCTTGTTTATGAATCGAAACACATGTGACCGCGTTAATCAAAAGTGACCGTTGATACTGGTTTGATTGTAAATCCGTGATACTTATAGTAGTCAGAAGCCCTTTGACCCATGAAACCTCATACATAGCATAAAATCTTTCATGAACCATGTACATGACATGACCTTCACTTTAGGTCATTTGCTTAAGGTCTCAAGCATGTACTGTGAACTTCTTGTGCAAAACCCCTTCCTTAAAAACAAAAAATTTACTTTAAGGAAAGGCCAAAAATTTTTTCCCAAAAAATTTTAAAAACTTTCCAGTCTTTACAATATCAAATCTAAGAAAAATACTAGTAACTTTGATGATTTAAATTTAAATAGTTTTGTTAAAATGACTTAAAAATGTAATTTTTCATTCAGGTTATGTAAGCATTTCCATTTGTTTATTTAAGTATGCCCCCTTATCATACTTTTTGAATATATTTTTTCTGCTCTATTATTTTATTAACTACTATATGAATTTGGTAATTGTGTATATCCTTGGCATTGGTTTAATTTTAAGTTAATTTTTGACTGTTTTTTTGTTTTTTATAATTAAAAGTGTATCAGAGTTTTATTGTTTTTATCCCCCTCCTTCAACTGTGTCACGACTGAAGAATGCATGGGCCAACGTTCCTCAAACTTCATAGGGTGATTGGTCATGACCCCTACTGATTTTGGAGTCACTTGGTCAAAGGTCAATTTAACCAATAACCGAAAACACTTGGCCAACGTTCCTCAAATTTATAGGGTGATTTCATGACTAGTAGATGACCCCTACTGATTTTGGAGTCACTTGGTCAAAGGTTAAGTTCACAGAGACCTTGAATGTGAAAATTGTTCCAATCAATAACCGGAGAATTCCTAAACTTCAATGGTGAATTGTCAGGACAAGTAGATGTCTATATTGGAGAATCGTTGGGGGGGTATATGTGTCGTTCCAACAATTCTTGAATTAAAATGACTTAAAATGTAATATTTCATTCAGGTTATGTAAACATTTCTATTTGTTTATTTAAGTATGCCCCCTTATCATACTTCTTGAATAATTATTTTTTTAACTACTTTATGTTAGATTTTGTTTTAACTGCGCAACATTTAAGTACCACTGGTTATTTTGTATATCCCTGGTACATCATGATTGGTTTAATTTTAAGTTGTAATATTTATTGACTATTCAGAGCTTTACTGTTTTTATCCCCCCCTCCCCACCTCAACTGTGTCAAGACTGTCTCTGACATGGTTACAGTTGCTGTGAGAAAGCACTTTCTGGGGGTATTCATCATCTTCAATGTTTCTGAACATACATAGCATTCATATCACAACAATTCCCGGCCTCGACATACAAAAGTCGTAAAAAAAACAGGATAATGTGGCTGGGTGTGGTATCATGCCACATTCTATGGCGTTATACTACAGTGTATTTGTCTCAAGTAGACATTGTCTCCAAATGACTGAAATACTGTCGGTGGGATGTTAAACCCAACAAACAAACAAACAAATCACCACCAATATAAATGATTTCCTTGTGGGAGTAGGCATTTGGTATAATATTAATGTCCAGCTCTAGATATGTTAAGTGTACTTTCCATATTCAAATACGTATGACAGATGTATTTAATATGACAATTAAGTTTCACATAGCATAAATAAGGGAATTGCCATAACTCGGGCTGTCTGTAAAGTAGAATAAAAGGTATAACATACTACAAGTAAAACTGGAATAACAAAATCATATTCTAATATTTTGTTCTAGGTGAAGTGAGAGGATCAACCAGTGAAGCCTTAGACATTAGAGATGGCTGTACCTCACCAGGCCCAGATAAGGGACCAATCGTACCTTAACTGGGTCCGGGCGGGGCTTGGCCTCAAATATACAAAAGAAGGAATAGAATCATTCATTGATACTGAAGCTAGAGTGTTTCACTCCTCACTGTTAAATAAACTTGGCCAACCACCACAAAACTGTGGCCACTGTACAGTAGACAACTTGCTGCCTCATCATCAATCAGCATGTTCAAGAAGGCCCACCTGCATCTGTTCCAGAGGACCAAAGAGCACGCGAAGATTCTGTCCCATCAGTGTATGTGGGACTTTATTTGACACTATAGTGTCAGAACACAGGTTCAAGGGACCCTCTTGGAAAAATTCAGACATCTCCCAGTGGGTAACAGACCCCTGGGAGGTGGTGAAGAACTTTTTGCCCAACACAGGAGGTTACAAAAATGTTAAATCTGCCACAGACACAGACCTGAGTGGACTGGTAAACATTGGGATTAATATGAAGAACATTACACACCGACACAACTTAACAGTCAGCGGTGTTGATGGTCCAGATGATTTCATAAAGGTAATCAAGATGTGTATTTATTGTGAAATGATTTCATAGTATAGTTTGTGTTGAAAATATTGTAGCTACTCAAAGCTGATTTAAGATTCAGTGATTGCTGCCAGTTTTTATTATGTTGTTTTAGGTTGAAACTAGGGCTTTTGCTTGCCCAGAAAAGCTGGGTGCATCGTTCTTTCCCTTATTTGATCCACCCAGCTAATGTGTCTCAGAACTAGATTGTTCGCTGTAATGTTGGTATTATGTCATGTTGTATGTTACCAAGATGTGTCAGATGTCAGTGAACACAACGTCATGTGGTGTTATTATATATGATTAAGATTGCATGCAAGTAAGCATGTTATAAGCTAAACTTGAAACATTTTGCCAAGCAGATTATTTGTAGGGGCGTCAGTCCAGTGATAGCATGCAAGACAGCAGATCGGAAGATTTTGGGTTCAAATATTTCATTAAAGGGTCTTTCATAACCCTTCCATGTGCAACATGGTTCAGTCAAAGAGCACTGGGTTCAAATCCTGGCATACATATGACTGAAATACTGTCGTAGCGACGTTAAACTCAAAATATCAATCCAAGAGCCATTGAGAAAGATTAACAAAAGTTTAAAGAAATAGACTCCAAATAAATGTAATAGAAATATTAAAATAAATATGTAGTTATTGTTATTATTACTGACTGGTTTCAGTGTAGATCATCTAGAAATATGTAGTTATTGTTAGTATTACTGACTGGTTTCAGTGTAGATCATTTAGAACTATGTTTTTATGAAATAGACTACTGACTGGTTTCAGTGGAGATCATCTAGAAATATGTAGTTATTGTTAGTATTACTGACTGGTTTCAGTGTAGATCATCTAGAACTATGTAGTTATTGTTAGTATTACTGACTGGTTTCAGTGGAGATCATCTAGAACTATGTAGTTATTGTTAGTATTACTGACTGGTTTCAGTGGAGATCATCTAGAACTATGTAGTTATTGTTAGTATTACTGACTGGTTTCAGTGTAGATCATCTAGAACTATGCAGTTATTGTTAGTATTACTGACTGGTTTCAGTGTAGATCATCTAGAACTATGCAGTTATTGTTAGTATTACTGACTGGTTTCAGTGGAGATCATCTAGAACTATGCAGTTATTGTTAGTATTACTGACTGGTTTCAGTGTAGATCATCTAGAAATATGTAGTTATTGTTAGTATTACTGACTGGTTTCAGTGGAGATCATCTAGAACTATGTAGTTATTGTTAGTATTACTGACTGGTTTCAGTGTAGATCATCTAGAACTATGTAGTTATTGTTAGTATTACTGACTGGTTTCAGTGTAGATCATCTAGAACTATGCAGTTATTGTTATTATTACTGACTGGTTTCAGTGTAGATCATCTAGAACTATGTAGTTATTGTTATTATTACTGACTGGTTTCAGTGTAGATCATCTAGAACTATGTAGTTATTGTTATTATTACTGACTGGTTTCAGTGTAGATCATCTAGAACTATGTAGTTATTGTTATTATTACTGACTGGTTTCAGTGTAGATCATCTAGAGCTATGTAGTTATTGTTATTATTACTGACTGGTTTCAGTGTAGATCATCTAGACCTATGTAGTTATTGTTATTATTACTGACTGGTTTCAGTGTAGATCATCTAGACATATGTAGTTATTGTTATAATTACTGACTGGTTTCAGTGTAGATCATCTAGAAATACAATTCTTCACAATCCCAGCCAGTCCCTGACAGATGATGAGCTGACAGACCATCTCAATGTCATGAAGGCAACACTGCAGTGTACAGCTGTCCTGCTGAACGATGATAGATCTAAGTTGGCTTTAACAAAACTGACACAGGTAAGCTGTGGTTCTCTTTGTAAACGTCCTTGCATCTTGTCCCAGCTGTGTTTTATCCAATCATAAACAACCTGAAGACTGCCCAGAGAATATATAAGGCATTGTAATTGGGGTTCTTTGGTAGAAAAATGATTGGAAAACCAAAAAAAGAAATTTACAAATTACAAGCCACTTACAAGCCATTTGACTTTTTCATTAAATGTTTCATTTCATGCTTAACGCAGCATTAGGACTCTCAGTCCTCTGATTTTACTGTGTCAGATAATCAAGCATTATGTTTATGCGTGAAATCATGTGTAATTAATGCTAAAACAGAATACTTAATATGAAAACAGTTACTATTCATTACTTAAGAACGTTTCAGCCAACATTCTTCAAACTTTATAAAGAGTTAGGTTCTGACTAGTATATAAACCCTATTAAGTTTTGTGTCTCAAGGTCAAAGGAAAAGGTTGCAGTTACCTTCAGTGTATGTTTCCAATTGATATTTAGACCACATTCTTCAATCTTAATAAGGAATTGTGTCATGGCAACGGCACTAGCTATGATACCTGATAATATTTGGGTCTCTAGGTCAAAAGTCAGTGTCGCAGTGACTTTGAATGTGAAAATTAATTCTGATTGACAATTTGAGAATGTTTGAATCCATGTAAATGTCCTTCAGCCATGAATTGGTGTTGGGACATGACTAGTAAATGACCATCATTCTTTTTCGGGTCACTAGGTTAAATATCAAGGTCGCAGTAACCATGATTATAGAAAGGAATCTGACTTATAACTTGAAAATACTTGAGACCAGGTTCTTCAAACCTAATAGGGTTTTGGATCATAACTAATACTGTAATAGATTTCCCTCTTTAGATTTGGGGTGATAAGGTCAAAGGTCAAGGTAAAAATGATAATTGATATCAGAATCGTTTCCAATTGATAACTTAAGAATGCTTTAAGCCCAATTCCTCAATCGTATTTATTATAGTCTCTGACCCCTTTCTGCTTTAAGATCATATGGTCAAAGGTCAACCTAGAATAGTCATTAACCTATTTGATTTTCAGTGAATTTTTATTGGCAGTAATTAATATATTTGTTTACTTTATTGCTCTTTCTTCTTACTGCACATCAAATAGGAATATGTGTCATACTAACAGTTCTTGTTTTTGTTGTCTGTTTACATACAGCTGTAACCTCGACCACAACAACTTGAAACTAAAAATATATGATTAATAAGAGTTAGGGGTGTAACGATAAACCGGTATATTGCAATATGCCTTGAAAGCGTATCGTATCGCGATACGGAAAGAGCGTACCGGTTTTTTATTGTATCGCCAGAAATCTGCAGAACCATACTTCATTTTAGATAAAAATTTGAATGTTAACGTGAAAATAAACACCACTAAGTCGGCACGGCTCCTTGTTGTTTACCAAAACTCCTTCGCAGTGGCTTGGCTCCGATAGATAGTTAGAGAGCACTCTGTGTTGACGTTTGAATTCCGGTTCCTATTTGCAAAGTTCAGGATATAACTTTTATGCATAAAATCCTGCCTTTAAGTTTATATTATACTATTCTTATAATCAAACGAATTTGATTTAAACAAACAAGCATAAAACATACAGTAAGATTATTTTATTTCTTCGCCTTGATTAAAAGACAAACAAACACCTATCAAAAATTCATAGGCGCCGGTAAATAAACCACGCTGTATCTAAGCGTATAAAGCGTCTACCAATGATTTTCCCGCAAAAATGTCAAAAGATGATGCCTACGAATATGTGGCGAATCCGAAAGCCAAAAGCAAGGTATGGGAGAATTTCAGTCTCAAAAGGCATCGAAAAAATGGCGACATTGAAACAAACATAGCTTTTTGCAAAAACTGTACAACTGAAGTTAAATACAGCGGCGGTACGACGAATCTAGCAACGCACTTGGAACGGCATCACAAAATCGCGATGACATTGAGTGTCCGACATTGCACCACCGCTTCATCAACAAAAATATGCAGTAAGAGGATGTTAAGTCCTAATAAGTAGTGACAAAGACAGATTTTCAAGAAGCCTTGTTGCCTTAGTTATATTTTTACTTGTTTTTATATGCCCATCTTAAGATGGGGCATATTATGTGAACACTCACAGCGGGCGGGCGTGCGGGCAGGCGTGGAACATTTGTTGTCCGGGCTCTAACTTCAATACCGCTTGCCCAATCCTTTTCAAACTTTCCACACATGTGCATGGCCATAATATCGCGGATGAGTTCGATATCCAGCATTATCGCCTGAATGACTTAGAAGTTATGGCCCTTGACGTACACAAAATACTTGAAATTGTGATTGTCCAGGCTCTAACTTCAGTACTGTTAGCCCAATCCTTTTCAAACTTTTCACACATGTGCATGGCCATAATATCACGGATGAGTTCGATATCCAGCATTATCGCGTGAAAGACTTAAAAGTTATGGCCCTTGACGTACACAAAATACTTGAAATTGTGATTGTCCGGGCTCTAACTTCAATACCGTTTGCCCAATCCTTTTCAAACTTTCCACACATGTGCATGACCATAATATCGCGGATGAGTTCAATATCCAGCATTATCGCGTGAATGACTTAGAAGTTATGGCCCTTGATGTACACAAAATACTTGATATTGTGATTGTCTGGGCTCTAACTTCAATATTGTTTGCCAAATCCTTTTCAAACTTTCCACACATGTGCATTGCCATAATATCTTGGCTGAGTTCGATATCCAGCATTATCATGTGAATGACTTTGAAGTTATGGCCCTTGATGTACACAACATACTTGAAAATTTGCTTGTCCCTAGTCCTTAGACCCTATGAGGTGTTGTCAGATCTTGCAGTTAATTAATGGAAATGTATCAAATTTTTTTTTTTTATGATTAACATTCATTAACTAATGGGATTTTGGAATTATTTTGCTTATTTATGGACAGTAGCTTGTTTCTCTGAGCTATTTCTGAGAGTCCCCATACTATGATGGGCGTATTTTGTGGCAGTCCTGACCCTTGTTGAAATTAATTTTGACTATGTTTAATAACAGAGGTATCTGTTATACATGTAGCACTACAGTATGAAGTATTAAATATTTAGGTTTTCGCCTCTGCAGGGCGAAAACCTATTGTTCTTCTTCTGTTGATTTTTTTTTTTTTTTATTTTTATTATTTTTCCAATTCCACCCATTTTTGTGTCCAGCCTAGCGGCCAGATGAAAAAAGCTACAGCTATGAAATTTTGGGCATGGAGTCATCTTTATCTGAACATGTGCCTAAATGGTCAAACTTTTCACTTTTGTTTCTGATTTAGCCACTAGGGGGCGCAATGCATGTAATCACTGTTTTGCTAATAACTCAAAAATTTGAAACCTGATTTAGTTATGTATTGTTTTGTTTGAAAGGGCCTCACAATTAAAAAGTTAAAAAACATTGAAAAGGTCAAGGTCATATTACGATAATTGTGTTTTTATTCGGCTCCAAAGTGCTCCAAATCTAAAAATATTTCATTGAGAGTATATGAACAAAAGTTTTAGTTCTAAATAGTTCTTTCGTATAATGTTTAGTTTTTGAAGCTCGGACTTGATCTTTTCATTTTACGGCAATCCAAAGTTTGATCCTTTTTTGGAATAATTGTTATTCAGTTTTTATGCTTAAAATTGTGATATAATATAAGAAAAAGAATGTTCGATTAGTGCGACTTATATACTTGTTTGAACTATTTGCTGCATTTCTAGGTTCCTAATTGTAAAATTTTTATCATTTTTTTTTCTCATTTTGCCGCTAGAGGGCGCTTTGCTTAAAATCACTCTTTTGCCTATAACTCAAAACGTTAAAGTCTAATTGAAATGCGGTTTTCAGCATTTTGTTCCTTGTTGACAGCACCACAGAATGTGATGTGATGTGATGATAGGGTATGGGGAAATATTTGCGCTAGAGGAGTTTGAATGTTCTAACATTCCAAAAAAAACAAAAACAAAAAAAACTGTGCAAATGAGAGTAGGTCTTCAAAAAACCTTTGCGTTCTGTTTCATATTAAAAATTGTGGCTGAGTTGAAATAAAGTGTTCAAGTTAATTAGGTTCGAAAGCGAAAACCAAGATACCGCTTGCGGTTCTAGTTTATTATAATCTTCTACTAGCTGAGTCTAGCCTTTAGCCTTGTATTAACAAAACCGCAATATATTGCAATACGGATTGCAATACAGCGTTGGCATATCGCAATATATCGCAATACGGTCTGGCCGTATCGTTACACCCCTAATAAGAGTAGAGTAATGACCAAGTATTATAACTCTACCTGGTCCCATTTTATATCTATTTCCCTTTACTTAATTTTATAATGCATTTTATATAATTATACTGTATGGGATAAAGGCTTGATAGTTTGGCATACTTTCTCCCTCCACTAAGGAAGCCCTTTCAATTGATTCCAGGTATTTTGCATCTTATCTGAATTAGATAGGGTCCTTAGGGGTATAGATGAGGGCATTGCTTACTATAAACCCATTTTTTTCCTAAGACTTTTTTTTCATTGCTAAAACCAGACTCATGGCAATGGTTATGTTTATACATGTTTGTAGTTTGAAAACAATGACAATTTTTTGTGTCACCTGCTGTAAGCAGAGGTGACACATAGGGATCATTTTTCTGTCATCTGTCCTTCCGTCTGTCTGTCCGTCACACTTTTTCATCACGCTTCTTTATTTTGCAATAACTCTGCTCTAATCACTTTATTGAGATGAAATTTCATTTATAGACAGAGCTTGACATGGGGAACTGTCATGCATAAGGTCCATAACTCTGGTAGAGTTATTCCCCTTTTCATTCACACCTCTTTTTTTGCACAGTCACACTTCTTTATTCTGCATTTACTATATAAGGTATTGACTTGAAACTTCGTATTTGAATAGGATGTGACTAGGAGAAGTGCATTGACTAAGAAACTAAGAACCATAATTCTATCTGGCCCAATTTTTTAATTATCTCCCCCCCCTTTTTTTCATATTTTGTCAGGAGCATTAGTCCTAAACTATACAAGGTATTGACTTGAAGCTCAAAATATAAATGGATTGTGAGATTTGGAAGTGCAGTCACCAAGAACCCTAACTTTTCATGGACAAATTTTTTAATTATCTTCCTTTATTTAATTTTACAATGAATTTCTGCCCAGAGAATAACTTATTTACTATATATTGAAAACTATATAAGGTATTGACTTGAAACCTCAAATATAAGTAGATGACAACTAGGAATAATGCAGTGACTGTGAACCATAACTCTATCATGTCTGAGTTTTTAATTTATCACTTTTTTTCTCACTTTATATTTTGATTTTTTTTGTTGGGGGGGGGGGGGTTCCGGGGGGGGGGAGAGCAAAACTCATAAACAAGGCCGTGAGGACTTAAAACATAATATGATAGCAAGCGGGAGCAGTACAGTAACCAAGAACCATAACTCTGCCTGGTCTGATTTTCTGATTATCTCTCTTTATTTTATATATCATATTTTGTCAAGAACATAACTCCCTGAACTATTCGAGCAGGCCTTTTTCTGGCAAAATTGCAACTTTTGAATTAGGAATTGTTTTGTGCGAAAACTAGACTATTTGGGAAGAATTCACTAAATAAGCTAGTTTCTTTTTTTAATCATTTGTATGATTAGATTTCGTGCATTATTTTCATTATGAAATAATTTAATCATCTCTAAAAGGGGATTAAGTTACAAACAAATACACATTTTTAGCTTAAAATAATATAATCTTTATTTTCACTTATCCTGTGTGCAGTCAGTTAAAAAGGAATGTTATTCAGATTATGCATATTATCAAAAATATGTCTTTATAGCTTATATTCACAAAATAAATGCTATACCATTAACCATTTTCAAAACAAAGTCGGCAATTCCCCTACCTGAAATTTTGCCAATTTTGCAATTAATTTGCAGTTTTTATTGCAAAAAATAAAAAATATATAGAGAAAAGCTCAAATAAGTAGGTCAACTCAAGCTTGTTTCTTTTGTTTCTTTCATTTCTCCTACTCAAGAGCAAATGTTTAAATGCTAATTAGATTTTTTGTTGTTGTATGTTTTCGGTTACAAGAATTTCATATTATTTGCTTTCTAGATGATATTTCCTTAATATTTTACATCTGTCTTTGTTACATGGTCATGTTCATTTGAATTTCAAAGTAATTTAACCTCAGATTAATTTTGATTATTGCATACTTGATTATTATACCCCCCCGCAACGAAGTTAGGGGGGGGTATACTGGAATCAGGTTGTCCGTCCGTCCGTCCGTCCGTCCGTCTGTCCGTCCGTCTGTAGACACAAAATTCTGCGGACTACTCCTCCTAAACTTCTGGAAGGATTTTGATGAAACTTGCTGGCAATGATCCTTAGACATTGTATTAGCGCGTTATCTATATAGCATTGAGTTACCTCCCCTATTTACCAAGTTATGCCCCTTTGATGATTTTTGCATTACAAACTTCTGCGGACTACTCCGCCTAAACTACTGGAAGGATTTTAATGATACTTGCTGTCAATGATCCTTAGACATTGTATTAGCGCGTTATCTATATAGCATTGAGTTACCTCCCCTATTTACCAAGTTATGCCCCTTTGATGATTTTTGCATTACAAACTTCTGCGGACTACTCCCTAAACTACTGGAAGGATTTTATGAAACTTGCTGGCAATGATCCTTAGACATTGTATAAGCGCGTTATCTATATATCATTTGGTTACCTCCCCTATTTACCAAGTTATGCCCCTTTGATGATTTTTGCATTACAAACTTCTGCGGACTACTCCTTCTAAACTACTGGAAGGATTTTGATGAAACTTACTGGCAATGATCCTTAGACATCTATATAGCATTGAGTTACCTCCCCTATTTACCAAGTTATGCCCCTTTGATGATTTTTGCATTACAAACTTCTGCGGACTACTCCTTCTAAACTACTGGAAGGATTTTGATGAAACTTGCTGGCAGTGATCCTTAGACATTGTATAAGCGCGTTATCTATATATCATTTGGTTACCTCCCCTATTTTCCAAGTTATGCCCCTTTGATGATTTTTGCATTACAAACTTCTGCGGACTACTCCCTAAACTACTGGAGGGATTTCAATGAAACTTGCTGTCATTCAACCTTAGACATTGTAGTAGCGCTTTTTCTATTAACATTGGGTATAGTTATGTCCCTTTGATGGTATTTGTTTTACAATTTTCTTCCATTGATAGATTTCAGTGAATCTTAATGATATTTATCCATAGACATAGGTATATCCATAGGTATGTGTTACAAAGGATCACTAGATTTCCATGTAGTTGGCACATATGTCCTCTATATACGTATTAAGATGGAGTGTTGCATACAAGAATTCTGATTTCATGCTCCAAAGCCATGTTTGACAAAAACACTTGCGGGGGGGTATTAGTAAGCCCTTAGGCGACAGTTCTAGTTTAAACTATGGCAGGTCCATTGCCAAGGTAATCAATGTAGTCGTCTACCTGACTCGGCAAATTCCTGTCAATCAAATTGAATCGATGAAAGAGGCCGGGTTGGGGATTTTTAACCAGAATTGGGAATTTCTTTTAATAGAATTGGGGAAAAGGTATGATTTCTCATGGGGAACGGGTCCGTTTACCGGACCCGTGGATACGTCAGAAAAAAGGCCTGTCGAGGTATTGATTTGAAACTTAAAATATAAATACATGTACATGTAGATAGTGAGTAGCAGAAGGGTAATGATAATGAAACAGAACTCTGTCGGGTTCTCCATTTCTATATTGAGTCTATATATTTGACAAACTTACTCCACTCATGAGTGGCTTTCAGTTGACGTCAATTATTTGACATCTGGCCTGCTCAGGCAGGAGGCATAGTGGTTTTCTAACACATGCTTCAGCAGGTGACACATGTGTTCCAAGGAACTCTTGTATAGAGATAACACATCAACATGATGGTCGGTATTAATTTGATATTAACACAAAGATCAGTTGTCAGCCTAACTAAAAAGTGTCATATAAAATTTAACCAAAATATTGGCATGTTGCTGGAGATTGGATAGTGCATAAATACTCAAGGGAGCTGTCATAAAATTAAAAATGGACAATTTTATGACTTAATTTTAGCAGACAGGTTACAATCCACTTCAACCTTAACTTTCAAAGCATTAAAATATATTTAGAAAAAAACAAACCAAGCATTTGAATAGATTTTCACGTTTGTTAGCTCACCTGAGCATAGCTCAGGGTGAGCTTTTGGGATACTTGATTGTCCGTCGGCCGTCGTCCGTCAACAATTTTGATGTTTACACACTAGAGGCCACAGTTTTGATCCAATCTTCCTCAAACTTGGTCAGAATGTTTGTCTTGATGATATCTTGAACCCTTTCGAAAATGGGTCAGGTTGGATCAAAAAGTAGGTCAGTAGGTCAAATCTTAGAAAAAATCTTGTTTACACACTAGAGGCCACAATTTTGATCCAATCTTCCTCAAACTTGGTCAGAATGTTTGTCTTGATGATATCTTGAACCCTTTCGAAAATGGGTCAGGTTGGATCAAAAAGTAGGTCAGTAGGTCAAATCTTAGAAAAATCTTGTCGTCCGTCAACAATTTTGATGTTTACACACTAGAGGCCACACTTTTTATCCAATCTTCCTCAAACTTGGTCAGAATGTTTGTCTTGATGATATCTTGAACCCTTTCGAAAATGGGTCAGATTGGATCAAAAAGTAGGTCAGTAGGTCAAATCTTAGAAAAATCTTGTTTACACACTAGAGGCCACTATTTTGATCCAATCTTCCTCAAACTTGGCCAGAATGTTTGTCATGATGATATCTTTTGTGGATGGGGTCAGAAAATTCCTGAACATTGTTTCACCTCATCATCTTAATTCTGAAGCAATCTGTTTTGTACAGGCAATGAATGATACTTTTCTCAGGTGAGCGATCTAGGGCCATCTTGGCCCTCTTGTTTTTAAATAAAAGTATAATGGAAGTCACAAAATGAAAAATATATTGGAAGATCTTTTACACCTATACATTAAATATGATCATACATATAGAGACTTCATATGATGTAGCTCATATTCTAGTGTATAATACTTTCACCCTCTGAATGTTTTCAATGAATATTTGCTTTTTGTTTACAGTTAGAAACCTCAACATTTGAAATATCTGATGAAAATATCACAGACGTCAGGCGGATGCCTTACAGGCTATACAGAATGAAGGTAACAAGCAAGTAGAGGCAATAAAAGAGGAGGGCCAGAAACAGAAAGAATCTGTAGTATCCAGTGTTATCCAGGCAGAGAAGACAGCTCTTGATAATGTCAGTTTGGGAGTGATAGACAAAGGAAAATGATTAAAACTGCAGTTGAGGTGTACAGGAGAGTTGCTGTTGAGAATATACAAGATAAAGGCAACCACAGGTGAAGGCCTTGAATATTGTGGGAAAAATCAGAGTAAAAAAGTACAGAATGAGGGCAGTGGTCAAGTAAAAGCAGTTATGGATGAGGGGGAAAATCAGAAACTAATTCTGAAGTGTGAAGGAAGTGGTCAAGTTGATGTGGTAAAGGAGAGGGGAAGAAACAGAAACACTTATTGTACAGGCAGAGAAGGAAGCTCTTGAGAATATACAAGATAAAGGCTACCAGCAAGTTGAGGCCATGAATGTCGCTGGAGAAAAACTGATAGAAAACATACAGCAAGCAGCCACAGCACAGGAAGATACCAATACCAGGAGGAAAAACACAGTACAGTTTCATTTATTACCCTCTAGATCAATCATGATCCAAATTCACTTTCAGTATACTTTACTGTGCAGAGGGTGGGATGTTGAATAGATTTACTTTTTGGATACTGTACTGAATAAATCTGATATTTTGAGATTTAAATCATGAAGAAAATATGTTCCATTTATTGATAGTATGGACATACTTTATTTTAAATAGAGAAAAACAATACATTATATTTTTTTTCTACACCTTCAATTAAAGAACAGAAAGTATAAAGGAATGCCACCTCTCAAACTCTGGCTCTACTTACCAAACTTGAATGCAATGTTTACAGGAACAATGTCTGTGCTAATTGATTACCATCCAAAAGGTCCAAGTAACTCCAGAGTTAAAGCTCCTGAATTTATAGAAAATGACAAAATTACAAGTGTCTGCTTTCTAAATATAGTAAATGTAGGCCAATCAATTATATATTTGCACAATGTCTTAGCCTAGTTTAATCACCATGCAAATAGAAAAAAGTATAACCACAATGTTATAGACCTTTAATTGATAAAAAAAATACTGAAAAGACAGTATCTAATATTTATGCTCCAACTTAATTAAAAGGGGTGGTTTTGTCCAATCGTAAATCTATATGTTCATCACAAAGTTTGTCAGTCTTGTATTGCAAATTTCTCTAAAACTATATGAGCCATTTATTAGTCCCCACCGGTGAAATCGGTTGGCACTATAGGTTTGCATGCGTCCTTCTTTCCTCCATCCCGCTTCCATGTCCGCTCCATAACTTGGACGTTTATTGATGGATTTAAATAAAACTTCACCACAGTATTCCTCATAACTCAAGGGTGTGTCGCAGGTATCAACCATCCTTGAAAGGTCACAGGAAAATTTTCTTTGGTGTTGGTATCTACTCCTTGTGTCTACTCTATAACTTACATACAGTCGGGTCCCGGTTATACAAACAGCATAATCCGAAGCTACCCTTTATCCGAACCTAACCTTTGGTCCCGATTTCTTTTATATATGTTCATATAAATACAACCCTTTATTAGTTTGGTTTATTCAAACATAACCCTTTATCTGAAATAAAGTTGGGTCCCCAGCGTACAGTTTAATCACCTGTTCACACTTCTTAACTGAACCTGTCTGAAATGTGCTGATTGATTATTGTGTTTTGACACCTGACCTGCACACTGGGAAGGGTGAGATCACAACATGTCTTCACAACGCATACTAATTTGGATATAATTTTGATACAGTAAAACTAATGGAAGAAATTAAGGAGGAGTTAATTCATTGTGTTTTACCCATAAAGCAAATCACAACAGAAAGGATGGGTATAAATTTGGGCTGATTTTAAGCTCGACTATTCGAAGAATATGAAGCTATTGTAGTCGCCCTTGCGTCGGCGTCGGTGTTGGCCTTGCAGATTTTAGTTAAAATTTTTGCATGCAAGTTACTATCACCTTTATCTCAATAAAAAATTTATGGTATTGACTTGAAAGTTTATAAATATGTTCAGGGGCATCAGACAATCAAGTTTTTAACTCTTGACAGAATTTAACATAAATTATGGCCCCTTTTTAACCTAGAAATTTTGGTTAAAGTTTTGCATGCAATAGAAAATTTGGTTGAAGTTTTGCCTGCAAGCTACTATGCAGTTTGTATTCAGAACCATTCATGTATTGACTTGAAATTTATGAATATGTTTAGGGCATATAGATAGAAAATATACAAATTATGGCCCCTTTTTTAACTTAGAAATTTTGGTTAAGGTTTTGCATCAAGGTACTTTCATGCTTATATCTCAGATTCCAGCAGAGATTGATTTGAAACATCTTTAATATTTTTAGGGGTACCATACTGTCAGGAAATAAACACTTGATTGAATGTTTTACAAATTATGGCCCCCTTTTAACTTAGAAATTTTGGTTAAAGTTTTTGCATTCATTCTACTATCCAGCTTATATCCAGAAATTGTTTATTGTATTGACTAGAAAGTTAAGAAAGTGAATTCAGGACATTAGAACACCAAAGGTAACTTTTGGACAGAATTTTATACAAATTATGGCCTTTTCTAACTTGATACTTTGGGTTTTAAATTTTGCATTTCACAGTGTTATTATGCTTATGTATCAGTAACTAGGCATGACTTCATAAAAATATTAAGGGGTATCATACTATCAATGTATATCAGTTTTGACTATTATTATATACAGGGTATGTGAAGAGAATTGAAAAAGATTTCATTTGATTTACCAACAAGCATTTTGAATAGTCGAGCGTGCTGTCCTCTGACAGCTCTTGTATCATAGTCATGTCTCTTGGAGAATGGTTTCCACGACTAAAGCAGGCGATATCTAAGCTGAGCAATATAGGAATGGACCCAGCAATGGGTGAATATCCAGATAAGCTTCAAAGCATTTTCATTATGCACTTGGAATGAAATCAAAGCTGTTGATGTAGAGAAACAGGAAACAAAATGGCCTGCACTAAAGGTATTTAATATAACATTTAAAGTATATTTGTTAAAAACCTATTTCATAATGTATGAACATGAATTATCATTTACAGTTATGATCAATATTCTTTATGATTAAAATAAGAATTAAAACACCGATCTTTACAACATACCACTAAATATAATCATTATAGCTTAGCATTTGACCATTTTGGTTTTTTCAAACAGATACTTTATTCGAAGTGAAACGTCGGTTCCGACGACTTCGGAAAACTGAGATCCAACTGTATAATGGATGGATTTTCATAAAACTTTACAAGAATGTTTGTCATAACACAAAGGTGTGTCAGGCACATCAACCATATGTGTCCTTGAAAGGTCAAGTCACAAGAGTTGTTAGAAACACTTTTTGGAATTAATAGGTTTCATCTTTGTGTCCCCTCTATAACTTCCATATTCATGGATGGATTTTCAAAAAATTACAAAAGTATGTCATAACAGAAAGGTGTGTTACACACATCAACTATATGAGTCCTTGAAAATTCAAGGTCACAGAAGTTGTTAGAAATTTTCTTATACATTACATCTTTGTGTCTGCTCTATTACTTTAATATCTATGGATGGATTTTCATAAAACTTGTTAAAAGTGTTTGTTAAAAAAAAAGGGTGTATAGATCATCAACCATATGCATACTTAAAAGGTCAAGTCGAGGTTACAGGAGTTGTTAGATACTGCTTTTGGTATTCATAGGCTTCATTTTCATGTCTGCTCTATAACTTGTGTATCTATGTTTGGATTTTCATAAAACTTTACAAAAGTGTTTGTTATGACACAAAGATGTGTCATATGCATTAATCGAAAGGTCAAGGTCACAGGAATTCTTAGAATTTGTCTTTGGTATTCATAAGCTACTATTTCATGTCCATTATATAACTTCCATATCTATTTTGAATTTTCATGGAACTTATAGAAGTTTTTGTCATAACATAAAGGTGTGTCACATGCATCAACCATATGCTTGCTTGAAAGGTCAGTGAAGTTGGGGGATCATAACCCATTTCCATAATTTTCTTGTTTCTATCTGGCAAAAATTCTTCCTGGGGGGTTTTTTCTGATGGACACTCCTGAAAGTATTGCTTGCTATACTGACAAAGCCTTGTTAAACTTAAAGTGTGATACTAGAGTATGGAAATGTGTGGCACAAATGAGTTTTAAACTATATTCAGTACAGATAAATGAAACTTCACAGGTATATTCACCTTGATTGTGTCATTGAACACCTTCGTTTTGTTTGGGTATGCATTGCTAACCAGCATTCAACATTTGGCACCTAAGATTTTGATTTTTGTTTGCGTAATATGGCCCGTGAATAAATTAGCTATAAAATAGCTGTATTGCAATATCTCACAACAAAAGTATGAGCCACTGTTACAAATTTAAAACTTAAGGCCTCTAAAAAAAAATAAGTTGAAAAATGTTGCCTATTTCCAAAGCTGTACGATCCAGTATCAAAATTTCACAGGAATGTTCACCAGATGTTTTACTCAATACTGATGAGTTATGTGTTGAGCCCATGTTTTTGTTAAAAAGGTTAACAGTGAGGGCAACTGTATCTGAAATTTAGCATAAATGAATACATTGACAATGGAATGATGCATGTCCACACATTTTCACATTTCATTTTTCTGAAGCCATATTGCAGGTTTGGATAGGCATATTTTGCTGTACTTGTATATTTACTATTTATTTCCCCACAAAAGGGGCATACAGTAATCGCACAGTCTGTCTGTCTGTCCTACTTTGTGAATGATCTCTAACTCATACATGCATGCGTGGATTTTGAAGTAATCTGTTAGAAATACTCACATTCAGACAATGTGTCGCGATTAAGACCCAGGTTTGTATCTCAAATGTCAAGGACACAATCTTGGGTAAAGGGACAAAACGGGGAACATTTTGTAGAGTGGTCTCTAAACTCCATCATGCATGGATGGATTTTTATGCTTCGCGAAGGGAGAGCATGTTGCTGCTTTGTCCGTCTGTGCGTCATAATTTTGCCCGTATAATACAAAACCTTTAAGAGGTATCAGCATGAAACTTGATAGGTAGATAGATCTCAGTAAGGAGAAGTGCAGGCAGTGCATAAGAGCCATAACTCTCGATTGCATGATTTAGGAGTTAATGCCCTTTTGTTATTTTTCAAACTTAAAATTTTGTCCGGAGTATAACACAAAAACTCTAAGTGGTTTTAACATGAAACATCATAGGTAGATAGATCTCATTTACAAAATGTGCAGTACACCAGAATCATTTTTTTTAACTTAAATAGTATAATAAAGTACCATCAAGTGACAAAGCGCAGTTTGGGGAGCATCCACCGGTTCTACCGGTACTTTTTTAGCTCACCTGAGCACAAAGTGCTCAAGGTGAGCTTTTGTGATCGCCCTTCGTCCGGCGTCCGGCGTCGTGCGTCGTCCGTCGTCAACAATTTGCTTTAAACGACATTCCTCTGAAACCGCTGGACAGAATTTAATGAAACTTGGCAGGAATGTTCCTTGGGTGAGGCTCTACAAAAGTTGCTAAAATAAAGTTGATCCATGAAGAACTCTGGTTGCCATGGCAACAAAAAGAAAAATAATTTGAAAACTTTAAAAATCATCTCCTTCAAAACTACTGGCCAGATTTCAAAATAATTTGGTACAGATGTTCCTTGGGTCAACCTCTACCAAAGTTGCTAAAATTATTCCGATCCGTAAAAAAACGGGGCTTATTTGCCTTATATGTATATAGAGAAACCTTTAAACAACATCTCCTCTGAAACCACTGGATAGAATTTGATTAAACTTGGCAGGATGATCCTTGGGTCAACCTTCACAAAAGTTGCTAAAATAAACTTGATCCATGTAGAACTCTGGTTGCCATGGCAACAAAACAAAAAAATGAAAACTTTAAAAATCATCTCCTTCAAAACTACTGGCCAGATTTCAAAATATTTTGGTACAGATATTCCTTGGGTCAACCTCTACCAAAGTTGCTAAAAAAAATTCCGATCCGTAAAAAAACATGGC
This sequence comes from Solen grandis, assembly GCA_021229015.1. Classification (NCBI taxonomy): domain Eukaryota; kingdom Metazoa; phylum Mollusca; class Bivalvia; order Adapedonta; family Solenidae; genus Solen; species Solen grandis. The sequence continues at coordinate 41,330,950 of CM037793.1, forward strand.
CGCCAAGGGCGGGGCTTATTTGCCTTATATGTATATAGAGAAACCTTTAAACAACATCTCCTCTGAAACCACTAGACAGAATTTGATTAAACTTGGCAGGGATGATCCTTGGTCAACCTTCACAAAAGTTGCTAAAATAAAGTTGATCATGTAGAACTCTGGTTGCCATGGTAACAAAAGGAAAAAAATGAAAACTTTAAAATCATCTTCTTCAAAATACTGGCCAGATTTTAAAATAAATTGGTACAGATGTTCCTTGGGTCAACCTCTACCAAAGTTGCTAAAATTATTCCGATCCGTAAAAAAACATGGCGGCCAGGGCGGGGCTTATTTGCCTTATATGTATATAGAGAAACCTTTAAACAACATCTCCTCTGAAACCACTGGACAGAATTTGATTAAACTTAGCAGGGATGATCCTTGGGTCAACCTTCACAAAAGTTGCTAAAATAAAGTTGATCCATGTAGAACTCTGGTTGTCATGGCAACAAAAAGAAAAAAAAATATGAAAACTTTAAAAATCATTTTCTTCAAAACTACTGGCCAGATTTTAAAATAAATTGGTACAGATGTTCCTTGGGTCAACCTCTACCAAAGTTGCTAAAAAAATTTCCGATCCGTAAAAAACATGGCCGCCAGGGGCGGGGCTTATTTGCCTTATATGTATATAGGGAAAACTTTAATCAACATTTCCTCTGAAACCACTGGACAGAATTTGATTAAACTTGACAGGAATGATCCTTGGGTCAACCTTCACAAAAGTTCCTAAAATAAACTTGATCCATATAGAACTCTGGTTGCCATGGCTACAAAAAGAAAAAAAATATGAAAACTTTAAAAATCATCTTCTTCAAAACTACTGGCCAGATTTTAAAATAAATTGGAACAGATGTTCCTTGGGTCAACCTATTTATCTCAGGTGAGCGATTTAGGGCCATCATGGGCCTCTTGTTTAAATAACTCGGCACAAATGATGCCCAGGGTAAAATATCAAAAAGGGGAATATTTTGTTGTGTCTTTTGTGTCATGGCTCTGATTCCATCCTGAATGAATGGATTTTGAAATAACTTGCCACAAATGTTATTCAGGATAAAACAGCATGTCGTGCACAGGACCCAGATCTGTAGCTCAAGGGCCAAGGTAACAATCAAGGTCAAATGTTGAGGAGTGACACTTGTTTCTCTGCTCAAGCTCTTAACATTGTTTAACAAATAACGATTGTGAAATTACATGGCATAAAAAGGTTTCCAGATATGTGACGCTTTTTATTATCTCAAAGGTCAAGGTAACAATCTGGGATCAAAGGTAAAAAAGGGAACATTTTGTCGTGTCTGGGCTTTAACTCCATTATGCAAAAAAAGACCCAGGTCAGAAGCTCAAAGGTCAAAGTCACAGTCTTGGGTCAAATGTAAAAAGGGTACATTTTGTTTGTGTCAGGGCTCTAACTCCATCATGCATGGTTGGATTTTGATATGACTTTGCACGGATGTTCTTCTAGAGAATACAATGTGTCCTGCACAAGACCCAGTTCTGTAGCTCAAAGGTCAAGGTCACAATCACAGGTCAAATGTTGAAAAGTGGCTTTTTTTTCTGTGTCTGGGCTTTCAGTGTTGTTTTACATGTAATGATTTTGAAATAACTTGGCACAAGTAGGCGTCCAGATATGTGGCACATGCACAATTTGCATATTTAGCCTTAAGAATGCCACAAATATTTAAAATGAAAAAATGGTCCTGTCATACACATGACCCAGGTTTTAGTTTCAGTGATTTCTTTTGGGACCATTTGTTATGTCGACTGTGTCGACTTGTTAACAACTTCTATTGATGTAATTTGCCCCATGCGGCTTGGGATAGCAATTCAGTGAATTTGAAAGCTGCCATGTGATAAAGGGTTAACACTTTTGTAATGATTTTTACATTTTATAGATCAATGTAATTAAGAATGATGTAGAAGCAAAATATTTAATGAATAAATGACCCATAAAGCTATTAAAACCTTATAAAGTCTTGACTTTTTTATAAGCTCAACAATTTGAAGAATATGGATAGGTATTGTATTGGTACGTGTTGGTTTTGGTAAAAAGTTTTCAATCAGACTTAGTTATATTAAATCTACAGTTTGAAACTTCACATACCAAAAGTGCACCATACTTAAGCAGACAAAACTAAAGACAGGTGGTGGAGAATTAATAAATATAAAACCTCATTTCAGATAGATTCTACTTTATGACTTTGCACTGTTTTATAAAGAATATAATACATATGTTGTTGTGTCGCAGACCAGCTCAGTCGGAATGTGGGTTTAAAGGACAACACAAGAACTCATCGGATCTTTACGACAGAATCGTGTTTATGGTGTATATGACTCCATTCTTCCCTGGAATGTACAAGTTCAGATACATGTACATTTCCTGACAATACAGTTTAAAAGTAATTACGTAGAAATATATGCGAAACAATCGAAAATACAAGATAAAAGACAACAATAAAACAATAGATTACACAAGATTATTACCTATATATATATAAACAATTCACGGTTTTCTGAAGCATGTCAAAATGGCGATGTTTATCTTTTCAAATAAATTACGGAAGTGATTGCGATTGGTTATCAATCTGGTGCTGAAAAAGGTTAAAGAGGTTAAAAAGGTTAGAAAGTTCAATTACAAAAATAAGGAATGGTTAAAGGGAGAAAACTCAATTACGCTACACTTATCTTAATTGCGTAAGCTCTACGATACCTATATGCTACTCCAAAGTACATGAATATTACAAGTAAATTATCAAGGGTAATTCATTATAAAAAACAAAGACGTTTTCGATGTGCTTTATTGTTTTATTAAATGGCTAAAACCTGAAGTGGGATAACGTGTGTTATATTTAATAAATATTATACACCCTATGACAAATACACTCCATTTCAACACAAAGTGTGCAATTCTTTAATTCTAAACCTTTCAACATTTAGCAAACATATCAATTTCAATTTTTGCACACTACATTTCATGTATATTTGCCATCGATCTAGCTCAAAACCTCCACATATGCCTCGTGGTAGATTTTTGGCTATAC